>JAJHPC010000013.1:5641095-5653595 GCA_024447665.1 Juncus inflexus | reverse complement strand
TTATACAGTGGTTGCTGGCGTTATTCAATAACTATTAGTCATTCTGGTATGGACGATGCAAGGTCAGCCAGGCATAGAAGATTAGTTTTGTCACGTAATAAACGAGCTCGAGTTGAGATAGGAGAGACTTCATTAAGCAATGTTCAAGTTCAAAGGACTCATCATATGCATTGTCAACAGAGTATGCAGAGTATGGAGAGATCTGTGCAATTTCTATATAAATTTGTTTAGGATTTTTTGGTCAATTTGTTTATTTATTGTAGGTGCCATACCCGAACAGTTCAATGTAGGCTCACCGGACTACCGATGCCAGTATTGTGGAGCTTACTTCTGGCTTGGTGAAAGATGCAAAAAACAGTCAAAGGCAAATAATCCTTGATATAATTTGTGTTGCCGGGAAGGAAGGGTTTCACTTCCAAACTTAAGAGAGCCTCCTCTTTATTTAGATGCTTTACTAGATCCTAATAGCTTTGCACGGTTGTCGTCGAACTTCAAAGAAAAAATTCGTTTATATAATTCAATGTTTGCATTTACTTCAATGGGCGTAAAAGTTGATGAGACAATTAATGATGGTTCTGGTCCGTATAAAGTTGCTGGTCAAGCCTATCATAGAATTGGGTCTCTTTTACCAGTTGAAGGTTCGAAACCAATGTTTGCTCAGTTGTATGTTTATGATACTGCTAATGAAGTTACAAATAGGATTAAGGCTTTTGATCATTCGTACACACAAAAGAAATGAACCCAATAGTGAAATAATACAAAATTTAATTGATATGTTTAATGAATATAATGTTATTATTCAAGGTTTTAGAAATTATCAAGAACGTTTTTTAAACTGTGAAATTCCTGATTTGAAATTAAGAATTGTCGGAGTTCGTGATTACGTGCTCCCACAATATGCACCTCCTGCTGCCAGTGAAATAGTTGGTTTAGTAGTTGGTGATCTAACTGAAGAACAACATCAACGTGACATTATAGTCGAAAGTCGAGCAAATGGATTGCAATGTTTAAAACTGGAACATCCGAGCTATATGGCAATGCAATATCCTTTATTATTTCCATATGGCGAAGATGGGTTTCATCCACGTATAAAATATGTTTTACAAGAAGGCACTCTGAACAAAATTAAAAGAAAATGTGTTACTATGAATGAGTACTATGCTTATAGATTACATCAACGCGATAAAGATGCTCCAACAATATTCCGTTATGGTAGATTATTTCAACAATATGTTGTCGATGCTTATTTATCAATAGAACATCAAAGATTGTCGTACTTACAACAGAATCACGCGTCTTTAAGATCTGAGAAGTTTAAAAACATAAAAAATGTTGTTTTAGATGGTGACATGTTAGGGAAAAATATAGGAAAACGCATTGTACTTCCAGCTTCACATGTTGGAAGTCAGCGATATATGTTCCAAAATTATCAATATGCAATTGCAATTTGCAGACATATTGGTCTTCCTGATCTTTTTATAACTTTTACATGTAATCCACAATGGCCTGAAAATAACATTATGCTTTTGCCAGGACAACGTCCTGAAGATAGGCCAGATATTATGACCCGTGTTTTCAAATTGAAATTGGAAGAAATGTTACAAGATATTAAGAAAAAGAAGTTTTTTGGAGAGCCTGCAGCAAGTTAGTTTCCCATTATACATATACATATCCAATATTCATGCTCATTATATATATATATATATATATATATATATATATATATATATATATATATATATATATATATATTTTGCAGTTATCTATACTATCGAGTTTCAAAAGAGAGGATTGCCGCATGTTCACATTATTGTTTGGTTGGCCCATAGTGATAAACTCAAAACTGTAGAGCAGGTAGATAAGTTCATTTCTGCTGAGATTCCTGACTCTAAAGTTGACAAAATCGGGTATGATGTCGTTACAAAATACATGCTCCATGGACCGTGCGGCTCTGCATATGCCAAGGCAAGTTGCACGACTAAAGATATTTGTTCAAAACAATTTCCAAAACAATTTCAAAACAAAACTGTAATAAACGAAGATGGAACTGTTCTTTACAAACGCCGTAACAATGAGATATTCTTTGATAGGAAAAATATATCTTTGATATTAAAAAAGATACCCAGTTTGAAGAACTTTTACATAAAACTTCGCTAATTATTTGGGATGAAGTACCTATGAGTCATCGAAATTGTTTTGAAGCACTTGATAGAACACTTAGAGATTTGCTTGGTACAAATAATAAATATAATCGACAAAAACCTTTCGGTGGAAAAACAATTCTATTAGGTGGAGATTTTAGACAAACTTTACTTGTCATTAAAGGTAGATCACGTTACGACACATTGAGTGCATCGATAACTCAATCGAACATATGGCAGTATTGTACATTAATCAAATTAAATACTAATATGCGACTCTCTCAAGCAGCTCACTCTGAAAATGACAACGTTCGCATTGAAGAATTTAATGAATGGTTGCTTTCTATCGGAAATGGAACACTCAAAGGAAAATCGTTATTTGGATCAGAAGAACCTAATTGGATAGAAATACCAAATGATTTATTGATTAAATCTAATGGAAATAACAAAGAAGCAATTATCAACGTTGTTTACAACAATTTCTTTGCAATGTACAAAGATAGACAATACTTAACATAACGAGCGATAGTAACACAACGAATGAACATGTCAATGAACTTAACAAAATTGCCTTGAACTTAATTCCAGGCAGTAGTAGAACATATCTCAGTTCGGATGAAATGTGTGATTCAACAATATCTGGCGATGAACTAGAAGCAATGTATCCTATCGAATATTTGCATTCACTGAATCCGAATGGTGTTCCATCCCATGAATTAAATTTAAAAATTGGTTGTCCTATAATGCGTATGCGTAACATTGACCAATCAAATGGACTATGCAATGGAATAAGACTGATAATTACACGATTGGCAGATCATATAATTGAAGCAGAAATTATAACAGGTAGTAATACAGGAACAATAGTCTATATACCGCGCATTATATTTAACGTTAAAGATAATAAATTACCTTTTATTCTAAAGCGCAAACAGCTACCCATAAAGGTATGTTATGCAATGACAATTAATAAAAGTCAAGGCCAAACTCTTAATAAGATTGGAATATATTTACCGCAACCTGTTTTTTCACATGGCCAACTTTATGTCGCTCTATCAAGGGCATCGTCATGTGATGGTGTCAACATCTTAATAGAAAATTCAGATAATGAATATTCAAATTATACGCAGAACGTTGTCTTTAATGAAATATTTACAGATCTTGGTATAATTAATTTGATATCTTCTCTTTAAATAAATTGATAATACAATTAACATACTAATAACAATAATTCTATTTCAGCTATGTCCCAACAAAATGAACAAAATAATGGTGATTCCATGCCAAACTAATGGACTGTACAGCAGAAGTGCCACATTAATGGACTGTATAGCAAAAATGTTATGTATTAATGAAAAGAAAAATGACAAATACCTTAATCCAGAAACAAGCTACTGGATAATGAAACCTACAAGCAAGAATCTTGAAAACAACAAGCAAGTAATAAGCTGAATTTTCAAGTCCGTCTTTTCAATCACTCTTGATGTTGAATGCCTGGAACTAAGAATCTGGAAAATAACATGCAAATAATAAGCTGAATTTTCAGCTCCATCTTTTCCATCAATCCTGATGTACGCGTGTCAAAAAAAATGAACAACACATATACCTCTGCACCTGCCAGCAAGTAAACATTTTTTTCCTGACAAGACTTACTTTCATCATCAAAAAGTTTTTTCCTTTTTATTTGGATGTATCCGTTTAACCTGCTCGGTAATAAACATTTTTTTTCCGACAAGACTTGCTTTCATCTATTTCTATCAATTCATCGAAAAGTTGTATTCTTTTCATTTGGATGTATCCATTTAACCTGCTCGGTAATCTGAATTTCAATCTGCTTTTCAGTTAACAATTCAGTGAAGAAACCTTACGCATCCCTATTCAAATCGACAGAAAACTTTGGAGAAATCGATCACTTTTCTATATAAGAAGCAGTACGTGCAGGTGAAATAACAAGAACATCTTCAGAAGAAGTTGCATTCCACAAGGTACGTTATTCTTAAAATTGAAAATTCTCAGTTTCTTTCCATTCGACTGTACAATTTTTCTGATATGCTTATTGGTAATGTGTTCAATTGAAGTTCCAAGAAGTAAATTTGCATAATTTTAGCATCCAGTGAACTGTTTTTATTAGTAATAGGTTCTAATTTTCAAAGAATCTCTTATCTGTTATTTGCAATTTAAACATTGCAATCTACCTGATCATCACTTTCTGTCCTCTTTTTTATATATTTTCACTCACAATTTCGCATAGGGTTCCTAACGATTTCAGTCTAAGTTATTTGAGATGAGGAAGTTGCCATTTTTCAAATAAAAAATATGCACCTTACTGTATAATTTCTACCACTATTTTGCATGTTCTCCCCAAATCATTTGAGACCCTGCAACTTCAAATCACCTAATTAATTGCATAAAACTGCATTGCATGTTGTCACCAATGAACACTTGATGACTAAAAAAACTCATAATACGTTTATAGTAAAGAAAACATATAATGCCAACAGAAGATCAAATAGCCTCCATATTTCATCTTAGCATCAAATTACTCAGTTCAATAACATTGTACAAAATTTTGTTAGTTCAATCATTTGAAGTTTCTGTATTACTTTTCTACTTACTAAAGATTTTTTCTTTCAAATGCAATGAATAATTACATGTCTGTTATACTTTCATATGGCGTCAAGATCAACTGTAACGACATTGGCTAAGCTCAACAATATAATGCGAAGACCCAAAATTACTGCAAGAATTGTAAAAATCTGGCAAGCACTTAATCCAACAACTGGATCTGTATATAGCATTGATTTCTTGTTAGTTGATCAAGAGGTAATCATCTAATTATACATAGAAAGCAAAGCCTCACTTTCATTTATTGTTAATAATTGATATTAGTTTTGAAACTCTTATTCAACATTTCATATCCATTTACACTGCTAATACTCAATAAAAAATACTTTAAAAAGAACATTAATTTCTTCGCTTCATCTACTTAAATATAGAATACTGCCATTGAAGGAATGATGGAATTAGACCATACTGCGCACATACGAGAACAAATGATTGAAGGAGTGATTTTCGAATTCAGCAACTTTCAAGTGGTTAACGCAAGAACAAACTACCGAACTGTTGATCACACTTACCAAGTAAAATTCACACCAGCCACCGTCATGAATATAAAGGACGAGACCTCTGCAATACCAAAATATTACTTCAATTTCAAAAAGCTGGAAAATATCGGTACAAACCCAAGTACTCAAAAGCATATAGTAGGTACGGTTTAAAATATCTTTCAAAAAACCTATACATTGTTTCAAAAATCCAGTGACCAAGGCCAACAAACCAAAACTAATACTATATATTATGAAGCTGCCATTGGAAAGATAACCACATTCAAAGGAATGCAAACTATCCAAAAATCTGACAGAACCATACAGCTCCGTGAGATTGAAATTATAACTGAAAGGTAATTTACAAATATGATAACTATCAATTGAGAAACAATTACTCATCTTTCTATCTTTTACTTTTGCACAGCGGCAAATGTATCCCAATTACAATTTGGGGAGACCTTAACGAACAACTTGACCAACAAAACATTGTCACAAGATCCAAGAATGAAGCAATAATCATTGCATTCAGCTCCTTGCAGTTAACAGAATTTAACGGTACAGTTCATTGTCTTCCTTTATATGAATAAAACAATTCAATACACGTAAATTATATGTCACACCGCAAAAATAAAGATGCGACAACCCGCCGACACACAATATGTGTGCTAGAGGCATCATATGATAACAAAAAAAATAAAATCGAAAACAACATCACTCATATATGTATATAGGTGTGCATAAAAGCCAAAATATAATATGAAACATCACATACATATATATATATGAAATAACTACATCACGGAGACAACAAAACCCTGAACAGATGCGGAAGCCCATATATGCATCAACAAAACCCTAATATACAAACCGTACAAGAATATACATAACCTAGAAACAACAATATCTTTTACTCCGTGATGATAACAACCGTCGTACTCACCGTTCACACACGAGCTCCACTAGTTCCTTCTGCACCGTCCTGAAACCCTAGACCCAAAACATATACAAAAGAGTGGTTAGTCACATAAGCGACTAAGTGAGTAAATGGGTCTAGCTTATTAAGACAAGCCACAAGTGCAGTTGTAACCCTAATTCTGGCCGAATTAATATTACTAATTTTAAATATTAAAATAATATCACATGTAGTAATAATTATAGAATTAAAAATATTCAAAGAATTTCTAAGGTAAAAGAAATGCACAAAACTATTCCTCATATGTACCATTACTACTATCCAACTTTAGAAGTCTATTCCTTTCACACATTCCTTGTTTACATATATATATAAAACCCATATTATATTCCCAAGTGAGGGTACGCGTAGCGGTCAACCTGAAGTGCCAGATAGAGCGGAGAGCAAATCCAACTCTTCTGGAGAATCACATAGCTCGGGAATCGCATATTCCCACACAAGAGCCTTGACGACCATTGATATATCCTCGCGTCTTGAACCAAACTAAATTTGGAATTCCACTACGTCTAGTAGCTCGCTTCCCCTCAAATTAGATGTCACGGTTCACTAATCACAAATCGTACAATTCACAAACGAGTCTCGTCAAAACAACCCGTCAAATCCAAAAGTGACATCTCCAAGTTTCCCAAAATATTAGCATAATAAAATAATTTAATTAATACTAAATTTTACGGTTTAATAATGAATCTATAATTCCAACTTAGCACAAAACCCTAATCCCAATTCCCAATTCCTAATTATTGAGACTCTAACTTAAAAACCTAATTATGAAACCCTAATTATGAAATCTCTAATTATGAAACCCTAACCATTTCTCATTTGTACATCATAATGTTATGAGGATGACCATAATTATTCAATTGAGAATATCAAATAAAAAGAAGTAAATATGTAGGCACAAAATGAGAACACACAATGATTTTATATGCACATAACCGCAAGTCTTAATAAGAGGAAAGGGGAAAGAATTCACTCACTAACGCACAAGACACGAAAGTTGACGAGACGGAGTCTCGCACACACGTTCTTAGTCGAAATAGACCTTCGCTTTGAAAAGCGCGCTTACGGTGACGGAGCCGAATCGCGCAAATGAGGATATCAACTTGCTCGTCTCAACGTTTAGAATATCGCTATACCCTTCATTTTTCGAATCGTCGAGATTTTATCAATCCTTACTAGGTTTTACTCTTTCTCTCTTCTCTTCTTATTTGAGTAAAAAAAATGAATGGACATGGAAGAGAAAAGGGGCACTCATCCATTTATGCGCATGAAGAGGAAGAAGAATGAAGCTGGCAAATGGAATTTGGCTTCCTCATTTATAAATATAACCCTCAAAGTTTCATATTTACAAAATCCTAATAATAATGCCCATGATATGTGTAATATATTTTACCTTTGCAAATAGGACCTTATATTTTAACTACTTAACAACCCACTAAATAAAATAAATTATGCCTTTGCCCACATGAATATAACCATGTGTGCTTAAGTTTTCGATTTAATTTAATATGAAAAACAAAATCAAATTTCGGTAATTACGCTTATTAAGAAAATATAGAAAAATATCAAAATTAAATTTTGATATCTTACATCATCCCCCCCTTAAAAAGATGTTTAGTCCTCTAAACATAGAAACTAACCTATTTATGGAAAAGTTCCGGATATCGTTTTTGCATCTCCTCTTCACGCTCCCATGTTGCTTCTCGCTCGGAATGGTTATTCCATTGGACCTTCACATATCTAATTACCTTACTACGCAAAATTTGCTCGCGAGTATCTAAAATGCGTAATGGAATCTCCTCATAGGTCAAATTGGGTTCAAAATGGAGAGTTGTGAAGTCAAGGACATGACCTTCACCTCGCAAATATTTACGAAGTTGTGAGACATGAAATACGTCATGGACCTCGGATAAGGCTGGGGGCAACGCTAAACGATAAGCACACGCTCCAATTCGCTCGAGAATCTCAAATGGTCCAATATATTTCGGACTTAGCTTACCTTTTACCCCAAAGCGCATGATACCCCGCGTGGGCGAAACGCACAATAACACGTGATCACCAGGCTGGAACTCCACTTGTCTTCGGCCTAAATCTACATATTGCTTCTTGCCTATCCTGAGCTGTTCTCAAGCGTTCTTTGATCAACCGCAAATGATCAGCGCTCTCTTGAATAAGGTCCGGACCCAATGGTCGCTCTGAACCAACCAGGTCCCAAAACAAAGGCGTACGACATCGTCTACCATATAATGCCTCAAAAGGGGCAACTCCAATGCTTGCATGGTAACTATTATTGTACGCAAACTCACATAAATGCAAATGATCTTCCCATGAACCACCCATGGAAATAGCGCAAGCTCGCAACATATCTTCTAGTGTTTGGATCGTCCTCTCAGACTGTCCATCTGTTTGGGGATGGTAAGCAGTACTAAAATAAAGCTTTGTCCCTAACCCCGCTTGAAAACTCCTCCAAAAATGAGAAGTGAAACGCGTATCACGATCTGAAACAATCTCAACGGGAATACCGAATTGCCTAAAGATAGTACGCATATACATACGCGCCATCTGCTCGCCTGAGGTTTCATATTTAAATGGAAGGAAATTAGCAACTTTCGTCAACCGATCTACAATCACCCAAACCGCATTGATACCCTGACGAGTTCAAGGCAATCCAGTTACAAAATCCATTGTAATCCCTTCAAATTTTCCCTCTCGCAATGGTAAAGGCTGAAGAAGTCCCGCTGGCTTCTTACGCTCGGCCTTAACTTGCTGACATACTAGACACCTAGCTACATAATCAGCGATATCTTTGTACATCTTAGGCCACCAATAATATTGACGAAGATCTTGACTCATCTTTGTCTCACCGGGATGAATCGAGTAACCCGACTCGTGTGCCTCGAATCAAAATATCGCGCCGAATCTCAGCATGGTCAGGAACACACGCTCGCTTCCCAAGTCGCAACATACCCTTTGCATCAACATGAAAGTGCGGTGCCTTACCCATTTGCATTTTCTCTCTAATCTTTTGTAACCGCGGATCACCCGCTTGTGCCTCACGAATCCGCTCGATTAAAGTAGGTTGAATACGCAAATTAGCTAAAAAGGCTTGTGAAGCGAGGCACTTGTACATAAATATTCATCCTTCCAAGATCCATCAAGATTTGGGGCTGCCTTGTCAACAATGTAACTGCATTACCATAGCTTTTACGACTTAATGCATCTCGCTACAACATTCGCCTTCCCCGGATGATATTGAATAGACACATCATAATCGCACAGAACTTCAAGCCAACGACGCTGCCGTAAATTTAGCTCTCTTTGATCGAAAATGTACTTCAAACTCTTATGATCCGTGTACATTTTGCACTTTTCTCCATAAAGATAATGACGCCAAATTTTAAGGGCAAACACCACAGCTGCTAGCTCCGAATCATGTGTCGGATAATTCTTCTCATATGGCTTTAGCTGACGCGAAGCATATGCAATTACCCTACGCTCTTGCATTAACACACAGCCTAAACCTTGCCCCGACGCATCACAATAAACCTCAAACTCTATACCTTGTACAGGTATAATAAGAACAGGTGCTGAAACTAAGCGATTTTTCAACTCTTGAAAGCTAAGCTCTCTCGCCTCAGTCCACTCAAACTTGACCCCTTTTTGCGTCAACTGGGTCAAAGGAAGTGCAAGTTTCGAGAAACCGTCAACAAAACGTCGATAATAACCTGCCAACCCTAAGAAACTTCTAACTTCACTCACATTCCGTGGTTGCTTCACTCGATAATAGCCTTTACTTTCTCAGGGTCAACACTCAACCCATCTCCAGAAATTACATGACCTAAAAAGGCCACTTCTTCTAACCAAAACTCACACTTTTTGAACTTTGCATATAATTGATGGTCCAAGAGAGTGCGTAGTACAATCCGAAGATGTTCAGCGTGCTCTTCCCTAGACCGGGAATAAATCAGTATATCATCAATGAATACAACCACAAATGAGTCTAGATAAGCGCGAAGCACACTGTTCATCAAAGCCATAAATGAAGCAGGAGCATTTGTCAGGCCAAACGGCATAACTAGAAACTCATAATGCCCATAACGAGTTCGAAAAGCTGTCTTGTCAATATCGTCAGGTTTAATTCGTAGTTGATAATAGCCCGTGCGAAGATCGATTTTTGAGAAAACCGTTGCACCCTTCAAGCGATCAAACGGATAATCGATGCGAGGAAGAGGATACCGATTCTTTACCGTGAGTTTATTCGAGTTCACGATAATCGACACACAACCGCAATGTACAATCCTTCTTTTTCACAAAGAGAACAGGTGCGCCCCATGGAGATACACTAGGCCGTATAAACCCCTTATCCAACAACTCCTGCAACTGAATTTTTAACTCTTTTAACTCAGCAGGCGCCATGCGGTATGGAATTTTTGAGACGGGTTCGGTACCAGCTACTACAGTAATCCCACAATCAATTTCTCTCTTTGGCGGTAAACCTGGAAGTTCATCGGGAAAAACTGCTGCAAACTCTCTAACTACTGGTATCTCCTCTAACCGCAATTCACCCGATTTTCCCCTGTACGCTAACAAGAAAAGCCATGCAATTCGCGGACATTAGCCTATGCGCTGCAATTGCCGAAATGATGGGAACATTTTGACCAAGCCTTCGACCCTTCACGCCGATGCGTGACCCATCTGCTAAATCGAAATAAACCCTCTGCTCACGACATATAATCGTCGCTCCGTGCATCGACAACCAGTCCATACCCAAAATGGCATCGAACTCAAACATATCCAAAACGGTAAAATCAACAGGAAACTCTCGATCATTAATGACAACAGACTTTCCCTCACAACGCTCACTAACACTCACCGACCTACCTAGGGGTGTACAAACCGTGAGCGGTGCATTATTGGTGGAATATTCCCATTTATAGCTTTTCATGAAATCACGAGCCACAAATGAATGTGTAGCACCCGAATCAAATAAAATAAATGCGGGTGCACCGTAGATCATAAATATACCGTAACGGGTTCCTGCCTTTGGTTTGCTCGTCCCCGCTTCATTCCCTCCTAATGCGTTAACCGCAAACATCCTTCCACTACCACGCCCCTCTCCTCGAGGTAGCTGGCCTCCACGGTGTGACGGTCCTACTGCTGGCTTAATGGGTTTTCCCCGCCTAGGTGGATGAGGACACCTACTAATAAAATGACCGGCCTCACCGCAATTGAAACAACGCCCCTGAACTCTCCAGCACTGACTCTCATGATGAGCTCTGCCGCACCTCCTACAGTAGGGCGGTTGTTGATGTTGTTGCGGCGGTCGTTGTCCCAGATTATTATTCGCCTCGGACCTCCTAAAACGATCACGTGAACGTTTTGTTAGCCGGTTTTGGTTGTGCACTAGATTGGGTTGCGCACCTCCAATCTCAACATTCACATGCGGACCCGCATTTGCTCTCCGTTCTAGCCAATTCTGTTCATAATGACGAGCCGCATCGCACACCTCAGCAAAAGTATAGTCCATTGCGAACTGATCTACATCCCTCTTTATCTCCGGATGTAAGCGACGTACAAACTCGCTTACTAACCGCTCTCATTTGGCACCCAGCCGATGCATACCTAGCTAGTCGGTTATAATCCGTAATAAATGCATCGACCGATCGTGCACCCTGATTTAATTCTCGAAACTGGTCCTCAAAATTACGTATCGCAGCCTCAGGGATGTAAAACTCCTTAAAAGCTGCTTCAAACCATTGCCACGGCATTCTTACACCTTCAGTGTATGAGTGACGTTGAAGATCCCACCATTGCAAAGCCTCACCTTGCAAACGTGTAACCGCAACATCCACCCAATCTCGTCTAGGCACTTGGGCTCTCTTAAGATTCCAGGTTGTCTCCAACAACCAGTTATCAGTTGCGACTGGATCACGCGCACCAGAAAATGTCCTCGGTTCCAACTTCATAAAATCCTGTATTCGGGAAACTAGAGTCGGTTCGGCATCTCATCTTGGTTCACGCACTTGATCCGCCACATGTTGAACTAGGTTCTGGACAAACCTTAGCGCATCAAATGGTTGTGGCGGTGCTGGATCACCACGATCCTCGGGATTAGCTTGTTCTTCACCTTCCCTTTGATCGCCTACAGTAGGAGGAGGATGTGGAGGTAAGGGAACCTCAACTCTTGCGGACGCTTGACGTGGCGCATGTGAACTCGCACATGAGTCAGTCTCGGATCCAACTGGAGAAGGAGGGGGTGAGGCATAACGTCGTCTCTGT
>JAJHPC010000013.1:5226095-5628595 GCA_024447665.1 Juncus inflexus | reverse complement strand
TTTTTCGATCCACTTTAGAACCTGCAAAGTCAGCATCCATATATCCCACAGGTGACAGACTACTGTCACGGCCATACCACAACCCTAAGTTTATTGTCCCTTTTAGGTATTTAAAAATCATTTTAACAGCATTTAGGTGTGAAACTTTGGGATTTGTTTGAAATCGGGCACATAAACATACAGCCAAACGTAATATCAGGTCTACTAGCCGTTAAATAAAGTAAACTATCGATTATACCTTGATAACAAAAAATGTATACATATTCACCTGATTCATCGGCGTCGAGTTTTATATCTTTCACCATTGGCGTGTCAATCATCTTTCCTTTGTCCATGCTGAATCTTTTGAGCAGTTCACGCGTGTATTTCGCTTGGTTGATGAAAATGTCATTGGTGGTTTGCTTGATTTACAATCCAAGGAAGAAGTTAAGTTCGCGCATCATGCTCATCTCGAACTCACTAGATCCAAATATAATATCATCAACATAAATTTGAACTAATAAAATTGAATCTTTTATTTTCTTTGTGGAGAGGGTCATGTCGTTTTTTCCTCTTTCGAAGCCATGAGATACAAAGAATGTACAGAGCTGTCCATACCAATCTCGAGATACTTGCTTCAACCCGTATAACGCCTTCATCAACTTGTAAATGTGATTGGGATTGGTCGGATCCTTAAAGCCGGGAGGTTGCTCGATGTAGACTTCTTCTTCGTGGAACCCATTTAGGAACGCACTATTAACATCCATTTGAAAGAGCATGAACCCTTTAATTGAGGCGTATGCTAAGAGGAGCCTAATGGATTCCAACCTAGAAACTGGTGCAAATGTCTCTTCAAAATCCACTCCTTGTTGCTTGAAAACTTGATCAAATAGTCTCGTCTTGTTTCGCACCAGCGTACCGTGCTCATCAGTTTATTTCGGAAAACTCATTTAGTACCGATAATGGATCAGTTGTCGGGTCGAGGTACTATTGTCCAATCCCGGTTTCACTCAAATTGGACGAGTTTATCATACATGGAGAGGATCCAATCAGTATCGCCATTTGCTTTCTTGAACGATCTTGGCTCGATTTGAGATACGAAGGCGCAAAAGGCGACGAGATTTCTCGTACCGAATTGGGTTCGAACTCCTTCTCGTGGGTCGCCCACCAGATTTGTTAGCGGATGTGTTGATATCTCTCATAATACTTCTGGAATTTGATAAGAGAGTTGTTCCGGCTCGGGTTGAATAATAGGTCGAGAGTCGACTCGATTAGGGTTTTGAGCTTGGTGAGTCGAATTGTCCCAATTCGATTGATTTTCTTGTGTGGCAGTATTGTCAGGTTTGTTTAAAGTCGGATCACCAAGATTGAACTCAATGATATTTGATTAGTTTGCTCCTATCAATCTATCACTTGAACCTGCATCTGACATAAAACACCTTTCTTGGCCCCATTTTTAGTTTCACCAAAGTGCAAGTTCACGGATTCAGCAATAATCCATGAAGACTTAATAAAGAATATCCAATGAATATACCTTCGTTAGATTTTGAATCAAATTTGTCAAGTTTATTAGATTCATAAAGAATGAAATATTTAGAACCAAAAACTTTCATGTAGGAGATATTTGGCTTGCGACCGTACCATAATTCATAAGGAGTCTTTTTAAAAATAGACCTTAGGCTGACGTGATTCGCGACATGACAAGCAGTAATAACTGCCCCAGCCCAGAGATATTTCGGGGTGGGACGTTCGCTTAACATGGTACGAGCAAGCTCGATAAAAATTCACGTTTATATCCCCTTTTTTGAGCAAAAGTCGTCAAATTTTATATTTTTAAACTCGCCACTATTATCACTACAAACAGTAATGATAGTGGTACCTTATTCATTTTCCACAAGAGAACAAAATTTGATGAACACATTACAAGTTTCATTCTTATGAATCAAGAAATAAACCCAAGTAAAGCGAGAGTAATCATCAACAATTACAAAACAATACCTTTTACCGGCGAGACTAGACACGCTCATGAGACCCGCACAAGTCGAGGTGGAGAAATTCGAGCGGGCGCTTCGTCGAGACCACGGTCTTGGACTTAAACTCCGATGACTTGGAGTGCTTAACACGCTCACAAGCATCACATAACCTATTCAGCTTAAGTTTATGTGATGGCAGACCTGAAATTATTTCTTTACGGGATAGTTTCGAAATCATGTCCATGCATATATAGCCGAGTCTCCTGTGCCATAAATGCGAACTCGGTTTCGAAGTGGTCAGACAATGAGTGCCTGGCACAAAGGAAGGAAAGTCAAAGAAATAAAAGTTACCCTTTCTTTTTCCCATGCAAACTGTAATATAATCTGAATTTTGAATCACATGACAATTCATCTTATCGAATTTCACATCATATCCTGCATCACACAATTGGCTTATGCTAATTAGGTTATGTTTAAATTCTATCACAAAATAGACATTCTCCAATGTCCAATTACTTGTGCCGATCAAGCCCACGCCAACTATCTTTCCTTTCTGATTCCCGCCAAAAGTAACATCACTTCCGTCGAAGGGTCTCAAAGTCTTGAACTTACTCTTATCCCATGTCATATGGCAGGAACAACCACTTATCGGTTTTACACGATGAACTTAGACATAACTATAAGAAAGCATATTAGTTAAAATGAATAAGAATATTTAATTAATATGATTTCTTGCCCATAGCTCCCTCTTAGAATATGGCTTAGTAATATTGGGGGGGGGGAGCTTTCCAAAGCATTTAGGTAGATTCGGTACCTCCAAATCGTAGGTAGAGCTACTAGTGTTTCTATCTTTATAAATCAAAATAAATTTTGAAGAATTAGCAGGTTTACGCATTAGACACTCTAGTGAGATATGTCCTATTTTGCAACAATAGTTGCAAAATGAACAAGTCGGGTTTGAAGTCTCTTCAGTATCTTTCACAAAATGATTTTTATGGTGGTTTGAAAACTCAGCTTTCCTAAGCTTTGGTTCAGTCGACTTGGCACTAAAAACAGTTGATTTTGAAAAATTGTTTGATTTCGCAAAATTGTTTGAGTTCGAAAAACTTTATTTTTTTATGTGCATTAGTGTAATGTTTGGGATCTAGATGTTATTATTCATTAGGTTGAATCATCCTCAGGGCATGTGTGTCGACTCTTTCGGTTGTGACACCGCGGTTATTTTCATGAGTATGCTGAAAATTATGAAAATAGTGAAACTTATTTTTATTACTAAAACTTTTAGAAGTTCGACTTTCAGGACTTTGGCCCTTAGAATAGTTTCGGTACATGAATGCACTTCCTCTAGTCTTAGGTTGATTGAGCTCCCCTTTTATTATATGATTTTTAGGTCTTGAACGAACGGGTTTAGTACCGATCTCTTTCTTAAACCCTAAACCGATTTTATCATTTGGATTTTTCCTATAAATAAGTAATCTAAGCCATGATTGCTAGAGACAATTCTCGTGCAAGCAGACTTGAGAAATTTATTTTCACATTTTAAACTTATAACGTCGACTTTTAGATGATTAATTTCAGTTTTTAATTTTTCACAAATATATTTATTTATCTTGTTTAAGTTTTCGTCAATTGAATCATTATTATTATTTAAATTTAATTTTTCAAATTTTTTTATTTTTGCCTTGTACGATTTTACCGAAGCTTCGGAAACAATAAGAAGTTCCTGGGTACAAATAAGAGACTTTCGAAATCTTTTTAATTCTTATTCTAGTTCATCATGGGATCTGGTTCTATATTTTCAATAACTTGGTTGGAACTAGAAATCTTTACCTCTTCTAAAACATAATTTATAGTGGGAATTAGAGATACCTCATGACTCGTGTCGCAGGAAGAACCGGAGGAAGAGGCGGGAGAAGACGGGGTTGAGCGGGAAGTTGTCCTAGTCGAATTATTTCTTGTATCGCCCTGTATATGCGCTGCATCTCAGCTCTCATCGTCCAACCATTTTGAGAACATTGTCTCTTCACAGTCCCCTCGGTAGAAAGTCGACTCATCCTCTATGAGCATCTTTTATGAGAGATCATATCTCTCACCTTAATGTCCGCCAGGTCTGTGAGGCGGACCTTATGTTTCAAGTACAGCCTTATCAACTACTTGATAAACTCATTAATGGTTCATCGCTAGTATGTGGATCTCGAACCTTTCGAGATGTATTACACTCCCACTGCTTCTTTAGGAGATGAGATCTCTTTTAAAGAAATCTGAATTATGAGTGGCAAACAATTTGAATTCGCAATGGATGTAAAACAATATCAAATTGATATTCCACAAATATTTATGAGATTGTTGTGTTGACATCATCAAACCTTTTGACACGATTCGTACTTCAACCTTTAAAGACAATTTGGGACTATTCCAAACCCATATCACATATGGTATCATTTTGAACCTTATGTTATTCAGTGTTTAGTATATGCAAGAGTATAAACGTATAAGAGTCTCGGAGGCATAGACTGAATTTTATCCAATAAGTTTCATTTTCTTCTTTATGTGCACATCGTAAGATGCTGCATATAGAATTAATTGTGAAACATTTTCCACAATTTCTAAGATAATTGTCAAACTATTGACTCAAATACTTGCCACTTCGATCTGATCGAAGTGCTCTTATTATCTTGTTAAGGCGATGTCGAATTTCATTCTTAAATGCTTTGAACATTTCAAATATTTTGTGTTTCATTAAGTAAACCTTTTACTTAAAATACTTTAATATGAAATTTTGATATTCCTTATTTCTAGCCGGCTTGCCTTTTGTCTCTCGTGCATCTATATGCATGAGACTCAACAAACTAACCCATCAACTTTGTGATGGTTGCCCATTATTGTCATCATGTTCGATGAATAAAATACGCACGTCTCAATCGATGCTAGATCCAATGAGTCAAACTCTCCATATAGGGTGGAGTTTTAGAAATGTGATTCTTATTATGTGACTTAGATGATATTGCTAGAAGTATGGAATCAATGGACTTATTATTTAGCATATAAATATTATTTTCTAAGTGAACATTTCAAATAGACAAATCCCAGAAAATTTTATTATTCCAAATAATAAATTTTACAACGCTAATGTCAAAATAACATTTATTTCATTACAAGTCCACGATGGCTAAGTCAATAAAGTTTTAGAGCTAATGTAGCAACTCTTGCTTCATTCCCCACTTATAGGTTGACTTCTCCTCTAGCTAATCTTCTATTTCTGAGTAATATCCGACACATTCAAAATGTGAGAATTACAGTGGATATCCAATATCCAAGTAGAGATTTAGGAAGATGAATACCTGAAATAGCAGTTATTGATTCTTCTCCTTGACATATCTTACATCCTCCTGTCCAGTGATCACACATAGAACATGCAATCACTTCTTCAGATTCATCACGTTTAGGCAACTCTTTGCCTTCACTCTTGATTCAGCTCTCCTATGCGGCCTGTCTATTCAACTCCCTTTCCCTTTCAATCCTGAGGGCATTAATGACAACTCTTGCCACTATGTCCTTCTCTGCCTATTTAAGCATCTTATGCAATTCCGTGATCGACGTCTCCATCCGACGCTTATGATATTTAGTAATGAATAAATCAAAGCTCGGAGGAAGCGATCCAAGAATCATGTCAACCGCGAATTCCCTTGGAATAGGAGAACCAAGTCTCTCTAAGTAATTAACGTGGCTTCTCATCTTGAACACATGAGTATCTACAGAGGAGCCCTGAGCCATCTTGCTCTTGATCAATAACTTGGTGACCTTGTAGCGTTGAATACTAGCCTGCTTTCGGAATATTTTCTTAAGCGCCTTGATCATATCATAGGCATCCATAAAACCTATCTGCTTCCGAAGCTTAGGTTTCATTCCTGCTACCATCATCCAGGCTACTTCATCAGAATCATCAATACACTTCTGATAAGTATCTTGAACGACTCTAGAAGCGGTCGAAGGCGGTGGATTTAGGATGGGTGTCTTAAGGACATACAACTTTCATTCACTCTTGAGAACAATTCTCATAGTCCTGAACCATTCAGGGAAGTTTGTGCCATCGAGCTTATCCTTCTCAAGGATAGATCGCCAGTCCGTAAATTTCGAACTCATTCTACAAGTTTAATATGCAATGTAAAGTTTGTTATTTAAAATTAGAATTATTCTAATTTAATTTCATATATTATACTCCCACTATTTTTCTTCAAATCAACCACCTTCAGTTGTATTGACTCGGAAACTTCAAATAAATGAGGTTTCATAGTGAGACAAAATCCGTATTTCATTGAGTATTAAGTGCGCTTTGGTGCAACCCTCAATACACAACTATTTAGGTAGGAACACTTCCAATTGTATCATATACAACTCTTTCCTTTCATGGAATGAGCATCATATGCCCGGTGTATTTATTCCATCTTGTGCCCTGAGCCCAAATCCGACTTGCTTGCTCAGTTAAGTTTAACCATGTATGATTATCAGCGAAATGGAGTCCAGCACACTCAGCTTTGGCATGACCCATGCTGGACGCCATTTCCCGCATACCCTCCTTTACAAAGACAATCCTCCATATGCTCTGATTTGGCATGACCCACATGGAAGACTGTCTAAGTACTGAGGGCTTCAGTGACATGGGGGGCACTTCCTTACTTAACATTCTGAAGGATTTTGTTTTAGATTTATAAATATAAACATCACAGAAACTAAGTTAAATATGGTATGAGCCTAATCCTCACGAGCGATCATGAGGTTCCTAATTCTAGATCTATCTCTAGATTGCAGAAGTAATCTTCAACAAACCTTTCATTGTGTGTGCGAAGATCCAATGCCATCTTCCGAAGATTGCGCCAAGATCTCTTGCCTTGAACTCTTGAAATAATATCTATCCCAACAACTATCCTATTGCTAGAAAAGGTAATTTACAAATTTGGACAACTAACAGGTTGCCATAATTACAACTTTGGACAACTCACTGGTTGCCATAGATATTAAATAAAATTGCAAGCATTCACACACAAGATTACATCACAGAACAATCACAGATCTAAAGCTCATACTGTATTTGTATATTTAAATTCCATGTATAACAAAAATTAAGGTTTCTCGCACAATCAGCATTATTCCGTTGGGAACGAAACAATTCCGTTCTAAACGGAAGTAATCCGTTCTCAACGGAGACGTGCTGGAAATTCGTATTTTCTATTCTTTTAGTTATGTTTCCAAAACGGATTTCGAAAAACTATTTTTTCGAAACTCCAGAAAATCATAATACCCAATATTATATTCCTAGAAACTATTTCCGTGCTGTTTTGAAATAATATTTTCAAAACTCTAAAATCTATTATACTAGAATTTACTAAATTTTAAATATGTAATCGACGATTATTTCCTTAACGAACTCTCTGATACCACTGTTAGTAAACCCGTAGCCATGTACGTTACATGCGCAGCGGAACCTATGGGTTCAACCCTCCCTAGGATCATCGTAAAGGAAATAAAGGTACGAGATTATGATATTAAAATTTCACCTCGGATCTTCCTGATCCGGGAGAGAGAAGCGGATGTAGGTCTGAACAAACTTCTGTCTTGCTTCCTTCTCCTTCCTAACTTCTTGAAGCTCGACTTTGAGAACCTTCTTGCTCTTCCTAGGGATGAAGAACTTGATCGCTCGCTAGTCTTCAAAACAGAAGACTTCTACTCGTATCCACGTTAAACTTCGAATCGTCGGAATAACCGGACTCGGCTAGACGAGTCCGAAAATACTTTCAGGAGGCTCTCTCTCTCTTTCTCTCTGTATTACGGCAGCCTGGAGGCTCTGTAATGTGTGTCTAATAGAGGGGGATTGCCCCTCTATTTATACTAGAGAGGGAGGCAAATGATTGCTTAGTTACCATAACTAAAACTCTAATTACAGTGCTTATCCGTTCCCAACAGACCTATTGTGTTGCCAACTGAATAGGATTTCCTAATCTGAAAACTTGGCTATCGAGAAATTGGCTGAGTTCTGTTGGCAACGGAACTGTTCCATTGCACGGAACTTCCGTTGGCAACGGAACTGTTATGTTGCCAACGGAACTATGCTGTTTTTTTTGCACAAACACTCATATCTATCATTCAATGATCGATTATTTCCTTCACCTATTTATACATCATATGTATAACTATTTAAGAGCATTTCCTTCCCGACTAGACGTTGTTCTATGTGTGACCGTGTAGGTTCCATTTAACACTGGCAATGATCTTCCAAAGATCGTAAGTCATGAGTAACCTCTAGACTGGTGTCATGACTACCCATGTTAAATGAAATGATCAGCGATCATAAACCTATCTGAATAGACATTTGATTATTCCTTTTGTTCTACGATATATGTCTTGATCACAAGGCACGGTAATATGTCATCCTTGAGTTTGATCAAAGTCTCTTTCCTGATCGAGAATTAGACTAAATAAATACAAAATGATATTAACAACACATGTTAATCCATTTTGAGCATGGCCATGCCTTTCCTTCAGTCCTAGTTCATCAGAGGGCCCATAGATATCTCTCTCTTAACGAGAGGAACAAATCTCATCTTGGTCACTCACATTCCTCGTCATGATTCAGTGCATACCTAATGATGACCCTAATGATCATCCCGTTACGGATGACGTAAGATCATATTAAAGTATGCAGTTCCTCATACAGAAATCCATGGTGACCTCAGGTCGTAGAAACAAGCATACTATTCATATGAGAATCACTAATGACATATACCATGCATATTCTCATAGTGTGGTCAGTCCAGTACATGTTCTCTAACACGTGCCTATATTCTAGACTTGACATCCCTATGTCCATGATCAGCAGAACATGATCATCCAGTCTAAGAATATACTAGTGTGGATATGTAGCTTCTTACTTGAAGTATGTTTATCTCTATAAACATCCCACATATCACTAGGGACGGTTTAGAATGTCATTCGTTGGTTCACAGTTCTACTATCAGAATCACGTATTCTGATGGCGTGAACCCGAAGTGTCATTCATGGTCGATCTAAAATACGTAAATATATCAGTCACCCATACACTCATTCATATATGAACTGAATAAACATGTTTCTCATAATCTAATCTCTAGTCCAACACTTTAGCCTAGGGCATAATCCCTTCAATGACCACCCGTTTGCGACCTTTAATATGGCACGTGTGAGAAATAATATAATTTCAGAAATAGATGATGATGAAAATGAATTAGATGAGGAACCAGAATGAGGACAGGTGACGAGGAAGAAATTATGGAGATGGCAAAGAAGAAAGGGTGAGAATGAACCGTCAGACGGGATTTAAATATACGAAAGAGGGTATGATGGTTAGTGTACGAACTTTTGACAATTCACCGGCGGCGAAGTTCAAAGATAGTTCAATGTCAGAATACACAAAAAATGATGTCCTATCGGGTATGACCGTGAATGAACATGGGGATGAAATCTTGTATAAGGGACGTACATTCAAAACGAAATCAGAGCATACAATGTCAAGCAGCACCGAGAAATAATAGTGGACCACTTAAACGAAGAGAGATACATTGTGGTCTGTAAGCTTAAAATGGAAAGTAGAGAATATAAATGGAGGATACACTCTTAGATTAATAAAATAAATAAATTATGGGAGATTAAAATATTTAGACAACCACATTATATATTAACCAAACACCTAGAAAAAACCACAAATAGTTAACAAGCGCGCTTGTTGAGGGACTAATTCTATATATCGTTAGAGCAGATTTAGATATTAAACCCATAACTATAATAGAAGCCGTCAAATTTAGGGTTGAATATATCATATCGTATTGTAAGGCTTGACACAAAAAGCAACACGTGATTCGATTCTTATTTGGAGGTTGGAATGAAGCCTATAATTTACTTCATGAATTGATGGCGGCAATAATATCAACAAATCCTGGTACTGTTTATAAATTTAGAACTGGTACTCTCAATAATGATGGTGAGTTAAAGTTCGAAGGAATTTTTTGGGCATTTGGGACAAGACTCCATGATTTTCAGTTCTGCAAGCCTGTCATAATAGTAAATGGAAGATTTCTAACTGAAAATACCAAGGTTGCTTTCTGACAGTGATTGGTAACGACACAAATTGTCAGTTAATGCCTCTAGCATTTGCATTAGTTGAGAGAGAGAAGAATGAGACATTGGGGTGGTTCTTTAGTTGTTTGCGAGATATTCTCATAGATCTTGGGAGTTATTGTGTTATTTCGGATAGGCACGCTGGCATACTTAGTGTAATGAGAGATGAGATGTGGAAGCCACCTTATGGTTATCATCGTTATTGCAAGCGGCATCTTTAAGGAAATTTCAGTAGGCCTCCTACCGTAACAGACAAAAGAATGGTTCCAATGATTCCAAAATTATTATGCGCACACAATAAATATAAATTTGATAAGATTTGAAAAAAAAATGGAAAAGAAACATGAACCGGGAACTAATTGATTAGCGAAAGTAAAATAAATTGGGCGCTTTCGTACGACAAGGAAGGTCGTTGATGGGGCATACTAACGAGTAATAATGCCGAAGTGATGAATTATATTTTCAAGGGTTTATGGAAGCTGTCTATTACGGCAATTGTGATGGTGATATTTTACAAGATAAATTGTTATCACGTGAGATATCGGGCAGCTGCTGATATTAGGGAAAATACATGGCCAGATAAGGTGATGGAAAAAATAGAACGAAGAAGAAATAAGGTTGCTACGCATGAAGGTGATGGAAAAAATAGAACGAAGAAGAAATAAGACTGCTACGCATGAGTCACTTGCTACAGTTTAGACGAGCTTGTTTACCAGATGGTTACACAACATTGGCGTACGACGAGTGGTATCGAAATTATGAGTCAACAAAGGTAAATGCGAGTACCAGAAACCGATGATATATCACTACCCATGTTCACACATCATAGCAGTTTGCGTGCACAAAGTTATACCGCCCAAGCCTTTTATTCATCGATGTTATTCTTTGAATAATTTGAAGTGTACGTACAAAAAAAGTTTATATCTTGTAAAGAAAAGATCACAATAAAGGCCACGAGAAGAAGTTTGTAATTTTAAGTTGGCTCCTAGTGATAAACTTATAAGAAAAAATGTCAACGGAAGGATGAATGGTGGAAGAAGATAGGAGGTGCGATTCCATTACAGTATGGACACCATAAAAAAAGAGAAGCGTGTAAAGAATTGCAGTGCTTGCAAATTACCAGGTCATACAAAACGAAGGTGCATGCAAAAGGGTGGAGATCATTATAATGGGTCGTAATTTGTTTTATTTAATTTAAGAACTTGTAGTTTATAATATTTCAGAACTTATAGTTTGTAATATTTAAGAACTTGTAGTTTATAATATTTACGAATTTGTAGTTTGTAATTATTTTATTTTGTTTGGTAGTTTGTAATATTTAAGAACCTGTAGTTTTTATTATTATATTTTGTTGAGTAGTTTGTAATGTAACAAGAATTTGTATTCTAAAAAAATATAACACAAAAACAATCCAAATAAACATAACACAAAAATAATCCAAACAAACATAACACAAAAAC
The DNA here is from genome assembly GCA_024447665.1 of Juncus inflexus. NCBI lineage: Eukaryota > Viridiplantae > Streptophyta > Magnoliopsida > Poales > Juncaceae > Juncus > Juncus inflexus. The sequence continues at coordinate 5,617,035 of JAJHPC010000013.1, read as the reverse complement.
TATCCAAATAAACATAACACAAAAATAATCCAAACAAGCATAACATAAAAACTATCCAAATAAACATAACCCAATGAAATATCCCAATAAACATAACACAAAAGACCTAACATAATCCAAATAAAAAAATAAACCACAAAAACTCTAACATAGTCTAAATACATAACATAGTCCAAATAAACAAACATAAACCCTAACAACCTCTGCCGCGTGCTCCCCTCCCTCTTCCTCTCATCCGCGCCTAGTTCCGAGTTGTATTTGAGTGAGCTTATTGACGTCTCCGCCTCCCTCTTCTGCTGTCGGTTGGTTGAGCACCGCCCACTCAGTATTGCCCGAAAACTCATTAAGATGCATACAGGTGAGATTTGAACATTCTAACCACTTATTTATGCCTTCCTTTACCTCTGCCCTCATACTTGCGCCAAATTCTCCGAGTAGTCTAAACCTTATGCGAGCTTTCTCCATCGCGGTTTGTGCCATAAACAAAAATTAAGTTAGTAAATTTATCTTGAAAAATATTAAAATTTGCAATTTAACTTGAAAAATATTAGAAATATTTAAAATTTACCGCTAATCTTTTGTCCGGAACCATAGGGCGGTATGAGGTCGAACCGTGCGTAATGGTTGACTACACCAATGGATCATAATTTTGATAATACCAGCTCATGTATACATCATGATCGCAAGGGGCATACAGCTCTGGGGAATCTATTTGTGAAGATCAATACCATTTATCGTTCCAGCATGTAATCCAATTCTTGTGAACCTTACGCCAATCGTTTCCGCGGCCATTTGTCATTCGGTGCAAATCTTTGTTGGTAATTTTGTCGGCGTCAGTTATTTCCGAGGGTATTTTCTGACGATACCTGAACTATCGCATCACCCTCTCAAAGCGATAGCACTTGACGATCCAGAAATAAATCAACGGCACACTGAATAGCGCCGTAGTTCTTTCTTGCCAACAAATAGGTGGTAGTTTATCACGGAATGGCTCGTAAGATGTCCAAAACACATCACAGGCAGACATGTTGTCAAACAAGTAGCGGTTTTCCCACAAATGAGTAGTTGTGGGTCATCTTTAATTTTTTTTCATCTCTCCAAAACATGCCAACCGTATCATTAAAATCCAGGTTGTCGTAAATCTTCAATTTTTTTTGGGTTCAACGATGCAAATGTTCGTCCGGCCGTAAAATATTGTCATGTCCATAGTTGGAGTAATAGAATGCAACCTACCATATTTATCCGCTCGGGATCTGTATCTTTACACAGCTCTCTATACAGGTATACAAGTACCCCACTCCTAAATTCTCGCTCATCCAAATTATCCATATTTTCTAAAAGTATCAAGGGCATGAGCGAATAAGAATCCTCATTCGGATCCGTAAATAAAACGTCAGTAAAAAATACAATAATGTAAGGTCTACAATACTGCTGGACCCTTACTGGGGGCATCTTTTTCCAAATCGGAAAAATTATCACTAAACCATTTCTTATTTACCAACACTTTGCTTTTCTTAGTCTCTTTTCCTCTGAACATCTCTTTAGGGGGTGTTTTCCCGAGTAGTTCTGCGACTTTAGTTGCTCAGTTAATATCGTTGTTCTTCACACAAGGGGGTCTGCTATTCTTCTGCATCCCCAACAAGCATGAAACATCTTCTAACATTACGGCCATTTGTTCGTGAGGCATGTGAAACATATACGTCTCTTTTCTCCAACGTTCATGAAGAGCGGCTATCAGTATACCATCGATTGGTACATAACCGATTCTCAGCCTTTGTTCATGCATTTAAAAAATATGGCTCGAACTGATAATTCCATGGCACTTGCAGAAAAGAAAAATATAAGTAAGTAATTTTTACGTAATTAAATAAATACGTATACAGAAATAATTTTAAAAACAATACATTAATATGATGTTGCATGTATCGAAAATCCCCTTTATTTTCGTCTTGGTGTTGTCTGGTTGGCTGAAACTCAGGATTCTATGTTCATGCTATAATTCGTTCAGTCGAGGATATCGCGGAGGTTCTGGCTCAACCATAGGAGGCTTCCCCCAATCCGCCCCACTAGATTCGCCCCGGCCAGATCCACCCCGACTAGATTTGTCCCGACCTCTAGTTGACATCCCTATATAAATATAATTTTTTTAATATAAATAATAATAACTAAACAATATGCAATTACATAACTAAATAAACAAACTAATTAATACAAAAATAAATAAATTTCTTCAATCTTTTTTTAATAATAAAATTGTATATAGTCAAAAATAAAATTAATAATAACTATAAATAAATATATTACTAAATAAATTTATATTATACTTTTTTCTTAAAATAACTAAATAATGAAAACTAATTACTAATTATTTTCATACTGAATAAAATTGTGGAAAAAAAACTATAAAAAAAACCTCAATTTCAATCATCTTCTTCTTCTCCTCCTCCTCCTCCTCCTCCTTCCTAGTTCACCTTAATTCAAAACAAATTTCAATCAATTCATTCAAACAAATCAAACAAACTAGTTCAACCAAATTAATCTATTTAGATCAACTCCAACATATTTCACATTAATTTCACTCAATTCAAACGAATCAACATAAAACTCTAAATCAAAATTTAAAATCAAACAAAATAATTTACCTTATTCTTTTTCTTCTTGCTATTTTCTTCTTCTTCTCCTTTATGAAAAATCACCCCAAATCACCGCAAAAATTGCCCTCTTTTGCTTGCCTTGGATTAGGATTTTGTTATGGAGAGAGAGAAACCCCTCATTGTTAACGAGGGGTTCATTTACTGAGTATGGTTCCGCCAAAGTCTCTAGCAGAACTCAGTGTTCCGCCAAAGATTATGACGGAACTAATGTGTTTTTCATTTTTTTTCGAGTTAGCCCCAAGTCAGAGAGTTTCGCAAAAAAGGGCATAGTATCGTCAGAGACATTGGCATAACTACATATTTTGTTGTTCCGTCAACCTCAAAACAAGAATAATGCAGGTTCCGCCAAAGGAAATGGCGAAACCATGAAATTCATAATTATTAGGCTGATTCCCCTTACAAATTTAGAGTTTAGGCTAGTTCCGCCAAAAGCCTGGACAGAACTACTTTTTTTCACTAATTAAGCGTGTTTAAGACTGCAGGGTCAAAATAAATGGAAAATATGGCTCTGGCTCTGTTCCGCCAGTATGGCTGATGGAAATGTTAGTTGCTGAATTATTTTTAAATCAGTGTCATTTGATGAATTATTTTTCAAAATACTACCGATTCAAAAAAAAATCTAAATTATACTCCCTCAAAAAAAAAATTGTAAATTGTAAATAGAAGATTCCAAGACTGACTTGACCAAGGTTGGAAACAAGTCAAGATCAACGCAGAAAGGTCAACTAGTATATATTAGCCCCACTATTAACAACGATCGAAGGAGAAGAAAGATTCAAGGGCCCACATGGGGCCACGTCATTTAACATCAGCGGCAAGCACAACAACTGAACCGCTAGTGATAACTCCGCATGTACATTATTGACTTTAGCCTATTTACATATAGATATAATTTTTTAATTATAAGAACTATATAATTAATGCATTTTGTAAGCATATAAATATTAGTTTTAGCTATATCACCGCAGGCATTTAAATTATTTAATGCTCTTTGTCTCTATCTCAATCACCTCTAGATTCATTTTACTTTTTCATATTGTGGACCTTTGCATGGTACCTGTACCAGAGTTGCTGTATATTTTTTTAATATTATTGCATGGAAATCAGAAGGATGTTTTATACGTGATGATATATTACATGCATATCTCTCTTCTCTCTCTTACAGGAGAAATGTTAAAATTTAACTGCATATATATAAGTTCAAAAACAAAATTCGCAATTTAACATATCTTATTTATTTGTAACTTGCAATTTAACATATCTTACTTAATTGTAACTTTTCAAATTACTCTTCGATATCAATATACCAGAATGTGGAACTTTGAGTCTCTTTAAAATCTAAAAATAATTTGTAAATTTTCAAATGTCCTAACCTTGGAAGACATATTGACATCTACCTTAAAAAAATTGTAAAAAAATTATTCTTACAATCATGAAGCTACAAATCATAAAAATACGAACCCTTTAACCCTTGCTTGAATATGTGATAATTGTTATGCAAATGTCAAAGGTCGTTGTAGGGTGTGGACCGCAAACGCGCATCTAAATTAACTAGGGACAAGTCTTCCGTTGATCCCCCCCCCAAAAAAAAAAAAACAAAAAACACAATTTGTTTTCTTTTTGTGTGCATATACATAATGAAGATGCATGCAAGTCAAGTTTCTTCTCGATATTAATTGTTCACAATGCACAAATGGTGTGCCTTCTTTCCTCATTTCATTAATTAAATATATATAATTTTGACTCATTTCAACCTAAAAGTTCACTGGATCCCACAATTCTTTAACTTACTGTGCTACATTCATGCATTCATAAGGCACATTTTTGCATCTTAAAATTTTTCATTTTGAGTGGCACCACGCATATACGGCCTCGGGGGGGAGACATGTCAGGAATATGTGCGTGTATATATATGCCACTTTTTATTATGATTAGAGACAAAGAATTCTGAAAATGATCAAAACCGCCAAAATGGTCCAATCCACAAGAAGAAATTTTGATGGCTACTTGTGTTACCCTACAAAAGCCCCAACCTTTTTGTCCTGATCAATATATCAATGTTTGATAATATTTATTTTTATTCCATATTATGGAAAAAATTGTTAAAATGCTAATATAATATCTCTTTTTATTCCATATTATGGAAAAATTGTTACAATGCTAATCTAAAAAAAATAATGCATCACTTCAAGATATATTTAGTATTTATGATATATCTCTCGTATATAAAATTATATTGTTTCAGATATATAATCAACCTAATAACACAATATAAAATCTTTTGATAGGTCATTTTACATGTTTCAGAACCACATATTGCTAAGTTATCACTTTCAATGAGTGAATTGTCGGCTAACTTGTCGGAGAAAAAGCCATCATTCTGATTTAATCTCTTCTTCAAAATGTCTAGGGTTTCTTTTCTGACATGACACACAGAAATTTCTAGGGTTTCTCAATTTCAACACTAAAAAAAAGTCCACATGAACGGTGACTAAGTATAGTCTTCTTTGAATGGACGCTTCTCTAGAGTGTACTTAGAAGACTAGAGAAAAGTTTTAATAATTGTTCTAATTGGCGTGAAGATATTTTTGTGATAACTTGTGTTTCTAGATTATGCAAGAAGTGCTTGGGAGATCGTAGGAAATATTTCCTCATGTAATTAATTAATTTTTCTATAGTAATATATATATTTAATTTTATATAGGCCAAATTTCACGTGTATCCTTACAAAACACGTAATTCATGTATGCCCTTACAAAAAGAGAAATCTCACCAATTCTCCTACAAAATCACTCAAATATCATGGATATTGTTATCATATATTTAATGTTAAGATAACGTTATTTTTTTTTTTTTTTGCTTTTTCCTCTATGTAAATATGGTAAAGATTTATATTAGGTCATTTTATGTACTTTTTAGTTTATATATTTATATATGGTAGGTTCAAAATGAATATGCTTGAGATAAAAACTTATAATTATATAAAGGAAATAAATAAATAAATAATAAATTAGTATATAATAGTCATTTTATATTTTTAATAAAGTAATTAATAATAATTAACAAACCCTAGTGGCTCTCCCCCTACCCAACTCCGGCACCCCTCCTAAACTCATATTTTGATAATACATGATCGTCTTGATATAAAATTCCAATTTTTGTGAAAATTGATCCACAACATATTCAAAACATATATATTTTATCCATACGATTGAAATTTGAATTTTATTTTTTTATAACTAATATTGTCACCGTTGTCCAAATATATATATATATATATATATATATATATATATATATATATATATATATATATATATATATATATATATATATATGGTGTGTGTGTGTGTGTGTGTGGCTAAACAACATACGTAAGCAAAATGAAAATTTTGCTTACGGTCCAAAAAATTATACGTATCATCAAAAATTCAAATGATATAATATTCCGATGAAGTTTGATGATACATAATGACAATGTTATAATATTCCGATTCTTGTGAAAATTAATCCACAATATATTCAAAGCATATATATTACATCCGTATGGTTGAAATTTGAATTTTTGATAATACGTGTAATTTTTTGGACCGTAAGAAAAATTTTCATTTTGCTTACGTATGCTATTTAGCATCTCCCTATATATAATCAAATTTAATCAAATTTATTGGTTTGCCAGTCTGTCTAACTTCCCATTGGGCATATATAATATATGCTTTATCAGATCCCAATGGGAAGTTAGACAAATTGGCAAACCAATAAATTTGATTAAATAGGTTTCTCAATTAAAACAAAATTAATCTGTTATTATTTTTTATCATAAAAAGGTGCCATTGTAATCAAAGGTGATATTTTTTCGAGGGTTCCATCATCTTCTAATTGGACCAATGCAAGTTGTAAACCTTTTGGATTTTCAAAAGGAAAAGCTAAAGTTAGAAGTTCGGATTTCCTAAATATTGAACCAAATTGCAAAATGTTGGTGTGTGTATGAATGGTGCGCTAGGAATTGGAAAGGGCCCTCATAGATCAAATTAAAAACATGGGGCTCATTATGTCTTGCGTCCAAGTTGTATTGGGTACCTATTTAATGTAGATGCCCCAATAAAAATTTCGGACTCTTAACATATTGAAAGATGGTAAGAAAAATATTTATTTGTAATTAAGAATATTTTTTATCTAATAATTAAATTAAAGGTCATATATAAAATACGTTGTGTTTAATAATTGAGGGCTTAATGCTCATTATATATATATAAGAGACTAATTTTGAGTGTTTCTCTGATATTGAAGAAACTAAATCAATAATTAGTTCTTCAAATAATGAGTCATATACCAACTAGAAGTCTAGAGCACTCTTAAACTTACTATTTATATTTGGAATTACTATATTGCAAAATATCATACTAGATCTCAATTTTGAATGATTATCTACCGATAAATATATCAATGTGATTTTTAGATATCATGCTCCCTCTATTTTCCCATATTCCCTTCCATTGACGTGGTCAGAAAATTGTGTTATATATTGATAAAAATAAACTCAAAACTCAATATCATCAATATTTTTTATATCTAGGGATGTAAGCATAGCGGATGCAGTTCGAATAGTGATCATATCATATTTGTATCTGATACAATTGATAATATGTAAATGAATCATTTTAAAACATTTAACTATTATTAGAGACTAGATAAATTAATAAAACATTAAAATTATGAAGAAGTTTAAGAGAAAAAACAAAAAAATTGATACTATCTGTATCCAAATTTGATAAAAAGTCAAATATTCAAATTTGAATCTTGAAAATTAGGAAAATGAAAAGTATCTGAATAGGATATTATTAGTATCCAGAAGCCAAATCGATTATTCTATCTGCATGTGTATATCTGAATAAAATTATCTGAATCACTAGTCATATCTGGCCAATATTTTTTATTCATATATGAATACCGATTCGTTTGAGAAATCCGTTAAACCCCAATTTTCATATCACCATAATTGTTTTTTTTTTTAATATTACCATAGTTTGTTGATCCATAAATGGGATATGGTCTACAAAGCTAATGAAAGACCATGTCTAGATACGAGTTTGTTTGTGTCACGGGTTTCTTTTGACTTGTCAGACTAACAAACCACTCAAAATGAAGGTAAAAATTGGAAATTTTCTGTAGAAGTACTTTACGCTCGAGAAGTTGGAATGAATTAAAAAGGAATGAAAAGTTAACCTTCGAAGTATGAAGAAATCTTAGTATGTGAAAAAATGTTATCATGGTAAAGCTATTAGTTATTTTTTCCTCATCTCTAAAATGGAAATAAAAAATAAAACTATGTGCAACAACTAGTCTGATGAGATTTTTTTTTTTTTTCCATATGATGAACTTATATGTTTCTTATCTATTTTCAGAAAAAACTCAATATTCACGGAGATTCGAACTGAAATCTCTCCCAAAATTCAGAATGACTTACCACTTAAGATTCAAAGCTTTGACAATCAGTCTGATAAGATTAATTTATATTCCTCAATATCTTAGTTTCTCAAAAACAATCCCAATTGCGAGGAAATATTAAATACTAAAATATAATTAAGATAAATATTTTTTTGGAAAAAAATAAAAGATATAGACATGATTCATCTTTCTACAAGTACCATACCAGTAAGCGCCACAGAAGAACATGAAAAATTTGTCCTCTCCAATCTTTTATGATCCCTCTCTCATCTCACCTCATATAAGAGAGAGAGAGAGAGAGAGAGAGAGAGAGAGAGAGGGGTAAAACAAGGCAGTCTAGTAGTAATTATCACAATAAATACTTCATATCAAATTTCATAAGTTCAATTTTCAACTACTCTTATCCTCTCTTCCAACTTGCACCATCATACTCCTTATAGAGAAGAAAATCAAAACTACAAAAAGGGATTTAAAAAGGGGAGAGGAGAAGGCTGATGATTCAAAGGGGAGAAGAAAATTATAACTACAAAAAAATTATTAGGCGATGAATGAAAGAGGCGATGATGGTATAGTTAGGGATTCTCATGAAAACGACCTTGTGATGCCTGGATTTCGATTTCATCCAACCGAAGAAGAATTGATTGAATTCTATCTCAGAAGAAAGATCGAAGGAAAAAGATTCAATGTGGAGCTCATAACCTTTCTTGATTTATACCGCTACGATCCATGGGAGCTTCCTGGTAAATGGTTAATTTTCTTCTTCAATTTCTCGAATTTCTTGACCTACTTTTTTAATGGTGTTCTATGACACAAAAATTTGAGATTGATGAGCTTGAATTCTTGTGTTTGAATTATCAATTCCTAGATTATTGATTCCAAAATTTGGGTTGTTTTTTGTTTTATAAATTACTTTGTGGCCCTTGATTTCTTCAAGTATCTTCGTGGTAGTTCAAATTATTTCGAGCATGACTTCCTATTTTTCTATAAATCCTTTTCTTTGAATTTTAGAAAATAATTTAGGTTTATCAACAGTTGAATTTGCAAACCCTACCTAATTATCTTAATAACACTTTTCCTTATCTTTGGCACCATGGATATGAATTAGCAGTAGCAATAATGGAAATTGGAGGGAGCAATACAATATTTAATGTATAAAATGCATGAGATTTTGTAGGTTTTACACATGAAATCAATCCATGATGACTCAGTTCTTTTTATTATTTCCTTTTAACTTTGCGATGTTAAATTATAGCAATGGCAGCAATTGGGGAGAAAGAATGGTTCTTCTACGTTCCAAGAGATAGAAAGTATCGCAACGGAGACAGACCGAACCGTGTTACCACATCAGGTTACTGGAAGGCGACTGGAGCAGATCGGATGATCAGGGCTGAAAACAACCGTCCAATCGGCCTGAAGAAAACCCTAGTTTTCTACTCAGGCAAAGCACCTAAAGGAGTTAGATCTAGTTGGATTATGAATGAGTATCGATTGCCACAGAGCGATACGGATCGATATCAAAAGGTAACATTTTTAAGTTAGGGTTTCTTTTACTTGTATTGTGGACTAGATTTATAATATTGCTATATTACTATGCTGATATCTGTCTTTATTCCTTTTCCACTATTTAAAATCTTAGCTTTTTTTTTTCTTGTTTTGAGTTATTATTATTATTTTTTGAACCATCTCAGGTTCTTTGAGTTATTATTTATTTAGCTATGTGATATAACTTGCTTTTCAGAATTTTAGGGGTTCTTCATACAATGTGAACTGTTTTTGATATACACTAAAATTAACCAACTCAATATTACTTAACATAGAACAAGTATTTCTTTAACTCTCTGCAAATCTTACAACTTGTAGGCTGAGATCTCACTTTGCCGAGTTTACAAACGGACCGGAGTTGAAGACCATTCACCACAATCAGATCCATCACCAACAAAGCCATCCTCTTCGCAAAGCGGGCCCGTATCCGTAAAGAAACAAATGCCCATTATCCCTCAACCCCAACTCCAACCTTTGCAAGGAGACAACTACTCATCAACACCCATTAATGGAGAAAAATCACACAAATATCATCCAAACAATTCATTAAACAACCACACAATCCTAAATACAACTCCAAATGGACAAATTTTGTCAACTACTTCAATTTACGGATCGGCTGCGTCAGTCGCGTTGTTAAGTTCATCCACATCTACTGAAGAAGATGGAGCATCTATATATCGCACGAAAAACTCGGTTTCTTTAGGTTCAACATATTGTCCTATTAATATGATCTCTTCTCCTTCATTGATTTCTCCTCCTCCAAGTATTGATGAACTAAGCACATTGGTAGGGCATAATCATCAAAGCTACTCAAATAATATTGCGAGCCAACAAAACAATCAATTATTTTCCATACAATCGCAACAAACTAATTTGGTACCAGTTCACTCAGTACCGATGAATTTAGCTAATATTTCGGATAAGCTTTGGGAATGGAATCCTCTGCCGGATGCAAATAGGGATTATTCCAGTTTCAAATGATTTGAGAAAAATGATTAATTAGTTAATTATGTATCAAAAAACCTAGCTATTTGAGGCCGATTATATACACAAATTTGATGTCATTAAATAATGGTTATTTTTTATTAGGTTCAATTATAGAAATGACTTTTCATGTGTACTAATCAATCGGTATGTATCGGTTAAACATTCTTGTTGACAATGCTAGTATGTTCAATGTATACCATAGCTTTGTAGTTAAATTAATATACATGTATAACTTGCTTTAATTGTTGGTTTTTGTTTCGCATGAATAATTTTTTTGTTGGAATATCCGTTATGCTCAAATGTGGAATTTATACTGTCATATTTGGTATTGATATTTCCAAAAAGACTTCTTGAATAATATTTCTTATAAATTGATACTTGGATAATTGATAATCTTGATATTAAGGGCCAATACGGTAATCCGGTTGTAATTAGTAACGTTTGGTTTACAACCTAACGAATTTAGTTGCATGTAATCAACTTGTACTACAAGTCACCACGCATGCATGTAACACAATTTGGAAATTTTTTAGGGTTTTGAAGTACTGTTTAGACATGTGGGCGTATGATAGCACATAAAATAAAATCAAATAAATAAATAATTACAGCGTGAATGAATACGATCATAAGAATCATAAGACTCGTGTCAGAGATTTGTCTCATTGCACTTATCCATGGATGATTTGAGTGCTGACTTGCAGAGAATAATGTCGGAAAAATGTATATAAATACAAGAGTATTCAGAAACTTTTATGAAAAGGTATATACTTTTTAGAAGACACGTGGCAGTGATGGATCTTGCCTGAATTTTGTGTGACAAAGCATTAATCCATATATCTACGATATGGTGACCTTGTTAAATTATTTTAGGGAGCGGAGCATATATATTTTATGTTGTTGATATAATATACTAAATCGCTAACTATATATGTAATATTCGTCGAAAATCTTGGAAGGTAAATACCCTTCGGCTCTCAGTTCCTACTTAAATCCACCAGTATATACATAGTACTAAGTACCAGTACATGAAGTTAAAATCTTGGTAGAATTCACTGTATATACATGAATAAAAACGGAATTTCCAAAATATACATTTTCGGAATAAAATTCCAATTTATAGCATTTCCACACTTCTAAAGTGCGGTTTGCAATTTTATTATTTTTTTTTTTTTTTGCTGAATCCGCACTTTAGAAGTGCGGTTCAGGAAAAAAAATTCTAAAACCGCACTTCTAAAGTGCGGTTTTAGAAATTTTTTTTTTATTTTTTAGTTTTTTAGGATGAATTTTATATGTTTGGAAAAAAAAACATATAGGTCTTTATCTATATGCTAAAAATGAATGTTTATAAACATTTATTTCAATATATGTTGTCAAACATATATTGTAGGATAAATATTTTTATAGGTCTTAATTTATTATCATGATATAAATATTTTTATTCAATTTCAATAACATATAAAAATACACTTGCCAAGTATTCATTTAAGGACATATAAAAATATATTTTTGGAAAAAAATATATAAGTCTTTATCTATATGCTAAAAATGAATGTTTATAAACATTTATTTCAATATATATTGTCAAACATATTTTGTAGGATAAATATTTTTATAAGTCTTAATTTATTGTCATAATATAAACATTTTTATTCAATTTCTACAACATATAAAAATACACTTGCCAAATATTCATTTAAGGACATATAAAAATATTTTTCATTTTGATCAATATAAAAATACACTTGCCAAATATATTGAAATAAATGTTTATAAGCATTCATTTTTAGCATATAAATACAGATTTATATTTTTTTTTCAAACATATATTTTTATATGTCCTTAAATGAATACTTGACAAGTGTATTTTTATATGATGTTGAAATTGAATAAAAATGTTTATATCATGATAATAAATTAAGACCTATAAAAATATTTATCCTACAATATATATTTGACAACATATATTGAAATAAATGTTTATAAACATTCATTTTTAGCATATAGACAATGACCTATATGATTTTTTTTCCAAACATATAAAATTCATCCTAAAAAAAAATTCTAAAACTGCATTTTAGAAGTGCGGTTTTAGAAAGAAAAAAAAAATTTCATGAACCGCACTTCTAAAGTGCGGATTCAGCCAAAAAAAAATAAAAAAATTGCAAACCGCACTTTAGAAGTGCGGAAATGCTATAAATTGGAATTTTATTCCGAAGGTGTATTTTTTGGGAATTTCGTTTTTATATACAGTGAATTCTACCTAAAATCTTTTATGGCATTTGATTTTATTGGTTTTTATATTATCATGAAATCTGATTTTATTAAGATTAAGTCATAAGATCCATGACACATACCATACTGATGTAGAGGATCCATATTAACACATGCCAGTACGTATAATTTAAACTGTGACATGTGACTAGATATTTGATTTCATTGTCTTTTTACAAGCAGCTTGTTGTATTGTATATGCATGGCAGGAGAATTAACTGACAAAAATATGTATCAGAAATTCAGGATTCCAGCTGATTATTCTTTTTGTCTCTTACTGCATTGATGCCTCTGGCTGGAGATGAGATTTGTTTGAACCAAACTATTGGATCATGCAGAAAACTAAAAATTTGTACAAAAAAAAGTTTATTCAGACTTAATCAATAAAAGTGAGAATTCATTTTTATATGAATGTAGCTTATTATCATATAGATATATACTTATTACCCATGAATTTGAACTCACATATCCAGTGTCTTAATCAATTTATTAACTGATTAGGATAAAAAGCTCGTTGAGAACAAAAAATAGACATGGGACTTTGTGGCTTTTTCATTCAATCAAAAAGTTTTTATATATAAATAAACACTAATTCAATTAAAATAGAATTTCAGTGATAACAAAAGTTATGCGCATGCGCAAGAAACACAAAAAAAAAACCGAGTAGTTTAATGGTCCCTGTTTGGTTCAAGCGTCAGAAAATAAAAAAAAAGCACTTTTTCAGAAAAATTTGAGGATGTTATGATGGAGAGCACCATAACCTCCATTTTTAGCAATTTTTGGGTCCATTTCATGCGTGCTTTTCTTATTAGTTAGGGTAGTGATATTTATAGGCAGCTGATTTATTTATTAATAGGTTCAATTTATTGTTTTATTTATTCATTTATTTTTTTGAAGTTTTTCTAGGTAGGAAAAAGGTTGGGGGGTTCATATGAATCAAATCATTTAATATTTACAAAAGAAAGAATTAAGAATTTTGTTAAGCGACCTGATGCGTATGACGGCGGTTTTCTATCGTGCAGCACGGCCTTTCTTTTTTTTCACGAAAAAACAGTATACAGAAGCAATAGACAGTGTATAAAATTAAAAAAATAGTATTTAAGATTTATTTTTTATAAACAGTATATAAGCAAACATTGAAAATAATATATAGAAAAAATAATATATCGAAAAGCGGAAAAGTAATATATGCAAATATCAAATAATAAATAATGCACAAAAACAATATATATCTACAAATAGTGAAAGTAGCATATAGAAAAAAATAGCATGTTGAGAAAAAAAAAATGATATATTAAATTCCATCACATTATGGGCGTGCTCTCGCTGGTCGTCGCGCTTTCACATTTCTTTTTGTTAATATCATCGTCACTTAATTAGTAGTGCTTTGTAGGATGTAAATGTTTCTTTTTCTTTCACCGAATTATATTTCGTTTAATATTCTAATCAGATAAAATATAAATTCGGTCTCAACCCAAAACTCCAGCTGGGTTAAAAGAGCGGAACCAAGCCCAAACAATTGAAAGGCATCAAGAGGATTTATACATAAGCATTAAGAATCCCATCATTTTTTCTTTATAGGGAGCATTTTTTAAGAGCTGAAAAGTGTCATTAAAAAAAAAATTTAAGAGCTGAATTTTTTTTTTTTTTATATTTTATAGAGAGAGTTTATATGTCTTCCGTTTATATTCAAAGAAACTTTTGTCAAATATTAAACTCACAACCATTGGATTAGTGGGATGATGACTTATCATTCTAATAGAGGTGGTTTGACAAGAGGTGAAAAATTAACCAATGAATGATGTTTTTGAAATACATTTTCAATTTTTTTCTTTTTTTCTCTTCTTTCAGCAGACATTTTGATTAAACAAGTCCAATAAAACAAATTCCATAAAAAGGCCATCACCATTGACCCAAACACTTTTCTTGCAAAAGAAAAATAGGGCCATTGTTGCAATACAAAAAGAAGAGGTTTAATAAAAACTCAAACTCATCTAACTTGTTAGGTACTTGTAGAGCTGGCAAAATCTAACCCGACCCCAAAAAACCCGTCCGCCCCGTCCTGAATCCGAGTGATCCGAAACTCGAAATGATCCGAATCCGAACTGTCCCAAAACCCGAATGACCCGAACAATCCGAAACCCGAACGACCCGCAACCCGAACGACCTGCAACCCAAACAATCCGAAACCCGAACGATCCACAACCGGAATGACCAGAAACCCGAAATTACCCGTAACCCGAAATGACCCTAACCCGAATGACCCGTCCGATATGACCCAAAAAAAACTTTATTTTTTAATCTTAATGCCGAAAATATCTCAAAATCGAGGATTTTTATATATATTTTTTTTCTAAGCATAAAAGGCCTAAATATACCAAAATGGCTCAAATTACCTGAAATTGTCAATTTGGATGACATATGGCCCGTAATCTAAGTAACACGTTGACCTTGAAGTCAATTGACCCGCGACCCGAATCTGAATGACCCAAAATCCGAAATGACCCGAATCAGCATGACCCGAAACCCGAACGACCCGCGACCCGAACAACCCATGACCTTGCCCAAATTGACCCGACCCGTCCGTTTGCCATCTATAGATACTTGACACTAGGGGTGTACAATAAATTTACAAACCGGCCCAACCCGACCCGGCCCTTTTTTACGGGTTTTAATGCTATTGGGTTGGATTTGGGTTTAAATTTTGAAAAACTCGTGTTAACCCACCCGACCGTAATTCATATAAGTAATATTTTTTTTAATTAATTACCATTAAATAATTACCCAAATGCCAACTATGTCATTCCACATTGGAAATAAATTTTATCATGTATGGAAAATGCTAAAATATATTCTATTTTCAATTTTGTGCAAGCTGTAAAAGGAGGCCGATGAGCTCAAAAGTCTCAAATAGAATTTTATATCTTCGAAACCAATATAATTAATATATTATTTTCTAAAATAATATCTTAAAATTATAAGAAGCAAAATAAGATACTATAAAATAATATATAATACTAGTATAACAGTGAAATCAACATGTGTATAACCATTCATTAATTATATGTAAGTTCAGGTCATTTAGATTCGGGTCATTCGGGTCTCAGGTTATTCGGGTTTCGGGTCGTTCGTGTCTAGGTCATTCGGGCCTCAGGTCGTTCGGGTTTCGGGTCGTTCGGTTTCGGGTCTTTTATTTGTCAATATTTTCAGGTCGGGTCTGGGTTTAGGTGGGTCGGGTCGGGTCAAATTTTGCCACCTCTAGCCATCATGTATCATCAAAATTCATCAAAATATATATAATATGTATTATATATATTTTGATGAATTTTGATAATATATGATGGTAATGATATATATATATATATATATATATATATATATATATATATATATATATATATATATATATAGAGAGAGAGAGAGAGAGAGAGAGAGAGAGAGAGGATGACTAAATAACTTGTACAAGTAAAGTCCGGATTTTGCTTGTGACCAAAATACTACATATATCATCAAAAATTCAAATTTCAACCGTATGGATGGAATATATATGTTTTGAATATGTTGTAGATTAATTTTCACAAGAATCGGAATATTGTATCATTACCATCATATATTATCAAAATTCATCAAAATATATATAATACATATTATATATTTTTTGATGAATTTTGATGATGCATGATGGGAATGATATAATATTCCGATTCTTGTGAAAATTAATCTACATCATATTCAAAACATATATATTCCATCCGTACGGTTGAAATTTGAATTTGTGATGAATTTTGGTTACAAGCAAAATCCGGAATTTACTTGTACAAGTTATTTAGTCATCCTCTCTCTATATATATATATATATATATTTTGTTTACTAGTTATAAACTTAACAAAAAAACACATGTGTTATATAATATTCTTGATAGAGCTGATTCAGATTGCATAGACACAATTACAAATATATTTATTTTATATAAATGCTTAGTTTTTTTAATATGATTTAGTTTATGCAGATTTGTATATGTTAAATATAATAATATACATTTAGTCCATCATATGTTGCATAACCTTCATCTAATCAAAAGTTCAAAACCCGGTCAACCCAACCGGGAAAAATATCATCACGTTGGATGGGTTTTCGAAGTATTATGAGTTGGGTCAGGTTGAATATACTAAACCTGTTATAATTGAGTTGGATCATAATTTTAATTTTAGCTGTAACCCGCCCAACCCAACCCGTTTACACCCCTACTTGACACAGTTGAAGCTTAAAAAGCTCAAGAATTTCCTTGTTTCCAACCCTACAAATATCACTTGCAATGTTACAAAACATAAATCTTTATTCATAACTTAGTTATTTCTCCTCCCAAATACGCACAAGTCCATTTTAGGTACCAAAGCAAAGGTAAAAACACTGAAAGTTCAGACTATTAATTATGGAAACAGATTATAACAAATAAAAAACACTCGCATAATCCCAAAATCATCTCCGTGATTCCTTCTCAAAACTCCAATGCTAACAGCCATCTCTCCACCATCTCATTATATTCCCCTACAAACAAACAAAAAAATTTTAAAAAGCACGAAACATTTAAAAAACAATCCAAACAAAAAAGCCCATACCTAAATCAATTATCCTCCTCTAATTCCTCTCACACCATTCTCTCGCATTTTGAAACATCTTCAACCAAGGACTTGGCCTGGCCTTCTCAGCCCCCCACTCTTTCGGAAACCACGGAAACTGCCACATCATAAAACACCTCTCAGGATGCGGCATCATCGCCAGGTGGCGGCCATCCGGCGAGCAGATCGCCGCAATCCCGCCCGGTGACCCGTTCGGATTAAACGGGTACAAACCCGTTTCCTTCCCCTCATCGTCACAATATCTTATCGGAGCCAAACCCATTTGTAAAATCCGATCCAATATGGTTTTATCAGGGAAGTAAGCTCTGCCTTCTCCGTGCGCGGCCCAAACCCCCAAACTGGAGCCCTCCATTTCTTTGAACATTACCGCGGGAGATTTGTTTATTTTTACGGAGGTGAATCTACACTCGAACCGGCCCGACTCATTATGAATAAATCTCGGTTGTGTAATATCATTATTAGTATTATTATTTTCGGCATTAAAACCGGGTATCCAGCCTAATAAGGCCATCAGTTGGCACCCGTTACATACACCAAGACTGAACGTATCTTCCCTGTTGTAAAACTCCTCGAATTGTTTCAGAATTTTTTCGTTGAATTTAATTCCGGCGGACCAACCTTTCGCGGAATCCAATACGTCGGCGTAACTGAACCCACCGACAAACGCAATTCCGCGGAATTGCAATAGCGAAATTTCGGAGTTTAACAAATCGGACATTGTTATATCCCACGGCTCGAATCCGGCTGCGTGAAAGGCCGCACTCATTTCCCTGTCTCCATTGCTTCCTTCTTCACGAATTATCGCAATTTTGGGTTTCGAATTTGAGGTTAAAAAATTAGGGTTTGTGGATTTAGGGGTGAATGAGAGAGACCAATTCGGGGTTTTTCGCGATTTCAACCCTTGTTGTTCTAAATCCACACATTTTTCCAAGCGTTGTAGTTTTTCCAATTGGAAGCTTGTTTCTTCCCACAAATCTCTTAAATACGATGTATCTTCTTTCAATTGAAGCTCTCCATCAATGGAGAGCTTCACAACTGGAGAGGATTTGACTCTCCCAATTACTTCCCCCAAAACCCCAAATTCCTCAAATTTCCCCAAAACTCTATCCAAATCCGCCTCATTTACCTCCAAAACCAACCCTAATTCCTCCGCGAAAAGCGTCTCAAAAGCCCCAAATCCATTCGATTTCAAATCCAAATCGAGCCCCAAATTGCCCCCAAATGCCATTTCAAGCACACAAACAATTAATCCCCCATCACTCACATCATGTCCGGCCGAAATTAATTTCGCCCCAATTAATTCCTGAATTAACTCAAAAGCCCTCTTGAAATACGCCACATCATCCATATCAGGACACTCGCAACCCGTTTGATCAAAAGCCTGAGCCAAAGCCGAGCCTCCTAACCTCCTTTTCCCTTTTCCCAAGTCAATATGCAATAAAACCCCTGAATTTGCCAATTTCAAATCCGGCGTGACGGTAAGCGTTATATCAGGACAGGTGACATAAGCTGAAATTACCAAATTGCCCGGCGCTTTTACCACCTCATTATTCGCGCGAGCCGCCATTGAGAGACTATCTTTTCCACCGTCAATCGCGATTCCCAATTCAATCATGCAATCAGATAAACTCAATGCCGCATCGTACATGTCAGCACCTTCACCGTCTAATTTCGCTGCGTACATCCAATTACCACTTGCTTTAACATCGCTTAACGCCGAAACCTTCGCCCAGACTAAATTGGTCAAAGCTTCCCCAATGGATAGCCTGGCCATCGCTTTAGGGTTTAGCAAGCCCTTAATGGGCTGCTCGCCGATCGAGCAAGCGCCACCTGTCAGGTCAGTATAGCTCTGCGCTATGACCGCCACGTCAGCAAGAGGTAACTGGAGAGGTCCAGTGGTTTGCTGCTGTGCGACTAAGCCTGTCACGCACCGGTCAACTTTGGTGGTCAAAAACCGTTTTGAACACACTGACGGTAAACTCAAAACCCGTTTGAGAGCCTGTAATAAAGTGACACCTGGCGCGATATCTAACGGGTCTAGAACCTTCTCGACCCGTTCGAACTTGAATTTCTTCTGAGGCATGTCGCCTAAAACCTTCTCCAACTCCAAATCCTCGACTGGATTCGGCAAAGGCAAGTTTCTCTCTCTAGCCTTCTCAATCTCCAACCCGTCGATCAAAACGATCTTACCGCTGCCATTAATGGCCCCAATTACAGCCATGGAAACCCTCTCTCTCTCACATATCCCCTCCAAAACGGCCCTGTCTCTCTCTCTAACCAGCAAGGCGTCCTGCTCCTGATACTCGGCACCCCAAATCTCCAAAACCGACAACGTCTCATCACCAACCCTAATTTCCCTCACATCGATTTCCGCGCCCTTAGGATATATAATCTCCTTCACAACATTACAATTCCCGCCGGCTCCTTGATCATGAATGCTCACAATAGGGTTTCTCTCGCCCATTTCAACACAAGCTCTCACAACCCTGTATAATTTCTGCGCCATCTCAGCGTCGCCTCGCTGTACCGCATTAAAGTCCAGCTCAGCATCATTCGTACCGCTCACCATGCTCGAGGCGGCGCCGCCTCCCATTCCGATTCTATAAGCGGGCCCCCCGATTTTCACCACCAACATTCCGATTTCGCCCTCGTACTTCTCTATATGCTCATGGTCTATCAAACCTATACCGGCACTGAACATAATCGGTTTCAACCACTCTCTCCTCTCGCCACCTGGCATCCTCGATCCGAAAGTCCTCGTGAAACCCTGAATCATCGGCTCCCCAAATTTATTTCCGTAATCGCTCGCCCCGTTACTCGCATTAATCAATATCTCCAAAGGGGACGCTAAATTGGACGGATAATCGAACGAATTATCTTCCCAAGGGGCAAATGAGTTTTCCAATTTGAGATTTCCAACGCAGTAGCCGGCCGTGGAGGCGACCACGAAGGAGCCTCGGCCGGTCGCGTGAGTGTCTCTTATTCTTCCGCCCGCTCCGGTTTCCGCGCCGGGATAAGGCGCGACCGCACAAGGAAAATTGTGCGTTTCGGCCGTAAATAGTATATCCATTTGTTTTGACGTGGGTTTCAGTTGGGACGGTTTCGAGGGGGAAGTGGGCTGGAGTTTGGTGATTCCGTACCCTCTTATTGCGCTCGAGTTGTCTTTGAATCCGATCGTGGAGTTGTTAGGGTTCGCTTTTAGGGTTTCCTTCACGATTTGGAATAGGGTTTTCGGCATCGGTTGACCGTCGATGATTAGTTGACCGTTGAAGAACCAATGCCGGCTGTGTTCCGAGTTTGACTGCGCGATGTCGAAAAGCTCAACGGTCGTAGGGTTTCTTTTAATATCGTCTTTGAATAATGAGGTGTAGTATTTTATGTCTTGCTCGTCGAAAGCGAGGCCCATTTTGAGGTTTATTTCCTCCAAAGCTCGGCTTCCTTGTTCCAAAACCGGTACGATTGTGACCGGTTCCGGTACCGCATCGGTACGGAAGGATTGTAACTTTTTTGGGTAGACGCATTCCGTCATTCTGTCGTGGACCATTGAGGCGAATTCCGTCAGTTGGGATTCTTCTAGAAGGTTAGAACCGGGTTTTAAATAGAGGAGGTATCGACTGGACCTCTCAAGTCGGTTTACCTCGGTTAAATTGCAGGAATTGCAAATGGACACGGCGTTTGTGGACCAAGCTGTGGTGAATGACATGCGGGGCCCAACTTCTACTATGTGGCGCGAGGAATTATTAGGGTTTTGGGCGGTTGTTTCTCTCTCTAGAAAGCTCGAGGCGTCGAGGTTTTCCGGCTCGTAGGTCTCGCGCAAGAGCCATTTTAGGGTTTCGAGCTTTTCGGAGGAGAGAGGACGAGAGAGGCCGATGTTGAAGCATTGCTCTGTTTTGAGGGCAATTACGTTTGGAGATATTTTGGCTTGGATTTTTTTCAACAGTTCGGAGTTTGCGGATTCTTGGAGGAATGGGATCCGGTAGAAATGGATTAGGGTTTGAGGTGGATTTTGAGAGGAAATTGGTGAGTCTTGTTTTGCTAGTGGGCTGTCTGAGTAATTAGAGACAACCGCTTTTGGTGAGGCGTTTTGCCGAACGGTTAGTGGGCGGAGGCGTTGGAGAGGGAAAAAGCAGCGTTTTGATTGGTTTTTCTTTTTTAGAGAGAGAGTGTAGGGTTTATGGAATCCCTGGAAGATAATTGAGAGAAAATTTATGGATTTATTGATGAGAAATCATAGAGAGAAATTGGCATTGAGAGATAGGTCGAGAGAAATTGTACCTTATTAGTTGAGAAAGCTTGAGGCTTTAATAGGTTTGTCGCCATGGATTCTCCAACAGAGGCCATTGATTAAATATTAATTAGAATAATCAGACAGGATGAACTGTGAAGCAGAAAATTTGAGATTAAATTAGGAAAAAATATAGCAAAAAATCAAAACAATATTTCATGAATCAGCAAAATATCAAAATTTTCAGCATACAAAAAAAGAAAAAGTAGTATATTGGGGCATAAAAGTTGAAACAATCAATCAACGAAAAATCAAGAGCAATACCAAGAAAAGACTGAAACAAACAAAAACCTCAAACTCAATCGCAAAACCCACGAAAACCAACTTAAACCCTTCCCATACTCTCACTGTTAATATATGATAAGAAGAAAAAGGAATTAAATGGAAGGAGCATACTAAGAGAGAAGAGCGTGAGCACGAGCCGCCGGCGGTGAAGAAGAAAGAGAGAGTGACACTACTGAACGATATTTGCTGAGAGAGAATAATGTTTGGGGATTTTTTGTTGGTCTTTTTGGTGCAGCGAATCAACGCTTATATGTGGGTATGTATGAATTAGGGTTGGGTCTTAATAAATTCTGGTGTAGATTCTTATCCGGCTCCAAACTGGGTTCTAAATCCGATTTTGGGCAGGGTTTATGTTAGACCGATATGAATACGGGTGTCATATCTGATACGATACAATATGATACGGATACAGCGATATAACAAGTCTCAAAAAAATCTAGAATACGGATATGGCAATTTTATATATTTTTTATTATTTGTTAATTATATTTAAATATTTAATTAAGTTATATATATTTACATATTATAATTTGATATAGAAGATACTAAAAGTTTATTATTATTGAAATATCTTGAAGCATAATATTTATTTGTTATCATTAGTTAAAAGATTAGATATTTTATTAATTTTATATATATTATCCAGTGTTGCAAATAGCGTGCTATAGCACTAATATAGCGAGATATAGCGTATTCTGGACTATTCAATGCTACGACGTTGCGGTTTTTAATGCGCTATTGCGACTTCCGAAGCTACAACGATATAGCGGCCCGATATATCGTGAAGCTCATTTGTAATTATATTTTAGGCTTGTTTTGTCAAAATAAGTTCTAATGAATAAAATAACACTAGGATAATGCTCGCGGTTCGCTGCGAATATTTAAATTTGTTATTCACTAATGGGTGTCTCGCTCCGCTTCGGACCTAACAGTTTTATCGGAAATGGTAAAAATAATAGTCATATATTTCATAATTTAGCAGCATAATTTTTAATTTTGTAGCTAATTTTTTTTTAAATATTGAACACGGCAGATTTACATGATATTTACTATTATGATCATCTTGGTTAATACATGTTTCTAATTTAAGATTGATTCAAATATGAATGCTATATTCATGTTATTTTTTTCTATCACAATTATGTTATTTTATAACATTTTTATATTAAATGTGAAAAATAATATTTTATCACTCGTGATTTAAATCTTAAAAAATCATACAAATAACAACATGTTGATAAACATGAAATTTGTTGGGCAACTAATAAATTGAGACTTTACAATCTTTTATATATGTACAAGCAGGGCTCTTTTGGCATGTACTATATACATTTAAATTTAAGGTGTATATATGATATTTTAGATTATACACTCCTTTAATGGAAAATGTTATCAATATTCAGCTCTTTTTTTAGCACAATATTCAATATTTGTCGAGTAGGCATGAAAAAATAATTTATTTAGATTTCTCATTTTATAGGGTATACATGATATTTTAGCCTCTTTTCAAATATAACTTGGATCATTGTTGTGAATATAAATTATTTAATTAGGATATATCAATTATAATTTAATTTGTATTGTTTAATACAATTCGTATGTATTTTAGTATGGCTCTTTTGTCATGTACTATACGTTTAAATTTAAGGTGTATATATGATATTTTTAGATTATACGCTCCATTAAAGGAAAATATTGTCAATATTCAGCTCTTTTTTAGCGCAATACTCAATATTTGTCGAGTAGGCATGAAAAAAATAATTTATTTAGATTTGCCATTTTATAGTGTATACATGACATTTTAGCCTCTTTTCAAATATAACTTGGATCATTATTGTAAATATAAATTATTTAATTAGGATGTATCAATTATAATTTAATTTGTATTGTTTATAACAACTCATACTATTATTAAAATATGATCATCAAGTTATTGCTAATGATTTTTGGAATTTTAAGACCATAGTTATTGATAAATATGACTAACCACGCAATACTTAATTAATAAATACATAATGATTTTAAATTATATGATTAAAAGCGAGATATTTATTTTGGTTGTAAATGAAATCATATCTTAAACATATATACATACATATATGTGACATTAATACTTTTAATTTTTTTTTTGAGAAATTTGATATTTATCTTTTTGATTAATAACATGTATAATTATTATATGTAAGAGACATAACAAAAACTCTAGGATCTGCCCTCCAAAGAGCCAAGCCCCAAATACTAAATATCGTTTTCGTTTCGTATTTCCAACAAGAATTGTTTTATATGATTGATGTTTTCATAATAAATATATAACTTCTCAGTACATTATATTATAGAGATTTGATGCTGCACAACGGGGATTTTCCTGTGCAACACAACCTTTCTTTTTTTTTCTTTTTTCGCAAGAATAGTATATTCAAAAACAGTGAAAAATAATATATTAAAAAGCGGAAAACCATTATATATAGAAATTTCAAACAGTATAAAGAAAAAAATAGTATATGAAAAGTGGAACAATATATACAAAATTTCGTCGGGTTTTGGGCGGGCTCAAGTCGTCACGCTTTCAAATTTTCCTATATTATAACATGACCTAATATATCACTCCTTAATCATGACCGTTTGATTTTCACTCCCGTTATCACTCCTTAATTACTCGCGACGGAAGCCACAAAGATGGAGAGGTTTTTTCCAGTTGAAGGATTGTTGCAGCAATATATATACAGAACTTATATAACAAAGAAACAATATATATTGTATTATCAGAAATGGAAAAAATTAAATTATAAGAGTGTATAGATTGGCTATAACAATATTTAATTCGAGACAACAACAATATATATCAATACTCGAGCAATACTATAATATAATAAAAATAGTATATATATATATGATATTACAATATATAATTAAGAAAAAAATATTATATATATACAACAATATTTAATTCAGACAAAGCAATATATATATCAGTGCCCAAACAATAATATCATCTAACAAAAACATATATAAATATGATATCACACTTATATATATATATATATATTGGACGAATGAATCTCGCAGACAACACATGTGCTTGCATGAGGGCGAGAGAAGCTGTCGCGTCATAGAAGAAAAGAGCGACGAAAAGAAAAAGTGAAAGACGTCGGCAGAAGTTCTGCACAACGGGCCCAGCCATCGTGATTTAGGAGTGATATAGCATGAATGGAGCGTCTTTTTCATTCAAATTCCCAATTGCATACTTCCATGTGATTGCTTTAACAAGAAGACGAACTAACGCAATTGAAGTACTTATCGATGATGATGAAGAAAAAAGGAAACACGCTGATAAAGCTAAAATCTTACATAGATATTTTGTACATTTGTTGGGGAGAGAGGGCGAACAGAGAAATAATCTCATAAATCTAACAGAAATTTATGGAGATACGCCAACACGATAGGAATTCCTTTCTTCGCCAATTACCGAATGTAAGTTGAAACACACGCTTAACAAATGGGGGAAAAATAAGGCGCCCGGTCCGGATGGATTTACCGGAGAATTCTACAAATTCTGTTGGGAGATGTGGGACAAGATATGCTTATGGTTATCAATGGGGCCAAAGAAATCAAGGATTTTAGGCCAATAAGTCTCATACACGCAGTTCAAAAACTATTGTCCAAAGTAATCGCGATGAGATTGGAACCGATCATGCATGACCTAACCGACATAGCGCAATCCGCTTTTGTGTAAGGGAGGAAAATCACGGATAGTTACGCATATGTACAAGAGATTATGTTCCAATGTAAGAAAGCAAAGAGGCCGAGGCTAGTTCTCAAGGCGGGTATCTTCAAGGCGTTTGACTATGTCAGCTGGGTCCGTCTTAAAGCGATATTGGAAGCGCGGGGATTCTCTGAAAATGACATTTGCTGTATTAGACAAGGGATTTTACCGGGATTCTCAAAAGTACTTCTGAATGGAGTACCTGGCAAAAGTGTCAGGCTGAGGAAAGGACTGAGGCAAGGGGACCTGACATCACCTGCACTATTCATTCTGGTCATAGATCTATATGTTCGTGTTCTCCAACGTGCCAGATCACAGCAAATCCTTCAGCCACCCATTTGAAATATCAAGAATTTTATCTTGTTTACCGGCGATGTTATGATTTTCTTGGAACTCTCTCAGCAACACATAATCAAAGAGACCCTACAGGCTGTAGGTGCTAAGACGGGGGGGTTCTTGATAAATTATTAGAAATCTTTCTTAAGCCCGATAGATATGCTCCAGTAGGTTCCACAAGATATCTCTCAAATTATGGGGTGTGAGGTGAAGAGCGTACCGATTACTTATTTGGGGCTACCGCTTAGTGATAAATCGATTCCAAAAGCCGCCTTGATTCCTTGGATTGAGCGGTTAAACAACCGTCTGAGAGGATGAAAATTAAATATTTTATCCATGGCGGGGAGGATGATACTGATTAAGGCAGGCATGGAAGATACTTTGGTATACTTCATGTCCGTATGCAAACTACCGACGTGGTTTATCAAGATGGTGGATAAATTAAGAAGGGATTTCGTATGAAAAGGGAACAAGGAAGGATCCAAAGGTCTCTCGCTTATTAATTAGAAACCGGTATGTCTACCGAAAGAAATCGGTGGGTTAGGCCAAGCCGATCTTCACCGCAAGAAATGACGCTATACTCACAAAGTGGTTTTGGAAAGGAGTCAAGAATGAACCATTATTATTCGAGGAGGTAGCATCCTTATTCTACGGTCATTTCTTGGATCTTTTGCCCCCGCAGTACTCCCCGAGAGCTTCAAGGCTGCGCCTTGCAGCTATTAGGAGAAAACCGGTTTTCTCGGCGGCGGCAAAAGTAACCATCGGTGACGGAAGGGACACCCTGCTCTGGTTTTCAAATTGGGCCTTCAGGAGCAAGGCATACAATATGGGAGAGTTATTCTCATATGCTCTAAATCCGGAAATTTCAATTCTTGAGTTCTTCACATAACCTGATCCGCTCGCTTTATTTAGACCATTGGACGCTCAACTGCAGTTGCAGTTAACCTTACTATTGCAAGAAGTTGCAGAAGCGATCCAGCCACATGAGAGGGATACGATTACTTGGTCCTGGGAGAATAACGGAAATTTCTCAATGAGATCGATATAAAATACCATCATAAAATGGGGTAAGACGGTCCCGGCTTGGCACAAATTATGGAAACTTAAAATACCCCCCAAGATAAGGTGCTTCTTTTGGAAAATGGCACGCTCAATTCTCCTTACTCATAATTTTCTCATCAAGAGGGGATGGATATTCACTTCTATTTACCCTCTGTGCAAAAGGGATGGTGAAAATGCGGAGCATATTCTCCTAACATGTCCATTTTCACAACAAGTATGGTCGGTTTGGGAAGCCGGAGGAAGGATTGATAGTAGAAATGTCATTAGAGCATTCGGTGAGAATGATAAGCTATTATCTGTTGTTCCAAATTTGGAAGAAGAGGTGGAATAGATTTTTTTCTGATAATGTATGTTCACCCGAAGTACTATGTTGGGTTACAAAAGCAGAGATAGAATATTGGGAAAAAATAAAATAGCATAACCAGGGGTTGCTCGCAACACCCAAAGAAGTGTGCTTTTTCCTTATTTTTATTTTGTATTTTTTTTTGAACTTTTTGTAATCTGGTTTCTAAGCTCTGATGAAAATCAATGAGTACTGGATTGACCGGTCTCTTTTTTTATCAAAAAAAAAAAAAAAAAAATTCCCAATTCCAAAAGTTTGCACTACAATAAATTTCAGAGAATACACACTCCTCTCTTCTCTATTCTCTCGAGCCTTTTCTTTTCTTTTGTTTACTTAGGGCGATATAGGTTGGCCAAACCGCCATTTTCCCCAAACAGTAACAGTAGCGCGCGTAAAATTAAAAGAGAGAAGAAGAAATCTAAGAAGAGAGTCCTTAATTATCGGTGAATTAGAGAAGATTTCGTAAATTAATGGATCCGAATCGGCATAGAAGAGTCTCCATCAAAGCTCAACACCCCAATTGGAAAGATGAGGTGTTATTGCTTTGTTTTTTCTTCGATTAATCCCCTCTTATTTTCAATCTGATGATTTCGGTCCTTTTAATACGGTGTTATTTTGGTTCTATTACTGTGATTTGTGCCTATTTGATTTGAATGGTATTTTTTTTTACGTAACATTAGTTCCACATAAAACAGTAGCTTATTGGTTTCTAACTGTAGAAATTAGCGAAATACGTTATTGAATTTATATGCGTTGGAATAAGACAGTAATAAAATCTAACAAAACCTCAGTATCCCATTTAGTCTGCATTTTTACCATTTTGATCCTTCTCAATTAGACTTTTATGATTTGGACCTGTTTAGATATATGTATGCCTTTTCAGTGTAGTTCTAGCAATTTTTCCCTAATAATGAAGCAAACTTGGGTTCACTTTTTCATAGATCGGATCATTTGATTGTAGCAATTCTTTTGACTAAAGTAATAAAATTAGCAAATTTCATGTATCAATTTTGTCATATCCAAATAAAATGCAATATTTAGTTCCAATTTCAGAAATATCTTGTGTTGAGAAAGCCATTTTGTTTTTAATTAAGTTAATTTTTGTTTTTAAATTTGTTTATTTTTCTTAAAATTGGCAGTTCAGACAGAATTGCTTAAGAAGGGTGCAGAAAGAAAGAGACAAATTATTATGGAAAATTAGGACTCAAAATGAAAAACCTTCGAATGAAAAGGTTCTTTTTGTCATAAGTAATTTTAATTGATAAATTCATGAAGTTACTGCGGTGCCCAAATGAAACCCTAATTCAGCCGTAAACCCCTAAATTTTTTCTTTCTTTTTTTAGGTCGAAGTGGAATTTATGGTACGAGATATAGTTTCTGATGAGTTTGAGAAAATAAAGGAATCATCATCATTTCTGGATGAAAAATTGAAAGACGAAATTTGGGAATTTGAGGGGCCGATTTGTAAATATAATTTTGATGGGGTTGAAAGTGAAGATTTTTTGCTTGAAATGGAAAGTCTTCTTTATCAAGATATCAGAGAAGAATTAATCAGGAGAGGTTATTTCTTTTTCTTTTTCTTTTTTGTTTTTTTAATTTAATTTTGTTTTTTTATTTAAATATGATATATATTGGAAATATTTTATATGCAGAGCTTGAGTATTTGGAAGAAGAAGAGGCATATTTAGCACAAGAAGCTTTTGAACATATGCAATTAAATGAAAAGCAGGTGCCAATTGTAAATTAATTTAGGTTTTTCATTTATTTTTATTATTATTTTTATTATTTTATTTTTATAGGAAATGCAAAATAAAGTATGGTGTCCAGTGTGTAAAAAAGGAGAATTAAAAGAGGCGAAAAATCTCATTTTTTGCACCAATTGCAAAATGCAACTAGACATAGGAGATGACAAGGTATGAATTAAAATTTTAATTTATACAAAATTAAATATTTCTTTGTAAGATTCTTTTTTAATTTGGAAAAAAAAATTTCCATCTTAATGTCGTGTATATCTTTGCAAAAACAAAAATATCTAAAAGTTGAAAGTTTTGAGATATTTTGTTTCCTATTGTTTTGTAGAGGTAGAATGGTCATTTCTTGTTTTACATGCGTAATGTGAATTACATCATTTTAATTATTGTGGATAATTAGGTTACCAGTGAGGACTTAAAAAACTTTTTCTAAGAATTATTTTTTGGAAAAATTTCCATTATGTCCTTACAAAAACTCAATATATCCTTTTTTAGGTCTTGTTTGGCATCATTTTCATTTTTGAATTTTTTATTTTTTAAAAACGAAAAACGGTTTTTTTGTTTTTTGGGTTTTGTTTTCAAAAAACTGTTTTTTTTTTTTAGATTGGAGACACATTTTTTTACTTCAAAGCATTCATATGTCGATGAAGATCACTATAACAGGCCTCACCATAACATTCTCAAGATTTTTCGTCTGAATGATATAAAAAAATTTCTACATCTATTCATGTTATTATAAAAAAAGGTGCATATTTTTTAGCATAGAGATTATGGTTTATATGATCAAGGTCATAAAAGATTTACAATAACATGTTTAAAGTCAGACAATAGATAGGATTATACACACTCATGAAATAACAATGAATATTGAATTAATAGGAGGCAAACAAAAAATATAAAATAAAGCCTTTTTTTTTTCTCAAATCGCCCTTAGGCATTTCTCCATTAATAATAAAGCATTCATTACAAGGAGTTACAAACAAATTTGATAAAAACAACCAAAATTAAAAATAATAAAACCTAGCTCTTCTGAAAATTGAAGAATACTCTTCATTTGACATCTTCATCGGCGTCAAAGTCGCTAAATTCATTACACTAGGTCCAATTATAAGTCGTGAAGCTCCGTTATAAGTCCAATTGCAAGCTTATACTTGAATCTCCAAATTTTGAAAGAAGAGATGGAGATACAAGAGGGATGAAAAAAATGATAAAGGAGAAAGAAAAGAGATTTGAGAGAAGATTGTAAAGATAGAAGAGAGGAATCAGAGAAGGAGGATATTGACGAGGAGATTAGAGGAAATAGAGGAATCTCCAAAATAAAAGGCTTGCTAACCCTACTGAAGCGGCACAAGACAAAAGTTATATATAATTTGGCAAGTTTTGTATGGTAATTGTGTAACTAGAAAGATAAAACCGGGCCAGTTATAAATGGTATTCAATGAACAGTACAATTAGAAAAATAAAATTGGAAAGTGAGAAACCTCTTTTTCTCGTTTTAAGAAACCTGATTTTTTTGTAGCCAATTGAATAAAAAAAAATGGAAACAAACTCACTACACCAAACACGTTTTGATTTTTTTTGGAAGGAAAAAAACAGAATACGGGAAATATAAATGATGCCAAACGCACCCTTAGTTTTTTTCATGAATTATCCTTTTTCTTTTTCATAATTTCAGTTTAGTTTTTGTTGTATATAATTAGGTAACCTCAATTCTCGAAAAACTTTTTTTTTTGACTTAGTGAAAAAATTTCCATTATGCCCCCACAAAATCTCAAAACATCATGAACACCCCTCAAAATGTTCAAAATTTGAAACTGAAAGGGTTTAGTTTCCTATTAATTAGTTAAAATATAACAGGCATTTCTCTTTTTACAGGGGTAATACTGTAAATATCCCTTCTTTTAATGATTTGTTAAAATGTATTTAAATTAGGTTAATGTCAAGTTTTTGAGGGACAGGTTGGCGGAAGTTCATATGACACATTTTGATAGGGGATGCAAATTATCACCAAAGTTTTGTGTGGAGACTAAGTTTTGTCTAACAGCATTATGCATTAAATGTGATGCTTGCTCCACTTTTGAAATTGTATTTTGAACTTTTAGTTGAATTTCAAGGCTTTTTTTTTTGCTTTGTAAATTATAGAACTGTGAGATTTTCATCTTAAAGGATGTTGAGGTTCAAATTTTTTGCAGTTTATTTTGTGTATTTATTGTTTTGTTTTATGATGTAAAGACAGTTGTTGAGATTGAGCATAAAATTAAGAAATGAATCATTTATAAGCTTTGAAATTCAAGTTTGTTATTTTGTAAATGATTTACTATTTGTAGAAAGGAGTGGCTACCCTCAGCGCCCTATTTAAATCAATACAAACTATTTATTTACGCTCAAGTTAGTTTGAATTGGAAAATGATACAAAAATTGTCAATTTATTGAATATATATAACACATAGAAATTATTCGGAGTGCTCAATTTTTGGAGTGCCGATCATACAGTTTTATCTATATACATATATATTTATTTGCACTTGAATATACCTTTTGTATTTATAAATATACTTTTTGAAAATATATATTTTTGTAATTTCACTATACATTTTATGTTTATAAAAATATTTTTTTTTAATTTCATCATACCTTTTGTAATCGGGCACTCCAAAGTTACTGACACTCCATATCTGAACCCTATAATATATCCATATCAGAACCCTATAATATATATGTATAAGATTAGTAAGTACGGGTAATATATTTTGTAACAATAGCGTATGGATTTCTCTATTATTGTGGCATGAAATATGCTTGTCTTTCAGGCAAGGAGATTGGCATAAATAATTAAATATTTACTATTGTTTCCTGAGAGCCAAAAAGATCTAATGGAAAGAGCAACACAAAATCGTTTGCTGTTTAATGGGTTCTGACTATAAATATTACATGGAAAATTCACGTTTATTTTATTTTTGACCCAGAAAAGGACTTTAACTAAGTAATAAAGGAACTTAGCATGCTGCATAAAGTGAAATAAGTTGAATTTAGAATAAACTTTTTGACCTTATTAATAAACTTTTCCAATTATTTTTTTTTTCTAAGTTTCCATGATTTGAAGTTGTTCAAAACTAAAGAAAAATATATTTTTCTTTGCAT
Organism: Juncus inflexus; assembly: GCA_024447665.1. NCBI lineage: Eukaryota > Viridiplantae > Streptophyta > Magnoliopsida > Poales > Juncaceae > Juncus > Juncus inflexus. The sequence goes on along the minus strand of JAJHPC010000013.1, from coordinate 5,584,523 downwards.
TAAATACGCATTATATATTTATCTAGCTGACATAAATTACAATTGAGGGTTAAGGAAAGAGAAATGACAGGCATTGAGAGGCTATTTGTTTTTTTTTAGTACAAGATTTAATATAAAATTGAGCCTACTCTAGATAATAAATATATTTCACTCACTAGTAAATCATGTTTCTCTTACCAACAAGTGAAATTTCATCCATTGATTGGACGAAACGGCTAGTTTCACAAATAATCTGAAAATTAGACTATTCACTTAATTAATCTCATTTTTTTTGCCGGTTAAAAAAAAGTCTGAATTTTCACTTACTGCTAGACGATCTTCTAGTAGAACATTTTTGTTTAGATTAACCTAAAGAAATGAATATTTTCTATATTTAATCTTTTTTTGTCCCCTTCTATTTTCCAGAAAACTGTAATTAGGTCAAGTCAACAAATTGCCCAAAATTAATTAATTTATTAATAAATATATATCAATCATGAGATTTGACCTCTTATCTTGAATTTAGGTCAACAAAATAGTCCCGAAAGTAATATAACAACTTTCTACACTACCTGCCCTTGAAAAGTTTGAAAATTGAGTGCCCCATTTTGTTTTGGCTGATCTCATATAAATGTCAAAAAGTTGATAACTAAATCCATCTATCCAAATATTGCTTTTCGGATTTTCATTACTATCATATTAGGTATTTAATTGTTATTTATGTGAGGCTATTAGTTTCATTTTGTTTATAATATAGAGACTTAAATATTTTTATATTATTACAGTAACATGCAAAATATATTATTTTTCAAAAGAAAACCTGCAATATATTAACATAACTTGCCACTTGGTATAAGCATTTTGAGTTGATCTTGAATTATTATTCAAACGATTATCATACGACTATTAAGATATCCTTGTTAGTTTTCAAGAAATAAAGCATGCCCCATAGAATTTCCCTTTTGTTAGTCTTGGAAAGAATAAATAATAATTTCCCATGGAATGTTCATCTTCTTAAAATATTGCAATTTGCATATACTCATCCTTGTATGATGTAATGTATGCGTGTTGTAGAAAAATGTTTTGTTGGCAAGATTATCTTATTTCAGCAAGATAATGAAAATTAGTAATAAGATACTATTAGATAAATATAAAAATAGAAACTGATCGAAAGTTTCATCTAGTGGAGGCAGGGCAGGAGCATTGGAGCAGATATGCAGCATCATAAACTTGAAATTAATTGGCACAATTTCATGTTTTTCCTGCAAAATCTCACAATATCATTTATTTATTTATTTTTTTTTTTTTGAATTGTCACAATATCATTTATACCCCTATAAAATATAAATTATGAAGTATACCCCTACAAAAGATAGAAAAATTAATATTACGTATGAATAGTATTCGTAAAAACAAACAAGTATCATGTATACCTTTATTTTTCATATTTTTTCCAAAAAAAAATCTGAAATTATACCTATAAGTTTTTACGTATGCATTAATCACTGAGAAAGAGTGGAACTTCAGTTACTTTTTTTAAAAATTAGGAAGGGAGGATATTAATGATATTTCTCATTTTTGTGAAGTATTCATGGTATTTTTAAATTTAAGAAGGGTATAAATGATATTTTGATATCTTCTTGGGTTGTAATAAAAAAAGATTTTTGACATGAAATTATGCCTAATCTTAATTAAAAAGGCATAAAAACATATAAGATATATGTAAGCTTTTATATAATATAATATTTGTCTCCTCTATTATTGAAAAGATTTAAAAGAACATTTTACATGATAAATTTCACATTACGAACTAAAATATTATAATGTAAATAAATATTTAATCAATATTATAACACGCATAATACAAATCCTACACTCAAACTCAATACGTTAGAAATTCTGTCTCAGGAAGCATCTGATTAGTCGCTTTTTAATTAAATTCTCGCCTTCCTCAGATAATATTTTCATATTTTTTTACGTAATGATTGGAATTTAAATGCATATTTATTTATTTAATCGGATTTCTACAATCACATTAGGGTTTACGACGTTTCACTAGTTTTCAACATTTCAGAATATATTTGAATGCCGGCCTCACATTGATTTAATAGATAATGTATTGCCACGTGCCATGCTTACTATGCTCATTCAAATCATAAATGGGTTTAACTAAATGGATTTGTTCCACCGTCTAGGAATTAATGACGCTTAATATTAATTTAACCGATATAGCTTGAGAAATAAAAAACTAATACTTGAATAAAACTATCCAATCGGTTGTCTTTAGAAAAAAGAAGGTTGTTCATGGTGCTATAAAATTTGAAATATTTTGATGATGGGATTTGTTTCTGTTCGCTCATCCCAAAATCCACTTATATTTATGAAATTTAATCAAAACTTACTAGCTTGAGTGGTTAGACGACTTAAAAATTGGGAGAAATCTCAAATTTGAGTCGTACTAACTGCAATCTTATGTAGCAAAGTGACCTATCAATCACAAATTATGGGTTCCATATTTGAAATTTGAATCATTATCCTTCGAATTGGAAGGAGAGATCATAAGATAATCTAGAATTTTGTTAAGCTAAATATGGATCAAAAAAATTTCAAAATATACTTTAATTTATTCAAATTATTCGTGTAAGTCTTTGATTAATGTTACAATTAATATCATTCTTTCTTTTATCATTTTGATTCCAATCATATTCTTTATATTTCGGCACCTAAATATAACACCATTTCTAGTCAAAATCCTCACATAATTAGCTCTCCAAAATAAATCCACACATAATTAATTTATAATTGGGACAAGGCGGGTACTCAAATCAATTTCCTAACAACAAACATCACCAAACACAAGTTGGCACACGGCACTGAATTCATAACAAAACTCAGGTCAATGAACTTCTCTTTCCCTCTGTATAAGTTCCTCAAACCACCACATCGTCTCTCTCTCTAACCTAAAAAACAAACTCAACCCAAAAACACCTAACCCTACATGACAATGGAAGGTCTCATTCCATTCATATACAACGCGATCAAACGCAAGCGATCCCGCATGTATTACCGCTCTCTATCGACAGGTGTCGCACGGGGATTCGATGCGTCAGACTTTCACCGAGGCGAAAACTTACAACGCAGATCTGTGGAACATGAATTTGGGTCTTTTGATGAGGGTAAAATGGTCAAATATGAACCGAGAGACAAACAATATCAGTTTCATCAGAGGCATAGATCGATGGAGAATTTTCCAGGCGAGGATTTCTCACCAGACATATATGGCGGGCCCCATAAAAAGGAGATGAGACGATTAGGGAGTTTGCGTATTTTTTCGTGTAGCGGTGGTTTTTGAATTTGAATTTAAAATTCAAAATCATTTGCATGGTTAGTGTTTTTTATGGGGTGGTTTTATGCATGAGCATGCTAAAAAAAATCGGATTTTGTTGTTTGTTGGTTTTATGCATGAGCATGCTAAAAAATAGGATTTTGTTGTTTCTACTTATTATCTTAATCAATATTAGTGGTATATTTAGACAAAGAGGAAGATCAAGGTTTCATGTATATATTGATTAGGTGGTTTTATGGTATTTTATTTTCTATATTTTTTGATGTATTTTGTATGTGAGAATATATTAATGAAAAAATGAGAATACAGATCTCAAAATTGCTAAAGAGGAGACATTATGCATGTGTTTTGTATCAGTCATATTTTTGTCAATATCTTCAATATTCTTACAAAGCCATGTGGACAACCTGCGAAGTGAAATAAAAATATATAAATAGTAAGTCATCAAAATTTTGAATTTCATTTGACAGCCAGCAAACTGAATTATAGTTTATACTTAATAAGTTCATATATTATGTCGATATATCAAGAATCATATCCATCATATATGGTTGGACTGCAAAAGACTTTCATTAAAATAAAAAGTTGTTGAAGTTAGTTATACTTTCTTTTTCTTTTTAGAGATTATGCCTCATTTTTCTTGATTAAATAATTAAAAAATGGTCATTTTTGTACAAGTCATTTGGAGCATTTCAAATTCAATAAATGATCATTCTCAAAAAAAAAAAAAAAAAAAAAAAAAATCAATAAATGATCATTTTATAGTTGATATCTAAACTTATTATTTATTTGGGCCAATATTTTATTTGGGCCAAATTTATGAGAAGTATATCAGGACTATCTATAAAAAGATAAAGCATAATATTGCTCAACACAAATAGAATGCCATTGGCGTTTTATTCAGTAGAGACAATTTTTTATCGAATAGAAACATTTTATTGCTGACTAAAAAAGATATTAGTCATTACAATATTTTACACCAGACGCCTTAGTGTTTGAATTTTCGAAGTCTTAAAGGGGATATTGTATTTCCACTTGATATTTTATAAGAGTATAAATAAGAATATTCCTAAATAAATGAATGAATGAATTAATGAATAAATAGTGGGCCAATTTGAAAATAAGCAAATGGACACGAGGAAATCTGAGAATACTGAAAGGGAAAGCTCATCATGTGGGCTTTGTACCCTACATGAAGGCCCACTAAATATATATATCTATTTTTTCTCTGTGGATCTTAAAGTGTGGAAATTCATGTAGTTTATGGTTTGATTTGATTTAAGGTATTTGATGGATTTGTATTCCAAAATTCTATAATTAGTTCGAGGGATTTTGAGGTTTTGTATTCTGTCATGCATCTGGATTTTGAAATTATGAAGGAGAACTGATTTGCGTAAAGGTTTAAGCAACTTATGTCTTATCAAAGTAAGTTATTTGTTTCCTTCAAAAAAAGAGTTATTTGTTAATAACTCTTAGAATTAGTTAGACAATCTTGAAATAGGCATAATTACTTCTATAGCTATATCTTTTATATTATACATAAATTTGTAATATTTATAGTTTGTTTCCATAAACAAACAACATATATTTAAAGATTCATAAATGTTACAAAACCAATTTTTTATATCCCAAGAATCTAGAAATACCCTGAATCTAATATGTATATAATGAATCAAAAGTCTGCTTATTTCATCATCCTTGCAATTTGATTTTTCTGATTTCTTCTATTATTCACAAGTCGTACATCTATGTATTGGAATAGTATTCAGACATTAATTTTATTTCTTTTGAATCTTTTGTAATATTTACATGCATAATGTACTACTCTAATCATGTATGTATTTGTTTTCTTTTGACTCAATCTTAGTTTGTTATCACTATCTGAAAAAAGTCTATACAATATAAAATATATGCGGATATTCATATAAAGGGGTTAATGGCCCACTACACGGAGTGTCATAGATTGAATTTCATAGAGATTTTAGAAGAACTTATTGAGCCAACATAATTTTAACCACCTTTTATTTGTACCTCTTTACTCTTTAGTGAAGGTCTTAAATGAGTCCCTAAATTTGAAAGGAAATTTTGATCCTCTCAAATAACTTCGCATACTTTCTTGTCTGATCAACTTAATTGGAAATGAACCAGAATGAAAATTAAATTAAAATGAAAGAAAGGACAAGAGTAATATTAAGCAAGTCCAAAAAATCTGAAAAGAGATCATGTAAATATGTAATAAATTAAGCACCTTAGAAGAACTTACTATATAATTTTCTGGATCAACATGTGTTTATTGATGCCTTTTTACCAAGCATCTGATATAGAATTAGGGCTGTCAACGAGCCGAGCCGAGCCGAGCCAGGCCCAGCTCGAGCTCGGCTCGACTCTAGCTCGGCTCGGCTCGGCTCGATAACAATATATGTTTCGAGCTGGTTTGCCCGGCTCGAGCTCGGCTCGTTTAAACTCGAGCCAGCTCGGCTCGGCTCGGCAAGGATTTTTTTTTTTGTAAAATCATAATTTTGTTGAAATAAAAATAATAAAAATCAAATAAAATCTAATTATAAAAATTACAGCTAGAAAAAAGTAATATAACCCAAAGAACAACATGAAAAACAACAAAAATAAAAATAATATAACTAAATTTTAGGGTTTTCTATAATTAATCGAGCCACGAGCCCAGCCGAGCTAGAGCTAGGCTCGGCTCGGCTCGGCTCGTTTAGATTCGAGCTCGGCTCGGCTCGGCTCGGTTAAGTTTCGAGCTGTTTCGAACTTTTATCGAGCGATTTCGAGCGAGCTACCGAGTCACGAGCTTTTTTGCCGGCCCTATATAGAATATATATTCAGTAGTTAGTTAAATAAGATTCAGAATCTACATCCATGCTAATATTGTGACATGACATCTAAAGTAAGTGAACATTCATCAGGAGGAGGTCTCCAATTTTTAATGAACTGGTCTCCAAAGGTACCTTGAACATGCATAATGTTTCAGGAGCTTTTTAAAGTAACCTTATAATAAAAAGAATTTGCCAAAAATTAGTGCTTTTATATTATTTGAGCTTGTACAGATAGCATTTTTCAAATTCTGGAAGTTTAAAATCAATTTTTTTATTTCGAACTTTGAAAATTCAAAATTAACATTTCAGTTCTTTTTTTGTTTAACATGAAAAAATAATTTCAAACTTCCATAATTCAAAACAAAAAGATGATTTCTAATGACTTTAATAGATCTTCAATTTATTTTTACTTCATTAACAATTTATTTATGTATAAAGAACAGAGAACTGAGGGATATTATGTAATTTTTAAAATCAAGAGAAAGGTATTGCTTCTATTGTATATTGATGATGCTTCTTATGTTGCATTTGGATATCCATGATATTTTGATAATTTGTACAGATACAGATGAAATTATCCCATTTATGGTTTATAAATTATTCTATTATTATATATTCATTCCATTATTATATATTCACAAATTTTTATATAAAATTGTTCTGTCCAAGGATAAAACTTTTGTTCCTTGTTAGTTAACTACCTGTCTCTAGATTAGTGCCTTTGGGAATGATGCATAAAAATCCAAAAGAAAGTTGAAATTGAAATTAGTTATGTTCCGAAATGAGAAATGAGGAAAAATAAAATTGACAGAGAGGTGCCGATGAGAAAGTAATATAGATGTGTACAATAAATAATTACATGTAATTTGTACATGTAATTAGAAAATGTCATAATAATAAATTACATTTATGAATAACATTAATTGTTACAAATTGCAATACTGCCCATCACGTTATTTTTTATTTAGTAAAAAAATACTACACTCGAATCCAAAAGAAAATTGAAATTATGTTCTATTATAGAGGAAAATAAAATTCAAGAGATATGAGAGGAAGGAGTAATTACAAAATGTGTATATTATAAAACAATAAGTCTATATAATTACAAAATGTGAAATTAATAAATTATATTTATGGATGTATTAATAGTTACAAAAAACGAGTTTGCCCTCACAAAGTTTTTTTATTTGGTCAAACTATTTTTGAAATAAATTTTCAACTTCATAACAAATGAAAGAACACTACGATCAAATAAGAAAAGAAATTAGTCATGATTTATATTTTGCAGATGATTCATTATATAAATAATCTCTTTATTTCTAGACTAATGACTAACAAAAAGTATCTAAAAGTCGTTTTGCGCACCATAACGACCATTTAAAATGTGCACGCAATAACGGACCATTTAAAATGTGCGACATTCATTTTCCCATTTCTTTCATCAGTCTAATTAATTTTCAACGGTCGACTATAAATTAAATTCTTCTATTTAACTGAGTGTCAAAAATATTTTTTAATCTTTTTACTATTTATAATTTCTCATACCAAAAAATTGCCATTATATTTCTTAATTGAGATTGTGCATCAATAATCTCTTTATTTCTAGAATAATGACTATCAAAGAAGTATTTAAAAGTTGTTTTGCGCGCCATAACAACCATTTAAAATACCCGCGCAATAACAGACCATTTAAAATGCGCGTCACTCCTTTTGCCATTTCTTCTATCAGTCTAATTAATTTCCAACTTTCTGACTATAAATCAAATTCTTCTAATTTAAATCGCGCGCGGAAACTACTCATTTAAAATTGCGCGCCATAAACATTTATCTTTTTACTATGTATAACTTGTTCTTCCAAAAAGATTGCAATTTTGTTTCTTAATTGAGATTATGTATGGACCCCTTTTCATTTACTAAATAAAAAAACAATTATAATAAATAAAATCATGCAAATAAACAACAATTAATCATAAATCTTTAATCTAATAATATTACTATTTTTTAATCTTTCAAAAGGTACACATGACATGACACCAATTCCAACCATTTTAACCTCGCATTACCCTTCCAACAAATTTAAAAAAGGGAGTAACCAATAAAATCCTCATTTAACAAGGATCTCAATGAAAAAAGGTTAAAAGAAATCCCTGAGAGAAAATTGCAAAAAACGCAAATACCCCCAAAAACTCTCATTCATGACTCGGTTTCCTTCTCCTCTGCCGCCGGAGGTGGTGTTGCCGGCGTCTCCGCCGGCGCCGGAGCCACCGGAGGCACCTGGGGAGGAGGTTCCGCTGCTGCCACGTGGCGGGGTCTAGGAAGCGCCACGTCGATCCTCCCATCCACACAAGACGCACACTTGGTCTCTATCCAGGCCTCCAAGTCATAACGGCCGTACCGGAAGCCGGTACGACCAAAACAAATTCGACCCACCAACACGGCCAAGGCACCAAGTACTGTGATCACAGCTAGAACCGCAATTAACGGCCCAAATGAGCTGGCACCATTTGATCGGTGAAACTCCACCGTCGGAGGAGGAGGATTGTACTCCTCAAAAGGAACGGACATTTGTGAGAAAAGAGAAAAAATAGGGGCTTTTGGGCAAGTGAGGAAGATTTGATCGGAGGGTTTTGGGGAGGAGGAAAAGAGAGAGGGAGATGGAAAGGTTAGAGGTTTGTTTTTGGAGGGGAGAAAAGAGGAGGGATGAAAAGGGCTAAGGACATTGTTATTCGGTTAGAGAAGCAGTGTGCTCTTTTTGTTATTTATAATTTTTTTATTTGGGGTGTTTAGGGATTATAAGGAAGTGAAGGGTTGTAAAAGTTAGGGTTTAAGAAAGGAGGAGAGAGAGAGAGAGAGAGAGAGAGAGGGTTTTTAAACTTTTTATTTAATTCTCTGTGCAGCTTTGTCTGGATATTTTAGGCTGTTATTCAACCCCTATATCTGCCCCCAGTTATTGTTTGTCAATTTATTATTAGTTGGTAAATGAGTTGATTGAAAATTTGAAGAAAATGAGAATATGCAATAATAGTCATTTATTTTTTTGAGTATTAATATCAGTTTACGTTGATTTATATTTATAAATTGTAGTTTTGATAAGATACAGAAATAAGTTATTTTTATAGAAGTTTTTACTCGATTGTTGAAAATATGTAGTCTTTTGACGTTTTGACTTATAATTATGTCAATAATCATTTATTAACATGATTTAAATCTTAGTGTTTCTTTCAGAAGTTTATGATAAAATAAATATTACAGATTCAATCGGAAATTTGATTTGAGAATTTTTTATTATACAAATATATATATATATATTAAAGAGATAAATTATACAAATGTATATATTAAAGAGATAAAATTTCTTGTACTTTTGTATACATATTTTGAATCATTTTGTTATATTATTTGTTATAAAGTGATAAACTGATAAAATTTTCTTTAATCGTTAAATATAAGTTTGATAATTTTATTATAACTTTTATATATTTGATAATAAAAATGTAGATATTAAAAGATAAATCATAATTATGATACCAACTTTGCATGCATTGTTGTTGTAGATTTGAAAAAATTAGTGTGTTATTTACTTGGACAAAAACTAATACAAATTAAATTAAATCGATACAAGTTTGAAAATTATACAACAATTTATTCAAAGTAAAACATTTCCACAAGAAAGAGTGATTTTTTATGTTCAAAATACATATTATGTTATACGAGTATAAGTATAATAATTAGTATGTTAATTTTAATGGCTAAGTATTGTTGAACTTGACAGAAAAATGTCATCTGATGATGGGCTCATCATTTGATTAATAAAACAACATATAAGAACTATATTTATTCATTGTATGGAAAGAAAATATAAACTTATATTATAAACACTATGGTGCTAATAATTTTTTAGTTTGAAATAGAAAAAATTCTACTTGATGAATAAAAAAATAATTAATACTCGACTATCAAATTCTATTATTGAAATAAATTTGAAGTGCCAGTGTGTAACGAAAGAGTAGAGATTAAAAAATTTATTCTTCTTTAATTCTAATAAATAAAAGCTTATAAAATCAAATCTAATGTAAATCTATTTTATAAAGTTGTTAACTTATCGACTTAATTAATAGTGTATCTTTTATGATAATTTGCCAAACCATAGTATACCTTTTTGCAATATTACTTTCTATAGTAAATTTAATGTTATTGTTTGAATAAAATTAATTAAAAAAGCATCAATAAACAAAAATAACTTCTATAGAAAATATATCACAATAAAAAATATATATTTGATTAATAAATGATTAATAGATACACTATATAATGTCCGCATAATTCTTGTGTTGAAGTAATTAGTATGTGATTTTGTTAATTGTTTCTAATATGGGTCATGGGGATTTGCTTTATGTGGAGACATATCAGCGCACTTTTCATTAAATAACTATAGGAAAGAAAGTATATGACTGTAGTCTTTGGTTTGAAAAATGTAGGGAAGAATAAATCGATTCAGATTTCGAATGGCATTTTTCTCTGTGTCAATTTATGTAGCCACATAATATTCTTCATTTGAGATTTATATAATCATATAATCTGGATCATTCTCCTATATTTCAACTCTGTACATTATAATTATCTAATTTATTGTTATAAGTTGATAAAATACATCAGCAACATACTCATGTTTGATTCGTTCATTCTAATATTAATAACAATCAATTACGTTAATGATATTATCATTTTTTTTTAATACAATGATATTATTATTTATAGAATAAGTTAATAAATATTAAATGCTCTAGATATTATTTTATTATTTTCATTTATTTCATAATTATATAATTTCATGTGAAAATGAATGGGTACTATATATACTGATGTATTTAGCCGCATGTCCCATCATTTCAGTTATATATATTATCATGACCGTTCGATTTACAATAAACTGCATGTACCACATAAAGACAAGTGGAACAAAAAATCATGATTTGGTATGAAGGGTTGGTGATTTTTTTAAAACATTATACTGGAGATTGTCTTAAAAGTATGTCTCAAATCCTTACATTTTTATAATTATGAGATTTTACACGGGATATGTGCATAATAGTGAAAAAGCATGTTGGCATTAGTGCATAATCATGGTATGCTTGGTAGAAGGAGAGGGAATTATATTGGACTACTTTTCAAATTCACCCAGTTTCACAATATATTATAATCATCTTGATCAGTGTTCATTTCTATGATATAAAGTATACATTCACTGGTTGTTGCTTGCATGTTTTTATAGAAGTATCCCACAAACAAACCAATTTGCAAATCTTACAAATTTTGAAGGTTAGTTATAGCCATTTATTCACAAAAAGAAAATATTTACTGATACTTATCAAGAAGTAAACTCATCTTGTTTGCTCAAATTTATCGAAAGTGAGATCGGGGGTACAAGGACCACAAAATACTGAACTCTTTCATATATATACCAATTTTAGAGGGGCCTTGATGCAAATAATTACACTATTTTACACAAAAACTAGTTTCACTTTTGTATTTGGTCAAAACAAGTAATACAAAAGAAAGTGACATTTTTGTATAAATAGCTCCATATCTACGTGGAAAGCAAAAGAAAGTTAAGTACTAAACAAAAGTAACCAAATCTATTTAAGCAGTTTTGTTGATTTTTTTATGAGATGATATTGACGGGGAAAAAGTATTAAACATTAGAAATAAATTTCCAAAACTTGAATTTATGAGAATTAATATACCTTTCTAGAAAAAAATTTAAATATACCATTTTATATGTTAATTTTATGTTCCAATGTTTTCCCGTCAATATATCTGAAACACATTTTAAATGATCATTTAAGACATAATATTAAATGCATTATTCAGTTATAATAAATGTATTCTTAAAACAATCTCAAGGGAGTTTTTCAAAAATTTGTTAATGAGCATTCAGATATTCTTCAGGAAAAGAAAAGGCGAAATCATTCAGATATGATCAAGAAACAATACATAACTCACTAATTTCTTAGATACACATGCTAACATACTTCAGTAATTCATAAGTGACCAAAATAACATAAAGTTCTAAACCTAATTAGCAACTATAACAATATATAAATAACATTAATGCCGAAATTGCGAAATTTCGGCAATAATATAGGGGCTTTTTCGCAATTTAATGTTAGGGAACTTATTTGCAATTTTGCCATAATGCAGTGGCTTTTTTACAAATTTCCTTGCATTAGTTTCTCTTTATATTTTATTATCATTTAAAAGCGCATCCAAATCTGGTGTCACAACAACACGTCGTTCATCCAATTTACCAATTTCATAAAAATGCTTCTTTTTCGTATTTATACCCACAACATCTTGCGAAAATACGCATTTCATACCTGGATCCACCTGCATTTAATACAAACTTTATTTAATACAAAAAAATAATAATTTTTTTTAATTATGGAATGTGATATTAAGAAACTTACGTTAAAAGTTATATCACCAAGTTTCATTTTGACTTTTCCACTTTTGTAGACCAACATTTTGCCAACAAGTGTGGATTCTGAGGGTAATTCTTGTAAATTGCAACCGGTTATTTTATTCAATTTATTTTTCGCGTTAATTTTTCCTTGTATTTCTTTCTCTTGAGAAATTGAAGCGGGTTTTTCCATGGGAAGTGATTTTGGTAGTTTGAAAAGAAGCATTCTTTTGTTCTCACTTTGTTTCTGTTTTTAGAGAGAGGAACAGAAGAAAAGTATGTAAATAAAATAATGCAAAAAAGTATGTATAGATAATATTTTTTTATTTTATTGTATTTATCTTTATGTACATCTAAACCAAGGTCTTTAGCTGGATTAATAGAAGATTCTATTTCAATTGAACTCTTAGAAGCCTCTCCAAATTCCATTTTATTAAGCAACTCTACATACCAAAAAAAATAATAATAATATTCAAAAATAAGAAACATAAAAATAGGTATATATTTACATATATAAATGAAAGTAATAATTTACCTGAATTTGTGTTGTCAGGTCTGAGAGGAAGCACAACATATGGTTCAATTCCATGTTTCTTTTTCTGAAAAAAAAAATATTTATAAATCTAAATTGCACATATTTTCAGATTTTTTAGTTACAAAATAAAATAAATTTTTTTTTTGGACAAACCTTTGAATGAACACGTGCTTGAATAGATGATTGGGGTTTATGATCAGCATTATCTGAATTACAAAGTTTAAAAAAGAAAATTTTGTAAATCTAATATTTCATGAAATAAATGATTCATTAATATTTTTTTTAATATTTTCCATAATTTATTAAAAAAAACTTGCCAGCCCTACTCATAGCAATTTTCCTCACAGCCTGGCGGGTCTACATACAAATAACAATTATTTAAAAACCACAAAAATATTTGAAAATAAAAAATCTATTACCCAACTTGGGTAATATAATTATTATATAATAAAATAAAATACAAAAATAAAAATAAAAATTACATTTATTGTTCTCATAACTTCTTTGTCAATGACAGGTTTAGTCTCTTTTACACAAAATAACTGTTTTTCTTCCCTGCATTTAGCAACGTGATATTTAGCAAAAAAGCCCTCACAACACAAGTTCGAAAATTAAATAAATTGAATTTTATTTGGATCTTACTGAACGATAATCTTTTTGCTGGCTTGTTTTGCAGGTTTTATGACTGGTGGCTTAGGCGCAAATTTCAATTTCTGATAGTATTATGACAAAATTCAAACTTAAATTCAACTCTTGAAGTTTAGAAATTAAAATTTTAATAAACAGAAAGTATATGTTGATTTAATTAAACCTTTCTTTTGGAGGAACTAGGTGAATTTTTTGACCTATCAGCCATCAGTATTTGTGTGCCTAAAAAAAATAATAATAATAATAATGAAGTCAAATATCATGGTATGAATTTTATAATGTTTCATCATTTGGATTCAACTACTTTTCTATAACTACAGGTAAATTGAGGGAAAAAAAATATTAAAAGAAAAATGAAACACTGATCGGGAAAATTAAACCAAAACTATTGTCTTGAATCCAATACAAAGTACAAACCCTAAACATGTCCCAACAAAATCTTTCTAGAGAAACTAGGGAAGAAAGACACAAACAAGGAATTGAGTGTGCATGCAGTTTGTACAGACAGACTGGTACCGGACTTGATCTGCATGGTAGAAAACCAGTACTGTACCAAAAGTAGTTGCAGCTACTTTGGGAGGGTTCTGACGCAACAATTTTATATCTCAAAGCTCAATTGTGCGTCTAAAAACGAAAAAAACCTAGCAAAAAAATATAGTACCTCGCGTCCTCACTAACTAGTCAGTAATGACCATCAACGAACGAATTATTCTTCCTTTTTTTTTTCCTTCCGAAATTCAAAAGCTTTATTGTCTGAACAGAGCAAGCTAAAGAAAGAGAGAAAGAACTAACAAGGATCCATCAGGTATAGGTACAGTTGCACGAATGGCTTGTAACAATCAAGTGCAGGATGACAACTGGTCGAGCACTCGAGTGAGAAAACGTGATGCGGTCTTATTGAATCGAAGGGCTGTTTGGAGTTTCGGATGAGATATTGGATGGGAGAGCATAAGGCGTCATACTAAGGAAATTTGTGTACTCCAGGTTCAGCATGGAGAAATATGCTGTGTTACTGAATAGAAGTGGACCGGGTGCAGGGTAGAATTTATTGGGCAGGATAGGCCTTGTAAAGTAAGGCCAACAAGGCCCAATATAATTGATTTACGGTGTTGTTTATTCGTGTAAATTGTAATGAGAAATTTGTTAAATTGAACGACGAAATCAGCGGCGAGGCTAATGAAAAATTCGTCAAATTTTTAGAGGGAGCCAAGTGGATATATATATAAACTAACTCTATCATAAAATGCCGTAATATGACTATATATATACTGCAATTTCAAATTTAGGGGTCCACTGCCCCCTTACCCTTAGTCTCTGTTACGATCTGCTGAAATTACAGGAGTAAATAATAATAATAATAATAATAATAACATAAAAAAAGAGAATTATATACTATGTTGCTTATTCTTATTGTAAATTGTAATTAGAGAAAATTGTGAAAATGAATGATGAAATTACAGGAGTAAATTAGTATAAATTTTTTATAAATAATAATAATAATAACAATAACAGTAAGAATAATAATAAACTGCAAATTAACACGGCAGAAAACTAAAAAACAAATGAGAATTAAACATCTTACAAACAAAATTTTGTTGGCAGATACACTAAAAAGTATTCCACAATAGAAATACAAACTTACATTGCTGCCAAGAATATCGAAGTTTATTCATTTATCTGATAAATAAATAAAACAAATGCAACAAAAATAATTATCAAGTGTACTAAGTAATCCCTATCCTCCTACCTCCATCAACTGGAGATCTCCATTTCCCGATTTTCAGCACCTTTTTCGTCATCTTCTGCCAAATCGCTGGACATGGCAGACGGAATCCTGTGCCGCTTTAAGATCCGTGCAGTGGCCGATTTGGCGTTTTGGTAATTCAAAACTATTACTCTCTCATCGTCCAAGTCGAATCTCAGGTTTTCGGTTTCACATGTCCCGACTAGACTGCATAAATGCTTCAAGTTTTCTACTTCAATTCCATTCACTTTCTTTACCTGGAGAATATAAATAAGCAATTTATTATTTATTAGTTTTATTTGTAATCTATTTTTCATTCATTTTAATTTTAATTTTATTTTTTAATAATTTACCTGAAGTTCAGAGAGTCTCTCGTATCCCGTGTTTATATCATCCATCAATACCTAAACCCAAAAGAATAAACAAATAAAAACAAATATTTCTTCCCACCAATAAAAATAGGTAAGTTGCAAAAAAAAGGCCCGTATTAATGCCAAAATTGCTAAAAAAACTAAATTATTGGAAAAATGTCCAAAAACCCTGCATTAATTACGGTAGAACTATAGATTTTAACCAATGTTATTAGAACCGGACTGGTTGTTCCATGCTGCTAAATTATTAGTTCTAAATGCCAAATTAAAAAATACCAAACAATAAAACTCAATACTTTTTTCATAATTCCTATATATTTCTTGCATTATCTGTTTCATAACATCCATCTAATACTTGCACACTAAATAACATTTCCCTCTCACTAAATTTCTCATCGCCATATCAAACTATCATCTCGTTACACAGCTTATTAAACATGTTACACGGAAATATCAGAATCCCGTTTCACAACATAGTATAAGCTTGAGCATTATTAAAAATTCAATTCTCTTTAAAACCTGAAGCCTTTTTTGACAACCTGAGAGAGGATGACGAGTTGTTGGCCGGGCTTCTGAGGCAGGTCTCGGAGGGCCTTCTCGCACAGTTTCCGAGGCGAGGCGTTGTACCAGTCGTCGCCGTACTCGTGCAGGTACGGCTGCGTCAGAGGCACGAACACGAATCCGCCGAAAATGTAATAACTCGGCAGCTTGTCGAATTGATGCACCGGCACCAGCGGCTGCAACTGGATATGAAACAATAATAAATTAATAAGTGAATGAATGAGTGAGTATGCTGAAATTGCAGAAAAGCACCTGCATTGTTGAAAATTGTAAAAAGGACTGAACTACTGCTGAAATTGCAAAAAAGAACTTCCTATCGTTAATAAAAGCCTGTAACTAAGGGTAGGGAGATTTTTGCAATTTCAGTGAAAATCCAGGGACTTTTTTTGCAATTTTTAATAATGCAGGGGCTTTTATGCAATTTGGCGTAATGCAGGTCCGGTTGTGTCAGTGATATGAAATAAATTGGGCAAATATATAGTAGCTCGGGAGTTAATCAAATTGATGAACCCGTACCGGCGGTTGCAACTAAACATAAATAAATACAATTTTCAGTTAGGTTTTTTGATAAATAAAATAATGAGAAAATTGTAAAAAAATGCCCCTGCATTATTTTGAAATTTCAAAAACAAAAAACCTACGATACAGAAAATTGCAAAATAAAATCTTGTATTATTGCAGAAATTGCAAGAAACTCCCTACCGATAGTTTACCACTCTAAGATCACATTTCAGAAAATTAATTAACATTCTTAAAGTTTAATTTGAATTACTTTAGGAAAAATTCACATTTGAATTAATCCCAACGACTTCATTTGAAAAAAAAAACGTTCTAAAATTTAATTAATTTCTCTCTCTTAAAACATATATATTCAAGTTTAAGAAATGTTACTTCAAACAAGGTAGTGGAGAGAGAGATGTTAATTAATCTTTAATAAATATATTTTTACATAATTAGTAAAACAAAACTAACGCTATTAGCTTCGAACTAACAGTAGGTCATTTTTTTACAACTTCGATCACAATTCATGACCTTTATCCTTTTGCAACTTTATATATTGCAAGGTCATTTTTGCAATTTCTCATGACGCACGGCCTTTTATAAAATTTCCTAAATAGGAGTATTAAATTAACAATACTTACCGGTTTGAGAGTGACGTTAAATTCAAGCTCTTTGCCGTCTCTCAACACTCTAATAAGCGCGGTTTCTCCCGGTTTCTTCATAGAAACCAAATGATCAAACGTAATTCTCTCTCTATTCCTAAACGGAACTACAAAAAACCAAAAATTAATAATAAAAGTAAACAAATAAAAGACAAGATATTACTACTTTTATCATCTATTATTTCTTTATTATTGTTTAATAAAGATATTTGTTTACTATCCATTTCATATATTTTTATTATTACTTTTTTTTATATTTTATATTTTTTATTATTTCATTTATTTTTTGTCATTTTTAATTTTTATATTATTTAAAAATATTTGTTTATTATCTATTTCATATATATTTATAATTTATTTTATATTTTATATATTTTATTCTTATTTATTTTTCGTTTATTTTTTTGTCTATTATTTTCCAATATTTTATAATTTTTCATTCTTCAGAATAAACTTATTTCTTCACTTCCCCACCAACCTGTGCCGTCATTGGCGATGGTGACGTCATCGAACGCGAGCACGACATCATCCTTCTTCAAAACCCTCGCCGCATCAGACAGTGGATTAACTTTACTAACAAGTACACCACTCACTTGATCCCCCATCTTCAAATAATCCCTCAGCTGGGCGTTTTCTGTCGGCTGGCAGGACAGCCCGAGGGAGCAGAATCCGGCGTAGTTCTCGGCGGCGGAGAGGAAGTGGTGGATGACGGGGACGGGGATGATGTAGCCGATGTTCTCGGCGCCGGAGAGGTTCTGGAAGGCGACGCCGGCGACCTTGTCAAGCATGATGGCGGGGCCGCCGGAGTTGCCGGGGTTGATGGCCGCATCGATCTGGATGGCCATCAGCTGTGCTGCCCCGTGCACGTACTGCGTCGGCTCTACTCGAGATACCACCCCCTTCGTCACCGATATGTTGTCTCCCCCTGATCACAAAAACACAAAACCATGCCAATTTATGTTATGTTATCTCCCCCTGATAACAAAAAGCAAAAACATGCCAATTTACATTTAACGTTTTTTTCTTTTTGATTGTTCGGAAAAATAGAACAGGCAAACTTTGTGGTTTTTTAATTGGTCGGAAAAATATGCGTTTTTCTGTAGGGTTAAATGTGAAATTCCATGAAAGAACAAATTATGTGGAACTTAAATATTGACGAAAAGATTAAAAAAAATTATTCGAAATTGGGTATTAAGATCTTACCTTGAGGGTAGCCAACAACAGCCACAGCTTCTTGCAAAAGCGGAATATCTCCGAGCTCCAAACAGTTCATCCCTTGCCAAAACTCTTCATTTGAGACCGAAAGAAGAGCTAAATCACATTCATGCCCAATTGCTTCAACCTCAGCCTTGTATTTCGTAGGAGATCCGTGTTTTCTAACCAGAACGAAGGTATGATCAGCCACCACGTGAGCGTTTGTCAGAATTCTTCCGTTCGGAAGCACAAACCCTAGAAATTAGAAATCAGATCAATGTTGACCCAAATTGATCAAAATCAGCTCAATTTTGATCCAAAAAATCAGATTAAATTGAGATGACTGGCCTGATCCGGTGGTGTCGCGTTGAGCCTTGTTTTGCCAAGGGAGGAAATAATTAGGGCTGCTGGATACAGTGAAGACCTTCACAACCGAATCGAGTGCAAGCTCAATCGCCTGATAAGCATCCGTATCGCCTCTTCGGACAATCTCCTCCTCCTCCTCCTCCTCCTCCTCCTCTGCAATTCGCCCCGCATCAATCCTCGTCGGATCGGCTTCGGTTGATCTACAGAGAAATGGCCCGAACAGAGGGGTTGTATAGGTAGAGAAAGGGCGGAGGAGAGGACGGCGGGGTTGGCGCGTCCGAGGAGAGGTGGGAATTGGACGGAGGACGGCGGCGGAGAGTCGCCGGAGGTGGCGGAGGGAGCGGAGCATGGTGGCGGCGGAAAAGGGTTTTGGCGGGGTTTTACTTTTAGTTAGTTTAGTTTATTTTATTAGCTCGTTTCAAAATGGGCCGGGAATGGATATTAGATAGTTTGCAAGTCTCTTAACTGGGCTAAATAAAAGAAAAGAAAAGAAATTTAATTAGAGATTTAATCAGAGGTTTTTTTTATTATATTATTAAGAGGATTTGTTTGAATATTTTTGGTTTTGAGAATTATTCAGAAAGCCCCCACGAAATATTTAGAAAGTCACTAGATTATCGAAAATTCTAGAACACCGTCATTAGGTTTCACTGATGGAGTACTTAAGGCATGTTTGAATATGAGAGTACAAGGATCTGTGAGGTAATTTCGAAAAGTATTTTCGGACTCGTCTAGTCAAGTCTGATTATTCCGTTTATCTGAACTTCGCATGGATACGGGCAGAGGTTCTCTAACTTGAGAACTTGCGAGCAATCGATCTTCATCCGTAGGAGAAGAAAGGAGATTTGCGGAGTCGAGATTTAGGAAGGAGAAGATTGCAAGTCAGAAAAGTTCAGTCCGTTTTTCGTCTCGCGGGTCAGGAAGATCCGAGGTATAAATTTTAATAGTGAATCTCGTGCTTTTATTCCCTTAACGATTTTCCTAGAGCGGCTTGAATCCATAGGTTCCTACCTAAATAGTTGTGTATTGAGGGTTATGCCAAAGCGCACTTAATATTCAATGAAATACAGATCTTAACTCACTATGAAACCTCATTTAATTGAAGTTTTCGAATCAATACTACTGAATGTAGTTGATTTGAAGAAAAATAGTAGGAGTACAATGTAAGAAAAACCAAAACAAAATAACCCCAATGAATAAATAATAATGACACTTTACATTTTAACTTGTAGAATAATGACAAATAATAACAATTCAACTTGGTTGAATTTGTGATCTATCCTTGAGAAGAATAACCTCAATGGGTCTAACTTCCTTGACTGGTTTAGAAACCTGAGAATTGTTCTCAAGACTGACAATAAACTCTATGTCATAGATGAGACTTATTCAGAGTAACCAAAACAGGGAGCCACAAGGGCTGTCCGGGATGCATATGCTAAATATGTCAAAGATGACACAGAGGTAGCTTGTCTTATGCTAGCGACCATGTCCTCCGAGTTTCAGAAGCAACTGGAGGACATGGGTGCACACGATATGATCGTAACTCTCAAGGAAATATTCCAAGAGCAGGTTAGAGTTGAGCGCTACAAAGCAACCGTCTCTCTAACTGATATGAAGATGGCTAAAGGTTCATTTGTGAGTGCTCATGTACTCAAGATGAAAAGCTATTTTGATCAATTGGAGAGGCTTGGTTCAGCTATGCCCAGAGAATTGGTTGTTGACATAATTCTCGGGTCGTTGCCTTCTAGTTTTAAGCAATTCATCATGAACTATAAAATGCATCAGATGGAGAAATCCGTCACTGAGTTGCATGGGATGCTTAAGAACGCACAAGAGGATATGAAGACAAATGTTGTCAACGACGTCCTAATGGTTCACAAGAAGAAGGGTAAGAAGACCGGAAACAAGAGCAAGGGTAAAGACAAGGTGGTGCCTAAACCTAAGATCAAGAAAGATAATGACGGGGTTTGCTTCCATTGCAACAAGGTTGGCCATTGGAAGAGAAACTGCAAACTCTATAAGGCTAAAATCATGAAGGGTAGTGTGACTTCTGCTTCATGTATTTTTATTATTGAATCTAATTCACTTACTGCTAAATCTAGGGTATTAGATACTGTATGTGGTACTCACATTTGTAATAATGTATAGGGACTACAAAGGAGTAGAAGATTAGCTAAGGGCGAAGTCGACCTGCGTGTGGGAAATGGAGCAAGAGTTGCTACATTAGCCGTAGAAACTTATTTACTGACTTTGCCTAGTAGACTTGTATTAGTACTTAATAATTGTTATTTTGCACCAACTAAGAGTCAGAAATATTATTTCTATTTCTAATCTAGCTTTGGATGGTTATAAATTTGTTATTGAGAATAATAATTGTTCTATCTTAAAGGATAATATTTTTTATGAAAATTTTCTATTAGAAAGAGGTCTTTACGTGCTAGATCTTAAGAAAGAGAATTACAAGTCCATATATAACATTAATACTAAACGATTTAAACCAAATGACTCAAATCCGACATATCTCTGGCATTGTCGCTTAGGTCATATAAATGAAAAACGCATTTCTAAACTCCACTCTCATGGACTTTTAGACTCATTTGATTTGGAATCATTTGAGACGTGCGAATCATGTTTAGTTGGTAAGATGACTAAGAAACCCTTCACAAAAGTTGGTAAAAGGGTCAATGACTTATTATGACTCATACGTACTGTTGTATGTGGACCAATTAGTATGCCGGTTAGAGGTGGATATCAGTACTTCATAACTTTTACGGACGACTTCAGTAGATATGGTTATGTCTACCTAATGAAGCATAAGTCTGAATCATTTGAAGTGTTCAAAGAATTTAAGAATGAAGTACAAAATCAACTTAGCAAGAAGATTAAAGCACTTCGATCTGATCGAGGAGGCGAATATCTGAGTCAAGAATTTGAAGATCGTCTCAGAGAATGTGGAATAGTTTCACAACTGACTCCTCCAAGAACTCCTCAAATGAATGGAGTATATGAGAGGAGAAATCGAACCTTATTGGATATGGTTCAATCGATGATGAGTCAAACGAGTCTTTTAATGTCTTTCTGGGGTTATGCTCTTAAGACTGCCGCATTCATACTGAATAGGATTCCATCCAAAGCGGTTCAAAAGATGCCATATAAGATGTGGATAAGGAAAAACCCCAAGTTGTCTTTTCTTAAAATTTGGGGATGTGAGACTTATGTAAAACGTCAGTTTCCTGATAAACTCAGACCCAAATCTGATAAGTGCCTGTTTGTGGGATATCCTAAGGAAACAAAAAGGATATTACTTTTACCACCCATCGGAGAACAAAGTGTTTGTTGCTCGCAATGGAGCCTTCTTGGAAAGAGAGTTTGTCTCTATAAGAAGCAGTGGGAGTAAAGTACAACTCAAAGAAATTCGAGACCCTCCCATAGTCGCAGAACCTATAATGGAAGAACAAACAAGCTCTCAAGGAGTTGATGAATTTGAAAAACAACATACTCAACGTAGATCTAGTAGGATTCATCATGAGTCCGAGAGATATAGATTTCTCATGTCTAATGATGATGATGTGACATTCATAGATGATGAACCAACGTCCTATCAAGATGCTATGAAGAGTCCTGAGTCTCATAAATGGTTAGAGGCCATGAGAGCCGAGATGCAATCCATTCAAGACAATTAGGTCTGGAATTTGATTGATCCATCCAAAGGCTTGAAGACCATTGGATGTAAATGGGTCTTCAAGAAGAAGACTGACGTGGATAGAAATATACAAACCTACAAAGCAAGGCTTGTGGTGAAAAGTTTCAAATAAGTTCATGGTATTGACTATGACGAAACTTTCTCACCTATAGCTATACTTAAATCCATCAGAATTCTATTAGCCATAGCAGCATATAATGACTATGAAATATGACAAATGTCTATTCAGATAGGTTTATGATCGCTGATCATTTCATTTAACATGGGTAGTCATGACATCAGTCTAGAGGTTACTCATGACTTAAGATCTTTAGAAGATTGTTGCCAGCGTTAAATGGAACCTACTAGGTCACACAATGAACTCCTTTCATACGGAATGAAAATACCTCAAAACAGTTATACATATGATGTAAAAATTACTGAACGAAATAATCAACTATTGGATTGTTGATTATGCAAAACAGTGTTATTCCATTGTCAACGGAATAGCTCCGTTCGAAACATAATAGATATGGAAACTATAATGACCTTGGCTGCCAAGTTTTCTATTAAGGAAATACCTATTATGTTGCCAACGGAATTATTCCGTTGGGAATGGAATAAGCGCAGTTTAGGGTTTTCAGTTAAAGTAACTAAGCAATTGTTTGCCTCCCTCTCTAGTATAAATAGAAGAACAGTCCCTCTCTATTTGACACACAATTCAGAATCCTTAGATGCCGTCACAATACAGAAAAAGAGAGAGTTCTGTGAGGAAATTTCGAAAAGTATTTCCGGACTCGTCTAGCCGACTCCGGTTATTCCGTTTGTCTGAAGTTCACGTGGATATGAGTGGAGGTTCTCTAAGTTGAGAACTTGCGAGCGATCGATCTTCATCCCTAGGAGAAGAAAGGAGGTTCGCGGAGGCGAGCTTCAGGAAGGAGA
The DNA here is from genome assembly GCA_024447665.1 of Juncus inflexus. Taxonomy (NCBI): domain Eukaryota; kingdom Viridiplantae; phylum Streptophyta; class Magnoliopsida; order Poales; family Juncaceae; genus Juncus; species Juncus inflexus. Next base: position 5,560,698 of record JAJHPC010000013.1, on the reverse strand, counting down.
AGGTTGTAAGTCATAAAAGTTCATACATACATCCGTTCTTCGTCTCGCAGATTAAGAAGATCCGAGGTACAAATTTTAATAGTGAATCTCATACTTTTATTCCCTTAACAATGATCCTAGGGCATGTTGAATCCATAGGTTCTGCTGCGCATGTAACGTACATGGCTATGGATTCCCCAACAATGTTTCAGTTGTATTTATGTTGGGAAATCCATAGCCATATACGTTACATGCGTAGCGGAACCTATGGATTTAACCCACCCTAGGATCTACGTTAAAGGAATAAAAGTACGAGATTAACTATTAAAATTTATACCTCGGATCTTCCTGATCCGTGAGACGAAGAACGGATGTAGGTCCGAACTTTTCAGACTTGCAACCTTCTCCTTTCCTAACGCTCGACTCGCGACCTCATTACTTCTCCTAGGGATGAAGATCGATCGCTCGCAAGTTATCAAGATAGAGAACCTCTACTCATATCCACGCGAACTTCAGACGTACGGAATAATCGGACTTGGCTGGACAAGTCAGGAAATATTTTCGAAAAATCTGTCAAAACTTTCTCTCTCTTTTCTATGTAATAGACGGCTTCTAAGCCTTCTGAATTGTGTTCCGAATAGAAGGGGGCTACCCCTTTATTTATACTAGAGAGAGGGGTGAAAGAATGACAACTTTCGTTAAGTAAACAAATCCTGCCTGCCGCATGAACAGTAATTCCAGCTTCGAACGGACCCTCATTTTCATATAAATGATGCTTGTCCGCCAAGCAAATCAGCACATACCATTTGTGTTCCGTTCGAACGCGTGAACAATAATTCCTGTGCGTGAACAGTAATTCCTGCGCATGAACAGTGATTCCAGCACAATTGAATATCCAATATTTGATTTATTCTTTCGCTCATTTATATATCACATGTATAACTGTTATTGAGGTATTTTCATCCTGTACGAATGGAGTTCATTGTGTGACCGTGTAGGTTCCATTTAACGTTGGCAACGATCTTCTAAAGATCGTAAGTCATGAGTAACCTCTATGATATACGTCTTGATCACAAGGCACGGTAATATGTCATCCTTGAGTTTGATCAAAGTCTCTTTCCTAATCGAGAATTAGACTGAGTAAATATAAAATGATATTAACAACACATGTTAATCCATTTTGAGCATGGCCTTGCATTTCCTTCAATCCTAGTTGAAGTCTTAAAATAATATCTATCCTAACAACTATCATATTGCTAGAAAAGGTAATTTACAAATTTGGACAACTCACAGATTGCCATAATTACAACTTTGGACAACTCACTAGTTGCCATAGATATTAAATAAAATTACAAGTATTCACACACAAGATTACATCACAGAATAATCACAGATCTAAAACTCATACAATATTTGTATATTTAAATTCCATGTATAACAAAAATTAGGGTTTCTCGCAAAATCAGCCTTATTCCGTTGGGAACGGAATTATTCCGTTCTCAACGGAACCGTTGTTGACAAAAACATGAATTTCCGGCTCTACTCCGTAATTAACGAACTATTCCATCCACAACGGACTATTCCGTTCTCAACATAACTATTCCATTGGGTACGGAGATTTGCTGGAAAATCCATTTTTTCTTCCACATAGATCAATGAGTATGAGATACTTGGTTGATTTGGCAAAGTGGGAGATTGATGGTGTTATACCCTAGACCAAAGTGTTTGTGATCTAGATGATGGATTGTAATAACAAACATAATATTTATTCTAAGATATTTCATATAATATGTGCGTATAGGTTATTTTAATATAATTAAAATAGACCATGAATATGTAATTCAAGATTTATGTCATCAAAGTGCGTGACTTTGATAGTAAAACTATAAAGTATTATGAATGATATTCTAAATCATCCCTGGTCATTTATAGGTTATTTGTGGATCTTCGGAAGATGACATTGGATCTTCGCACACATAACGAAGGGTTCGTTGAAGATTACTTCTGCAATCTAGAGATAGATTTAGAATTAGGAATCTCATGATTGCTCATGAGGATTAGGCTCATACCATATTTAACTTAGTTTCTGTGATGTTTATATTTATAAATCTAAAACAAAATCTTTTAGAATGTTAAGTAAAAAAGTGCCCCCCATGTCACTGAAGCCCTCGGTATTTAGACAGTCTTCCATGTGGGTCATGCCAAAGCTGAGCATATGGAGGATTGTCTTTGTAAAGGAGGGTATGCGGGAAAGGGCGTCCAGCATGGGTCATGCCAAAGCTGAGTGTGCTGGACTCTATTTCGCTGATAATCATACATGATTAAACTTAACATAGCAAGCAAGTCGGACTTGGGCTCAGGGCACAAGATGGAATAATACACCGGGCATATGATTCTCATTCCATAAAAGGAAAGAGTTGTATATAATACAATTGGAAGTGTTCCTGCCTAAATAGTTGTGTATTGAGGATTACACCAAAGCGCACTTAATACTCAATGAAATACGGATCTTGACTCACTATGAAACCTCATTCATTTGAAGTTCTCCCAATCAATACTACCAAAGGTGGTTGATTTGAAGAAAAATTGTGGGAGTACAATATGAGAAACACCAAAACAAAACAACCCCAATGAATAAATAATAATGGCACTTTACATTTTAACTTGTAGAATAATAGCAAATAATAATTCAATAGGGTTGAATTTGCAATCTATCCATGAGAAGGATAAGCTCAATGGGTCTAACTTCCTTGACTGGTTTAGAAACCTGAGAATTGTTCTCAAGACTGACAATAAACTCTATGTCATAGATGAGACTTACCCAGAGTAAGTCAAAGATGAGCCACAAGGGATGACCGAGATGCATATGCTAAATAAGTCAAAGATGACATAGAGGTAGCTTGTCTCATGCTAGCGATCATGACCTCCGAGTTTCAGAAGCAACTGGAGGACATGGGTGCTTACGATATGATCGTAACTCTCAAGGAAATGTTCCAAGAGCAGGCTAGAGTTGAGCGCTACAAAGCGACCGTCTCTCTGACTGACACGAAGATGGCTGAAGGTTCATTTGTGAGTGCTCATGTACTCAAGATGAAGAGCTATCTTGATCAATTGGAGAGGCTTGGTTCAGCTATGCCCAGAGAATTAGCTGTTGACATAATTCTCGGGTCGTTACCTCCTAGTTTTAAACAATTCATCATAAACTATAATATGCATCAGATTGAGAAATCCATCACCGAGTTGCATGGGATGCTTAAGAATGCACATGAGGACATGAAGACAAATGTTGTCAAAGATGTCCTAATGGTTCACAAGAAGAAGGGTACGAAGACCGGGAACAAGAGCAAGGGTAAAGGCAAGGTGTTGCCTAAACCTAAGATCAAGAAAGACAAAGAGGGAGTTTGCTTCCATTGCAACAAGGTTGGCCATTGGAAGAGAAACTGCAAACTCTATCAGGACGAAATCAAGAAGGGTAGTGTGACTACCGCTTCAGGTATTTTTGTTATTGAAACTAATTCACTTACTCATAAATCTTGGGTATTGGATACCAGATGTGGTACTCATATTTGTAATGATGTGCAGGGACTACAAAGGAGTAGAAGATTAGCGAAGGGCGAAGTCGACCTGCGTGTGGGAAATGGAGCAAGAGTTGCTGCATTAGCCGTATAAATTTATTTATTGAATTTGCCTATTGGACTTGTATTAGTACTTAATAATTGTTATTTTGTACCTGCTATGAGCAGAAATATTATTTATATTTCTAGTCTAGCTTTGGATGGTTATAAATTTGTTATTGAGAATAATAATTGTTCTATCTTAAAGGATAATCTTTTATATGGAAATGTTCTGTTAGAAAGAGGTATTTACGTGCTGGATCTTAAGAAAAAAAATTATAAGTCCATATATAACATTAAAACTAAACGATTTAAACAAAATGACTCAAATATGACATAACTCTGGCACCGTCGCTTAGGCCATATAAACGAGAAACACATTTCTAAACACCACTCTCATGGACTTTTAGACTCATTTGATTTAGAATCATTTGAGACGTGTGAATCACATTTACTTGGCAAGATGACTAAGAAACCCTTCACAAAAGTTGGTGAAAGGGTCAATGACTTATTAGAACTCATAAATACTGATGTATGTAGACCAATGAGTATGCTGGCTAGAGGTGGGTATTGGTAGTTCATAACTTTCACGGACAACTTCAATAGATGTGATTATGTCTACCTAATGAAGCACAAGTCTCAATCATTTGAAGTGTTCAAAGAATTTAAGAATGGAGTACAAACTTAACTTGACAAGAAGATTAAAGCACTTCGATCTGATCGAGGAGGCGAATATCTGAGTCAGGAATTTGATGATCATCTCAGAGAATGTGGAATAGTTTCACAACTGACGCCTCCAGGAACTCCTCAGTGGAATGGAGTATCCGAAAGGAGGAATCGAACCTTATTGGATATGGTTCGATCGATGATGAGTCAAACGAGTCTTTCAATATCTTTCTGGGATTACGCTCTTGAGACTGCCGCATTCATATTGAATAGGATTCAATCCAAAGCGGTTCAAAAGACGCCATATGAGATGTGGACGGGGAAAAGCCCCAAGTTGTCTTTTCTTAAAATTTGGGGATGTGAGACTTATGTCAAACGACAGTTTTTCGATAAACTCGGACCCAAATCTGATAAGTGCATGTTTGTGGGATATCCTAAGGAAACTAAGGGATATTACTTTTACCACCCATTGGAGAACAAAGTTTGTTGCTCGCAATGGAGCTTTCTTGGGAAGAGAGTTAGTAGGATCTAGTAGGTCTAGTAGGATTCGTCATGAGCCCGAGAGATACAGATTTCTCGTGTCTAATGATGATGATGTGACATTCATAGATGATGAACTCACGTCCTACTAAGATGCTATGAAGAGTCCCGACACTCAGAATTGGTTAGAGGCTATGAGAGTCGAGATGAAATTCATGCAAGACAATCAAGTTTGGAATCCATCCGAAGGCTTGAAGACCATCGGATGTAAGTGGGTCTTTAAGAGAAAGACTGACGTGGATGGAAAGGTACAAACCTACAAAGCAAGGCTTGTGGCGAAAGGTTTCAAACAAGTTCATGGTATTGACTATGACTATGCTTAAATCCATCAGAATTCTATTAGCCATAACAGCATATTATGACTATGAAATAGGGCAAATGGATGTCAAAACAGCTTTCCTAAATCGAAATCTGACCGAGGATGTGCATATGATGCAACCTGAGGGTTTTGTCGATCGTAAGAATTCTGGTATGGTTTGCAGGCTTCAGAAATCAATCTACGGATTGAAGCAAGCGTCTCAAAGTTGGAACATTCGTTTTGATGAAGTCATCAAAAGTTTTGGTTTTACCAAAAGTGAAGGTGAGTCTTGTGTTTACATGAAGTTCAGTGGGAGCACGGTAGTATTCCTGGTACTTTACGTAGATGACATATTACTCATGGGAAATGACGTCCCAACATTATTGAACGTCAAGAAATGGTTATGAGATAATTTCTCGATGAAAGACCTAGGAGAAGCCTCCTACGTGCTAGGAATCAGGATCTATAGAGATAGTTCTAGAAGGTTTATAGGTCTGAGTCAAAGTACATACATAGACAAGGTCATGAAACGGTTCAGAATGTAAGAATCCAAGAAAGGATTTTTGCCCTTATCGCATGGTGTTTCTCTCAGTAAGACACAGTGTCCTACAAGTGAGCAGGAACGGAGACGCATGAATAAGATCCCATATGCTTTGGCTATTGGATCTATCATGTATGCCATGATATGTACTAGACTAGATGTGTCATACTCATTGAGCGCGACAAGCAGGTTTCAGTCTAATCCTGGTGAAAGTCACTGGATAAATGTTAAAAGAATCCTTAAGTACTTACGAAGAACTAAGGACCTGTTCCTAGTTTATGGAGGTATGGAAGACGAGCTCATTGTAAAGGGTTACACCGACGCAAGCTTCCAGACAGACTCAGACGACCTTAGGTCGCAATCAGGTTATTTATTTTGCCTAAATGGAGGCGCAGTGACACGGAAGAGTTTCAAGCAATGTACTGTAGTAGATTCTTCAACGGAAGCAAAGTATATAGCCGCTGCAGAAGCGGCTAAAGAAGCTGTTTGGATAAAGAACTTTTTGGAGGAGCTAAGAGTAGTTCCGAGCATCTCGGAACCAGTGAATATATATTGTGACAACAATGGAGCGATCGCACAAGCAAAGGAACCGAGATCTCACCAAAAGTCCAAGCACATACTGCGACGCTTCTATCTAATCAGAGAGATCATACAAAGGGGTGATGTTAAAATGTGTAGAGTGCCATCGGACGGCAATGTCACCGATCCATTAACTAAACCACTCCCGCAAGCGAAGCATGAGGGTCATGTTAGGTCTATGGGCATAAGATGCTCATAGTTGGCCTAGTGTAAGTGGGAGACTGTAGGATTAGTGCCCTAGGCCAAATGTATTTGTGCTAGGAAATGGATTATGTATTAAGACATTATTATTTATTCAATAAATGTTGTTTCTTATATATCTGTGTGTATAGATTGTGAATGTAAATTTCTTATATCAACTATGAATGTCACTTCAGGTTCATGTCATCAGAATAAGTGATTCTGATAGTAGAACTGTGAACCAACGAATGACATTCTAAACCGTCCCTAGTGATATGTGGGATGTTTATAGATATAAACATACTTCAAGTAAGAAGCTACATATCTACACTAGTATATTTGAAGACCGGGTGATCATGTTCTGCTGATCATGGATATAGGAATGTCAAGTCTGGAATATAGGTTCGTGTTAGAGAACAAGTGCTGGACTGACCACACTATGAGAATATACATGGTATATGTCATTAGTGATTCTCATATGAATAGTGTGCTTGTTCCTACGACCTAAGGTCACCATGGATTCCTGCATGTGGAACTTCATACTTTAATATGATCTTACGTCATCCGTAACGGGATGATTATTAAGTCATATAAATATATATTTATATACAAGTTATAAATGTACGCCAGTATGTTAGTTGTCTGATGATCATGTTTTACTGATCATGGATAAAGAGTTATTAAGTCATTAACATAGGTATATGTTAGAGACCATATACTGGACTGACCCGCCATAAGAATGCTACATGTTTTACGTCATTAGTGATTCTTGTAACATAAAGTATTTATAGTCCTTGACCTGAGATTGTCTCGGTTCCCAACATGAGTAATTTTATACTTTAATATAATCTAATAATGCCTTTAACCGGGTGGTCATAACAGTTATGAGTAGGTATACAATGAATCATGTAGAGAGATGAGTACAATCAAGACGGGATTTGTTCCTCTCATAAATGAGAGAGATATCTTTAGGCCTCTTCATGAATTGAACTGAAGAAATGTATGGTCATACTCAAATGAATTAATAAGAGTTATTAATGTCATTTGTTCTTGTTTAGTTTAATTTGGGATCAAGAAATATTAATCGATTTATATAAGGATGGCATATTACATGCCTTATGATCGATATAGATATCGCGTGACAAAGGGACTAAATACGTGATTGTTGATTAGGTAAATCGGATCACCGATATTCAATTAAATTGGGTAGTCATGATGGCTTGCTAGAGTCCGCTCATGATTTATAGATTGTTAGGTCTATTGCTAACATTAAGTGAACTTACAGGGTCACTCACAAAGAACAAACTGAAATGGGCGCAGAAAATCCTAGCGACTTATATGATGAGTTGCATAAGAATGTCACAAAATATATTGCCATCTTATGTGATAAGATGTGATATATATGTATATAAAGACTATGAGCACAAAGGATCATGTAATCTAGAAGAGTCTAGATGATGGCATATGGATAATGATGAGTGATGTCATACATATCTTTTAGTGTGAAGAGACATGACTCTTCACCTCTATATATGACATAGAGGGCTCTAAATTCACAACACAACACATCATTCTCTCTCTCATTATTTCTCATTCTCTTTTGTGAGACAAAAGAGAGAAAATATACTTTCTAATTTGTATGACAAAATTATGAAAGGGTGCTTTTTTTTTGTATGACAAAAAAGTGAGACATTTGTATGACTCTTCCATTTTTTTTTGTATGACAAAATTATGACAAAATATACTTAGGCCGATTATATGAGAGGAATTATATACATCTTTTGCGAGATAAAATAAATGGAAGAAAAAGAGTTTTCTTGTGCAAGAGGAGAATAAGTTACTAGCATATATATTGTTCTTCTTCCCATTTTAAGAAGTTTATTCGTGTGGATACCGGTAGAGGCGTTCGTACTTTTGGCGCTTGTGATCTATTCAACCTAAGAAGATGAGAACGGGTTGTTGAGAGTTTCGGTGGAGACCGATTGTGTATGCGGTAGATGACTTCCATATGATCCGACCTAGACGGCCTAAACGGATGAAAAATCGGTTAGGATGGTAACCGATTTAGAGGTGCACGGACAACACTCATGGTTTGAGTGTCCCGGATTAAGCGTAATCCGAAAGGTATCTTTAAGATTTATTTCTTTGATTTAACCGATACGCACAGATCCTCGGATTGGTTTTGGACGAAATTTTTGTTTTTTACTGCGTTATGCACGTCTGAAACCCAACAGATATATACCATGTATATTCTCATAGTGTGGTCAGTCCAGCGCGTGTTCTCTAACACGAACCTATATTCCAGACTTTACATCCCTAGGGCACTAATGCTACAATTTAGACCTTGCAAAACCTCTTTCATTTCTGTGAAATATTGCCCTAAGAAATCTTCCTCGCTAGATTTTCTTTTCCGTGATCCTCTATCATGAGGAATATGTTTGACAGAGTGTGGTGTTATGGTCTGCATATCCCCACCACTACATCATCTCCGATGGGATGAATAATAGGAGAAGACGGGTCAGAAGTCATCACCCGCGGAGCACTACTGGCGTAGATAAATCTTTGTGGGATTCTTCGGTTGCTAACTGATTTTTGCAAATTTGTTCCATCTCCTTGTAATGTTTGTTTGGCTTGTTTATGAATTTCTCCTCCTTTGGGTGCTTCTACAATAGATTTAAAAAACAAGAGATAAGAAATCAAATAATATTACTTCTCAATTAAATCACTGGTACACTTAAAAGAGGGAAAAAAAGAATAAGTAATGACCTTGATGTATGTTTTGTATACGTCTTCATCCATCACTATCATGTTAGAATTTTGATCAAAGCTGTTATCGCTCATCAATTTGAGTTTTTGGATAATTTTCTCATTTCTCCTAATGGTTCTAAGGTGATTTTGGACATTGACCTCCGTATAATTCGTTTGAAGTTTTTCATTCACATGTTGAGCGGCTGCTGAATATGTAGCACTTTTAAATCCCTTTTCTTGCTTGCTGTCATTTCTAGCTTGCTCGGCCAAAAGCTTCACTAAACACTCATTTGCCAAAGGACCCTAATGAACATTTTTGCTTTACCTTGCTTTTCTTGAAACCACTTCGCCAGCCATCTATCAAAAAAAAAGTGAGACATTAAAATAGGACCAAATATTACTTTTTGATTCTAAAAATGAATGTTAAGTAGAATCAAAGAACCCTACTTTACAAATAACCCTAATTAATCCTACAATACACACCAATACTATTTAGATTACAGCTACCCTATTTAACATCCCAATTAAGATTTGAGAATAATTGAACTTGAGAAAATTAAATGAATCTCTACTTCTATCTAGGAAACATCAAGCCCAATATGAAAAAAGAAATTTACGATTTTAAGAGAAACAACATTTCAGACTTTACTGGTATAATATAAAAAGAGATATTTACAATTTTAATGAAAAAAACAAATAAAATAATTTTTAAGTAGAAGAAAAAAGAAACATAGAAAGCTAAGAGAAATTATGAATATTTTGCAAGCACAATAATAAATCACGTCGCAAACTCTGAACGATGACTCACTAACCTAAAAGCTTGAGAGACAAAAAGGGAAAGAGAGAGAGCTTAGGGTCAGATCTAGCTTTTGAGAGAGAGAGCTGACTTGCAAGATTAGAAGCAGTGGATTTTGCAAACTGAGAGGGGGGGGGTAATTTAGAAAGAGAAGGGTGTTATGAAAAGAGAGAAGGAAATGGCAGGAGGAGAAATAATTTTGGCGCCCCGAAGATCAGTCCGTGTGTTTTGTACTCCTTAATTTTTTTATTGTATTACATCATCCACGAATCTTGTTTTCCAAATTCTGAATGAGTTAAAATCAAACATCTGATTTCGAGTGAAATCCAAGATTTCTAACTACAATCCACCAAGATACACCAAATCAAACATGCCCTTAGATGAACTCATCGAAATCAGATGTCCTTCGTCTAAGTGGTTCACACAATTTAGTAGAGACAATTATTCATGTGAACCACTTCCACACATAATTTATCTATGTAGAATTTCATGGTTTTAATGGGTTATGTAACACAATTAAGTACAAAAGTTATAGAGAGTCAGAATTAACAATTATTTAACCCATTATGCAAATAGTTAGTGAATAGAAGCCCCATAGGATCAAAATCATATTTGGATATATAAGGTGAGAGGAACGAAAATCTCTCATTATTTTCACAATCCTTCTCTCCTCCGATTCTTTTCATCTTCTTCTTCTCTTGGCAAATTTTCAAATATTCCCCTAAAAAAACAGAAAATATCAAATAAAGTTTTCAAAACTGAAAATTATTTTTCATCAATATAACAAGCTATTTAAGTTACACTTTAATATTTTTCCTTTCATTTTAAAAATCCCTATAAATGTATATTATTTTTTTGTCCATAATTAGTGTTATCAAACGTTTCTCTCATCAAAAAATCTCATTGTAACAGTGCACTTTTCAAAAGTAGGACAAGCACTTCAAGCCTTCTACATTATTAATAATTTGTATAGTTTAACAGAAAAAAAAATTGTATATATTTTCTAAATTAATGTTAGTATTTTTTTTTGTTTCATGCTATATCGATTGAACTGTAAATATTATAGCTACATATTTGTTTGTATAGTCATTACTCTACAAAATATCTTTATATCAAATAATAACAATTCACATAATTATGTTGAAAGTGAAAGACAATCAATTTATTTTACTTTCATAAATAATCATTAGTTAGAGTGTTAATAATAATATCTATATTAAATTATTATATAAATAAATATGTTTATATATTATTAACTTTACATTGTAATAATTGATGACATTAAGAAATCATTTAATATAATTAATAATGTTTCATTATATGCATAATAAAATCATTTGTTTAAATATTCACTTAAAGATATTTATTACGGTTTCAAATTGTACATATTAAATATATCCTTCGATCATAAGACAAAGTTCATGTTTTTAATATAAACACATAATATATATAATTTAATTTATCAAACTTTATATTGTAAATTTGCCATTTATAAAATTGGAACTTGAAATTTATCATCATAATTGCAAATTATAAAAACAATTTTTTTTTTTCGACCCGACTCCGAAACAGAGCTTGGATACCCTCAAGTTCATAACAAGGAGGGTGTCAATCAAGTCGAGAACTTAAGGTAAATCAGTCTAATTAGTAGCCTACAAAAGATTGTCTCAAAGACACTAGCAAACAGATTAAAGAAAATTATAAATCAAATAATAATGCCCAATCTACTAGGATTTGAAGGAAAAGAGATTTCTGAGTGTTACGAGTATGCCAGAGAGATATTTACACATGACAAAAATAAAAAAATTCTATTGTTGTTTAAGGAAAACATTCAAAAGGCATTTCATGAAAATTTGTTGCCAATGTCTTAAGAGAAAGTGGTTTTGATGAGATGTGGCTACAATGGATGGAGAATCACATTAAAAGAAGCTCCTAAAATGTTGTTTAATGATATCACAGGAAAAATAATATATCTCAAAAAAGGTGTAAGACAAGGGGACCCATTGTCCTCTCATCTTTTCATTATAGTTGTGGATATATTGGCAAGAGTGATGGAATATTTGGGATCTCAAAACTTTATTGAAAGACCTTTAATTAACATTAATATTATTTTATTTTATGCAGATAACTCTTGATTTTGGTAAAACCATATTTACAACAAGTTAAAATATTCAAATTCATTCTCAATTGCTTCAACAACTCAACAGGCCTTAAGATCAAACTTTTGATAAATCAGAATTTACTATGGTTTTAAGCAATAACAGAGAAGTCAATGCAATTTCAAATGAACTTGGTTGCCCCCAAAAAACCCTACCTTTCACATACCTTGGATATCCCCATCATTATAAGAGACCAAGCAGGGAGGAGTACAGAAAACTCATCGACAACTTTCACAAAAAACTCTAAGACTGGAAAGGTGCAATGCTAAGGAAGGGGACAGATTAGTGCTGATCAATTCAATGTTGTCTTCTCTTCCCTTGTATTACTTCTCAATTTTTAAAATACCCTAATGGGTAATAATTGAGATTGATAAGATTAGGAAAAGTTTCCTAAGAAGGAGTAGTGATTTTTGTGTGAATTTTGATAAGATTAGGAAGAGTTTCCTACGAAGGAGTAGTGATTCTTGTGTGAATTTGGTGTCATGGGATATCGTTTGTACGCTAAAGAAGGGGGGAGGATCGAGTGTGATCTATGTTACGTAGATACTTCAAAAATTAAGAAGGCTGTGATATGGCTCTGATACGAATCAGATACGCCATGTGGCGTATTCAATTATTTTAATAATTTTTTTTGTATATGTTCAGGATACGGTTAGGATACTTCTGTAAGTAAACTTCTGGGATACTTTTACTATATATATTTATCCATTATAATTTTTTAACAATTTTTTTCTTAAATCAAATTTGACTCGCATTCAAAATAATAAAAGACGTATTTGTATTTTATAACTCGTTGGTTGGATCGCAAACTTAGGTTTGGCCAAATTTTACACCTATTCACGCTACTAAACCAGTTTTTGTCCTCTGACGCATGTTTTTGTGCACAGATTTCACCTCGTTTGTCCGATTTTAGCGAATTTGGTCATTCCGGAATCGTCTCGAGGTCTAGTTTCTCATGGAGAGCCGATTTGGTAGAATTGATATTTTTAAGGACATCAAATTTGAAGATTACAAATTTTACTCGCCAAATTTCGGCACACTAAAATTTATTTTCTCTCAGCAAGACTTCACATTACGTACATTTTTTTCTCTGGCATAATAATAATAGAAGCAATTTTATATCAGATAATATATTCTTATAGAAAATAACTTACCACTTCCTCTAGATATCTTAGTTCTTCATAAGAACTTGGATATTTATTATAGTCATGAAATGACTATCATTTGCTCTCTTATGCTCTAAGCATATTGTACACTACATTGTATGGCTTGAAAAATCTTATTCATCCCGTTATCAGGAACTATTTCTTGTATATTGAACCTTGTAATAAACGGATGATTAAACGTATGTCTTCATTATATGAACGTCATATGAAATAATTCTTTCTTTCATATTGAATTCTTTCAATATATATTGTTGAAAGCATAGAATCTAATTCATGTGCTTTTCATTGTTCATATTAGTGCCACAAACAAGAACTCTTTCTTGTATATTGAATATTCAATATATGGTTGAAGGCATAAAATCTAATTCCTATACCCTTTTATTGTTCATGTGAATGTCATAAGCAAGAACACTTTCTTGCATGTTGAGCATTTCAACGTATGGCTGAAAGTATAGAATCTCATTCGTTTACCTTTTCAGCATTCATATGAACACCATGAGCAAGAACATTTCTTGCACATCGAATTCTTTCAATATTTTACCAATGTGCTTTATCTTGTAATCAGAAGTCTGTATAGACTTCAACTCCTAAGTATTAGGATGTGTAATTTGTTGTAATGCAGGCAGATTGCTATACTCCCACTGAATTTCTTGAAATCAAGGTGGTCGTATCTATTTTGATTAAGTCAAATTCTTCAATTTACTTTATCAAATAGATTCATCCTGAGATGTTTGCTTTAATCCATTCATGAATGAATTTACCTTTTAGAATTCTTGCGATCACAAAACTCTTTGCCATGTATCAAAGATACATCCACAGTAAAGTTCCTATAAAGGAATGTGAGTTTTATATCCTTGTTCCATCATTCACAATCACAATGTGCTATGGAAGTTAGAATTCGTAATAGCAACAAGTGAGAAAGTCCTTTTACTATAACCCATACTATAACTACTTTCTTTGCTATTTGTAGGTTATCCATGTATTGTATGCAATAGCCATCAAGCCATTGGATACTCCAATCAAGTTTCAAACATGATTGCTCGTACATGCGTTGCATCTCAGTTCTCATGGTCCAACCATTTTGAGAACTTTGTCTCTTCATAGTCTCCTTAGTAGAAAGTCGATTCATCTTCTTTGAGCATCTTTTATGAAAGGTCATATCTCTCAGCCTAATGTCTTCCGGTCTGTGAGGGGGACCTTATGTTTCAAGTATAGCCTTATCAATGACTTGATAGTCTCATTAATGGTTCATCACTAGTATGTGGACCTCGAACCTTTCGAGATGTATTACACTCCCACTGCTTCTTTAGGAGATAAGATCTCTTTTAAAGAAGTCTGAATTATGAGTAGCAAACAATTTGAACTCGTAATGGATGTAAAACAATATCGAGTTGATATTCCAGAAAGATTGTTGTGTTGACACTGTCAAACCTTTTGACACGAGTCGTACTTCAATCTTTAAAGACAATTTGGGACTATCCCAAACCCATATCATATACGGTGTCCATTTGAACCTTATGATATTCAGTGTTTAGTGATATATAGGATGTTTATAGAGATAAATATACTTCAAGTAAGAAGTTACATATCCACACTAGTATATTCGTAGATTGTTTGATCATTTTCTACTGATAATGAACATAGAAAAGTCAAGTCTGGAATATAGGTACATGTTAGAGAATATGTAATGAACTGACCACACTATGAGAATATGCATGGTTCAAGTCATTTGTCATTCTCATATGAATAATGTGTTTATTTCTACGACCGAGGACATCATGAATTCTTGGATCTGGAACTACAACATACTTTAATATGATCCTACGTCATGCTTAATGGGATGATCATTAGGGTCATCATTAGGTACGCATTGAATCATAACGAAATATGAGTGACCAAGATGGAATTTATTCCCCTCATCACGAGAGAGATATCTCAGGGCTCCCTGATGAACTAGGACTGAAGGAAATGCATGGTCATGCTCAATCGGGAAAGAGACTTTGATCAAACTCAATGATGGCATTTTCCATGCCTTGTGATCAAGACATATATCATAGAACAAAAGGAATAAGTAATTATCTATTCATATAGGTTAATGCTCGCAGGTTATTTCATTTAACATGGATAGTAATGCCACCAGTCTAGAGGTTACTCATGACTCATGATCTTTAGAAGATCGTTGTCAGCGTTAGATGAAACTTACACGGTCACACATATAACAACGTATAGTTGCGAAGGAAATTCTCTTAAAACAGTAATACATATGATTTATAAACTGATGGATGAACGAATTAAACATAAGATGTTTGAGACAAAAATCAGCATGCATCCATTGAAACGGATGTCTAATCCGTTGAAATAGGTTCTAGCACTGATTAGGATTTTCAGTTTAGGAAACTGAGCAATCATTCACCTCTCTTTCTAATATATATAGAGGGGCAAACCCCCTCTATTATATACATGAAATAAGTCCTAGAGGCAGCCATTTCTAAGAGAGAGAGAGAGAGAGAGAGAGAGAGAGAGAGATTTTGTGAGAGCTTCCTGAAAATATTTCCAAACTCGTCCAGCCGAGTTCGGTTATTCCGACTATTCGAAATTTGACGTAGATATGAGTGGAGGTCTTCTGCCTTGGAGATCCACTAGCCATCCACACCTATCCTAGGAAGTTCAACGAAGATCGAGAAGTAGAGCTTCGTGTTGGAAGGAGAAGAAAGCAAGGCGAAAGTTTGTCCAGACCAACATCCATTTCTCTCTCACAAATCAGGAAGATCAGAGATATAAATTTTAATTACGTAATCTTGTTCATTTATTTCCTTTACAATGATCCTAGGGAGGGTGAAAACCCGTAGGTTACGCTGCGCATGTATCGTACATGGCTACGATTTGCCCAACACACTCATCTAGCATGAACCGTGCCTAATTCACTCTTCTGACATGGACTGTGCTTGAGTGCAGCTTCCTCTCCTTCCAGAACATATCTTCCTTCTTACTTAGACAAAAATTGAAAGAAAGAAAAAAAAATTGAAAAATAAACCTCAAAGTCCGCCGTCATTCCTCTCCTCCACCCCATCGCACCACCGCCGATCCTCTCCACCTCTACCATCGGTCCTCTCCTTCGCTACCATCTCGCCTCCTCTGGTCTCACCAAAATCCCCTGCATGTCTCGCCCAAATCCCCGCCCTACAACCTAAAGCAGTTAGCTCGTCCAGATCCGAAGCTCCTCCTCTCATTTAACTTACTTGGCGTGGATCCCAACTCCGCAAATCACACATCATAAATCACAAAATCAAAACAAATCACTAAAAATGAGCTTAAAATCAATGAAATTTACATAACAATTTACTTGAACCAAAATCAAAGCAAATCACAAAAATCATAGGAGAGATTCAAGAAGGTGCTTTGGATATTATAGTTTTAATTTATATTATTTGGAGTTAATTAGGTTTTTTGTTAATTAGTTAATTAGGGTTAATTAGGGGTATTTTGTTAATTAGGGTATTTATTTTTAATTAGGGTTAATTTATCTTATTTGGGGGTAATTAGCTTTTTTGTTAATTAGGGTTGATTGAGATTAATTACGATTCTATTTTATTATTTAGGGTTTTTATTTATAATTAGGGTTAATAAGGTTTAATTTATCTTATTTGTGGTTAATTAGGGTTCCATTTGGGTTAATTATTTTTTTGTTAATTAAGAATATTTTTTATTAATTTAAAATAAATAGGGCCAATTCCTCTTATTTTGAGCAATATTGAATAACGATATTCGTAATTCTTATTTTTTGAGCTTTTACTTTATTTTTATCAATTGCGTGCCTTGTGAATTGATTAAAAATATGTAATTTAGGGTTCGCTTATAATAAAGAGTTAAAGAGGCTTTTCTCAATCCATCAATGTGTTTCATTCGATCCGTTCACTGAAGGTAATATATCTCTTCATATATCTTATAAGAAGAATTAATTAAAAAAATATTCATTAGGTTTATTAAAAATTGTTCACTTTCTCGCACAATCTGGTAATTATTCCATATAAACTTTCTAAGTTAGTTGTTTTAATATGTGGCATGTTTAGGGTTTACTTTTTAGGTTTCATTTTAGATTTAGTTTCTTTTGATTTGTTTAGGGTTAATGATTTAGGGTTGGATGTGCAATTGATTTTTATGACTTATGTTTGTAATCAAATTTTTGCGGCTCATTTTATTTTTTTCAATATAGTATAAATACATCTTGTGACTTGTTTTTAGTTTTAGTTAGAATTTAGGGTTTAGAGTTTTTTCATATTTTATTATTTTACTTATAATATTAAAATATTTATTTTCATTAGAAATATATTGTTTCCTTAATAATTTTATTGCAATAAGTAAATGCTAATATTTTAAAATAATAGTTAGTTTAGGTAGTTTACGTCATGTTCTAGGTTAGGCTAGGATCCTGGACTAGGTTATTTATGACTAGGGTTATGCTAAGATTCAAATGAAATCCAAAGTAACTGATAAGTCATTAATTATACACATTTTATACCCTATACATATATGATATTGCACCATTATATGTGTTAATATTCTATTTATAAGGATAATAATCACGACTTGAATGTTGATACTGTTAATGACATATTTATGTGAATTCAGGTGCAATTTTGATGGAGCATAGCTTGGAGAAAATATGTTGGAGCACAAGATGGAGATAATAATCAAGACTCGGATCTGCCGACACAGGCTTAGTATTTCGTCCATAACTCACAACCTGGGCCTTCTCTATATGCATACTATATACCGTTGGAAAGAAGAGAACAAAACCCACAATTCATTCTATATCACCAGAGCCCAATTCAGAAGTCCAAATGACCCAAATTGACCATCTTCTGGACAGATCTTTCATGCACTTTGCATGCACTCTTCATGCCTTTGCCATGCTTCCTTCACACTCTTTGCATGGATCTTCATTCATCCCTCATGATCACCTTTTGAGAGGGTTATATAACCAGGTGCAAGGCATCCATTCTAATAACTCTTAAACTTCATAATTCTCTCTCTTGGAGTTGGGCGAGTCAAGCAAGCTTCACCCTTCCATCCACGCTTCATTAATGGGTTCTATCATTATTTTATTTTCTTTATTTTCCATGTATTTCGAGTAAGCCCTTTGAGGCATAGTTAGTGTTTATGTTTTTGTGTTGTAACTTTTGAGACCATTAATAATGAATTTCAATTGAACGGTTATATTCTGTTTTTATTTACTTATTATCTTTCATGCTCAATGAATTGTTTTAAGTTTATTTCGGTCAATTCTATGTTCAATAGTAATTAACAAGGGCCACAAAATTCCTATGGTTGCTTTGCTCAATAGCCTCCATTAGAATTTGAATAATAGCCAAGTGCAAATAACTCACAACGATCTAAACAGTTCTGAACAAGCTCATTGTTTAGGAGGTTTTGATTTGTTTAAATAACCAATGATTTCTATTGAATTGGTTATGATATTCAAGTAGGTTAGTGTTTTTATTTACGAGCCCATCTAAACTAAAACCCTATCTTTTTGTTTGAGTTATTTATCGGTTAAAGCTCATCTTACTGCACTTAAGAGATTAATTTCAAATTCATTATTATAGTCAAGGATAAAGTTACACACAAATTCACTACACAAAACTATGCCTCATTTCACAAAACCACCACATCTCTTGATTTTTACTCTAAGTTTCCTCTTTACTTGTTACTTTCATTTTGTTGCAATCAACCAATCAACAACCCCCCCAATTGTGTGTCTTGTTTTAGGTCTTGTGTTTGATTTTATTTACGGTCTTGGTTTCTCTTTATTTTAGTTTTCTATTTTTGTTGAGTCCATTCTCATTAGAGAAGTAATCTTTTCACCTAGTTTTAGTCTAAATAGCTCTCTGTGGTTCGACCCCTACTTCCACTGTCTACTGTATTGTAGTTAAGTTTAGGGTTATAAATTTCTTTTGGTAAGTGTATAACGACTGCAAAAATACCTCTTATCAGTAACATATGACTTTTGAATTTCTTAGATTAATCACATATATGGAAGGTGATCGTAGTATTTAGATGTATAATCATGATCGGGTTAAGAATCATACGATTACAAATACATTCTGGAAAAGAATGAAGGAATTTCTTGATTTTGCTTTCTTACGTCCGGAAAATATAAAAGGACCGTCAATTGTGTCAAGTGCCCTTGTATGAAGTGTCACAATTTCAAATTCCATAGCCGTGAAGAGATAGTTGACCATTTATGTAGAAAGAAGTTCCTTTGGGATTATCTAGATTGGACACATCATCACGAGTCTAAATTTACTCCGAAGATTGTCGCGTCGTCTCTAGATGAGGGAACTAGTACTGGCGCACGAATGGAGATGACCAAAGATTACTTTAACAAGATAATTCATATCATAAAAAATGAGCTTCTTCTTGAAAATAACCAACCATCAAACTTTTATGAGTCAAAAAAAGTCTCGAAAGGTTTAGAGTTAGTTTGCGAGAAAATTGATGCGTGTCTGCGACATTGCATGTTATATTATGGAATGAATATTGGGAAAGATAAATGTGATAAGTGCCCGAAAACCCGTTTCAAAGGGAAAAAGGAAAAACGTGTTCCTTGCAAGGTATTGGGATACTTTCTGTTAACTCCGAGATTGCAGAGAATGTACATGTTTGAGGATATTGCCAGAAAAATGATGTGGCATAACATTGATTCTCGAGAGCTTAACCCGAATCACTAGGAGGATTTAGAAAGCAAAATTGTAGTGATATTATGCAAGTTGGAGAAAGTGTTTTCGCCCTCTTTTTTCGATTTTACGGAGCATTTAGCGTCACACCTTGCTTACGAAGCGAGAGTCACCGGTCCCGTTATCTATAGATGGATGTATTCATTTGAGATGTGTTTGCATAGACTTAAGAGGAAGGTGCAAAATAAAGCGAGGGTTGAACGTTCGATTGAAAAAACCTATCTAATTGAGGCGGTTTCAAATTTCTACTCTAGGTACTTTGGACATGATTTATCTACTCGAGCGACTTGACATGATTGACACTACGATGGAGGTGCTACGTCAAATCGTGCCAAAGGTACCATTTTTTTATTATCATTGTCGTCCAATGTGTCAAGGCTCTCGAATATTGGATGACAGAGATTTGAATGCGGCACATTTGCATGTGTTACTGAATTGTCCTCAAATGACTCCTTTCATCGAGTAAGTTTATTTCTTTTTTTCAAATAAATTTATAAATATAACTTGTAGACAATATGACGAAATCAATATTTTAAATAACAATATAGCGGTCCGTACCAGATTGACTCTTTTTGCAGCAGATTGCGATAGCGGATGCTATAGCGGATAGCGAACGTGCAATATGATTTATAATTTGCGTAAAATTTTCTACCATAATAATGAAAAAATGTGATCATAATATAATTTTCAAAATCAAAAAATCAAAATCAAAATACTATAAATATTAAATAAAAATAGTACAATTATTCATAATAAAATACCACACAAAACTCATTCTCCATAACTAAACATACCGAATAATTGTCCAAAATAAACACACAAATATTAATTGCCCAAAATAAACAAACAGACACATAAACTCACACTTTGAATGTTATTTGACCGCTATAGCGGCCGCTATATCGGCTATTTGAATGCTATAGTGCCGCTATAGCGACCGTAGTGCCAATAATGCTATTTTCACTATTTTTTCAATGCTTATTGCATTTTATGGCCGAAATCCGCTATAGCGCCACTATTTAAAATATTGGACGAAATTCTTAATGAGTTAGACGTAATAGAGTCGAGTCGTCATAAAGACATGACAAAAAAACTTTCCTCAATGGATAAGACAAAAGCGTCTTAACGGTACCAATGGTGAATACACAGACTTAGTGAAAAACATCGCAATAGGACCTGATCGGTCTATGAAAACCTATAATGGATAAAATTGTAATGGGTATTAATTTCATACACATAGTCACGGGAACACTTGAGAACAACAAACAATGGAGTTTTTGTAAAAGGAGATACATGGGGTGTGGTTGAGGATTATTATGAGATACTTGACTTGTCGTATCCTTATCTAAGGAATAATAAAAATGTACTACTGAAATATCATTGGTTTGACCCGAAATCCATGAGGGTAGATAAACATGGCATTGCCGAAGTAAAACATAACTCCATCATTTGGTTCTACGAGCCATTCATATTTGCGCATCAATCCATTAAAGTCTATTACATGTCTTATGCAGCGGACACAAGTGATAGGCGTGAATGATGTGTTGCTACAAAGATGAAATGAAAATTTGATGTATCCGATATTGCCACATCGGAGTATTTCCAGGAAGAAGAACCTTTTCGTAGCTTCAATGAATCAGAAGATGACTCTTCAGAGGAGTTACAATAATTAACCAAGTCCAGAGTAGTTGAAGAGGTATTAGATAGTAAAATTAACACGGAGATCATAGAGCTAGAAGATTCTTTAGATGACTTAGATGACTTACACGACTTTAGAACAACCTCCGCAAGCAGATCCTCCACATGTAGATCCTCCGTAGGCAACAATTGCTCCTAAGGTAACACAAGGGCAAAAAAACATCTAGGCTCCTATTGCTCGTACTCCAGAAGAGAGGATCCAAGTCTCTAGAGATGGAAGTCGGTATGTTATATTTATATTTTATATGTTATTAAATTATTTTTTATTTTAATGCATTTATATGTTAATTTGTAGGTCATTTTTCGATCATAAGTCAAATTCGTCATTGCATGTCGTCAGAGAAATTAGCATTATGTGTTGAATTTATGCATAAGGGTGGATTACATTAACTAAATGGACAGAGAGCATGAAGAAATCATTGTTGGACGATTTCTTGGCATGAGATAATATTATTTTTTACGTATTAAACTAAAAAATATTTAATTCTAACATTTCTTAATTGTATTGTTATTTTGTCAGTTAGATGGTTAGAGGAATAAACCCATGAAAAGAAAATCAATCTTTGCTTGTCCTGCTTTAAAAATGTCATGATGGATAGATACAAGAATTTAATGTCTGGGGCCCGTGAGAAAGCTTCGTTGTTCAGTCCCAACAAGGTGGATTCGATATCTTCGGAGGCATATCCTGAGTATGAAGCCATATTGGATTATCCATAATTGGGTTACGATGGTTAGGAAATGGCTTTTAGATTCTTGGGCTGCCCAATCGAGTCGGAATAAGAGTAATCAACTGTCGAGAGATGATCTTGCACATACTTCCCTCGGTACCATCAATACCACCGAAGCCAAAAGGAGAATGGTAAATCTCTTTTGTTATACAAAATTATATTAAATAAATATTTAGTGTTCGACAAAAAAATGCTTATCAATAAATGATTGTGGAGTTCACACCTCATCAAAAAAATTTGGAAGGGAAATGAGGCAAAATGTTGGAGTTTTTCAAAATAAATTTGTTTTTGTATTTAGTAGAAGAGAAATAATAATGATAAAATATCTTGTTGCTACAATCTAGAATGAAAAAAAATTCAATAGAATAATTATTATGATATTTAACACATATTTTCTAGATTATTCTTGAGCCTTTGGATACATGCATTGTGTTGAAATATGTGCATGGGACAATGTGATATTTATTGGTTAGAGTCCATGAATCATATTGAGAATTGAAATTCATGAACTTATCAACATATATGTATTAATGATGATGTATTCTTAAAGCCTATATAAGGTCAATGTTTGAAAGAACATAAGATCATCCAAAAATCATCTTTATCATATTTTTCTCTTCCACAAACCTCAATTCCTCCATTAACAACTCTAGATCAAGACTTCTTTGAATCGGCCCTAGTTCTAAGGGGTTGACTTCAAGTTGTGCATCTTGCCGTTAACTATAACTCGAGATATCCTAGAAGGAAGTTCATCAAGACCCGTTTTGCACAATTAGGGGACGAATTAAGCCTAAAGGACATGTTTATTTTTTGAAGCGCTCGAGACATACGAATTTTCGACTTTGAGTTTTTGTGCGACAGTTTGTGAAGTCCATATTGTTCGTAGTAACAATAATGATAATAGACAAGAGATTCAATAATTATAATAATAATTATCAAAAGAAACTGTATGGTGTCATGAATAGCCCTAATTTCAAAAAGAAGAAAGGTGCGTATTTCCATTGCGGGAAACAAGGACACTTTAAGAACGAGTGTCGTAATTTTCTTAAGATGAAAGGAAAGGAAAAGGATGCACAAGGCGCCAATCATAGGTTTGTCGCCATGATTTCGGAAATTAATTCTCTATCATTGGAGAATGGTGGGACTTGGTGGATTGATACCGGTGAGACCCGACATGTTTGTAACGACAAGAGTCTTTTCAAAACTCTTGAATCGGTTGAAAGAGATGAAAATATTCTTTACATGGGAAACTCTTCCAAGGTACATGTGGAAGGAAAAGGAGTCATGGAACTCAACTTCACATTCGGCAAGATGCTTACTTTACGTAACATGTAGTATGCGCCGAAAGTGCGGAGGAATCTTGTGTCAGGTAGTTTGCTCAATGAGTTTGGTTTTAAGCTTGTGTTTGAAGCAAATAATTTTATTTTGTCTAAGGGTGGCATTTTTTGTTGGTAAAGGATATGTGTGTGATGGTACGTTCAAACTTATCAATAAATTTGTTTCAGCTCATATTGTTGTTGGTTCTCCTTATTTATGGCATTATAGATTAGGTCATGTTAATTACCGTAGAATGTTTGATATGGCTAAGGTAGATTTAATACCTACTTTTGATAAAAATCTTGATAAATGTAAAACTTGTATGCACACTAAAATAGTTCCTAAGCCATTTCCTAAAGTTGAAAAAACAACAAAATTATTAAAATTAATTCATTCCAATGTATGTGACTTGCATAGTACCCCTACCATAGGTGGCAAAAAGTATTTTGTGGCATTCATAGATGATTATTCTAGATTTTGTTATGTATATTTGTTCCATTCAAAGGATGAAGTTCTAGATAAATTTCAAATCTATAAGAAATAAGTAGAATTAAAATGTGAAACAAATATTAAAATCCTAAGAACGGATCGGGGAGAAGAATATTATAGTCGTCATTACTTCGAGTCAACGGGTATAGTGCATAAAACAATGGCACCATATACACCACAACAAAATGATATTGCGGAACGTAAAAACCGAGTGTTGACCGAAATGATAAGTACAATGTTATCTAACTCGGGTTTGAGTAAATGTTATTGGGGTGAAGCCTTATTAACGGCTTGTCTTATTTCGAATAGATGCCCTAATAAAAGGAGCTTAATAACTCCATACGAATTTTGGAAAAATAGAAAACCTGACCTTAGTTATTTGAAGGTTTGGGGATGTCAGGCTATCGTTAAATTAACGGAGCCTAAGATTAAAAAGTTAGGAGAAAAACGAATCGAATGTGTATTCCTAGGTTATGCTTATAATAGTAAAGCATATAGGTTCACGGTAATAGAACCAAATGATTCGGTGTCGATAAATACTACCATAGAGTCAAGAAATACAATATTCGATGAAAGTAAGTTTACTTCAATTCAAAGACCTAATAATGTCGTTCATGAAAGAAATGAAACTGATGAAAGTCAACATGATAATGTTGAGCTTAGAAGAAGTAAAAGAGCTAGAAAGGGTAAGTACTTTGGTCCGAATTTTTATATGTTCTTGGTTGAAGGAAATGGAAAAGAAAATGAAGTTTCTACACAATTTTCATATTGTTTTAATATAGAATCGGACCCGCTCACTTTTGATGAAGTAATGAAGTCGCATGATTCCATGTTTTGAAAACAAGCGATAAATGATGAGATGGATTCCATCATGGGCAATAATACATGGGTATTAGCTGATCTTCCGACGGGAAGCAATTTGATCGGATGTAAATGGCTTTTCAAAAAGAAAATGAAAGTTGATGGTACAATCGATAAATATAAAGCTCGTGTAGTAGCTAAAGGATATATTCAAAAAGAGGGAATAGACTTTTTTGACACATACACTCCGGTTGCACGTATGGCAATGGTTCGTATGCTAATAGCACTTGTTTCGATGCATAGATTGGTTATACATCAAATGGATGTTAAGACCGCTTTTCTTAATGGAGAATTGGAGGAAGGAGTTTATATTGTTAGTAGTATGCCCTAGGCCAATATATTTGAGACCTAGATGTATGGATTGTGTTAAACAAACATTGTATTTATTTAGAGATATTTTATATAATAAATGTGTATTGGTTATTTTATTCTTATTACTAAAATGAACCTTAAATATGATATTCAGCTTTATATCATCAAAGTATCTGACTTTGATAATAAAACTATAAATTATTATGAATGATATTCTAAACCATCTCAATCATTCATAGGATGTTTGTGAGTCAAATATACTTTATGATAAGCTATAAATGTACATCAGTATGTTAGTTGACTGATGGTCACGTTTTACTGATCATGAATAAGAGTTATTAAGTCATTAACGTAAGTATATATTGGAGACCATATACTGGATTGACCCACTGTGAGAATACTACATGGTTCGTGTCATTAGTTATTCTCACTAAAGAATGTATTTGTAATCCTTAGACTTGAGATTATCTCAATTTCCTACATGAGAAATTTTATACTTTAATATAATGTAACATCGTCTTTAACTGGGCGGTCATAAAGATTATAATTAGGTATATAATGAATTATGCGGAGGAAAGAGTTTAATTAAGATAGGATTTGTTCCTCTCATAAATTGAGAAAGATATCTTTAGGCCTCTTGAAGATTTGATTGAAGAAACGCACGGCCATGCTCGAGTAAATTAATAAGGAGCTATTTATGTCATTTCATGTTCAATCAAATTCGGTATCAAGAAATATTTATCGACCAACGTAAGATTGACACATACCATGCCTTATGGACGATATAGATATCGTGTAACAAAGGTATACAATGCATGAACATAAATTAGGTTTGATCGAATCATCTATACTTGCTTAATTTGGGTAATCATGATGTCTTGCTAGAGGCCACTCATGATTTATAATCCATTGTGTTTATTGCCAATATTAAGTAAACCTACAGGGTCACACACAAAGAACAACTATTGGGACGTACACAGAAAAATCATAACTTATATGATAAGTTGTATGAAGAGCTACATAGTCAAGTAACACATCCAATCCTACAACTTATATGATAAGATGTGTTGCATATATGGTTACATAGTTACCATGCACATAGGATATGAAACTTATGGACTATATAGGCACAAGAGACACCCCAAAGAAAAAAATGATAAAAAAAAATAGAAAAATGTATATTATTTTCGTCTAATTTTTGTGAGACAAAAAAAGAGAAAAATCCGAAAAACCTTCTCTTGTTATTTCTACGAGAAAAATGAAGAACGAATACTAGCGTATATCGTTCTCTATCCATTCAAAGGGGTTGTTCGTGTGCATACCGGTAGAGGATGAAGCAAAGTGCGGCGTCTTTGTGATTCGGGTTGAAACCGTGGTTTTGGTTTGGAGAATCCGTTTGTTTGGAGAATCGGTTCGTTTGGAGATCGCTTGGAGATCGTTTTGTGAGACCGTTAGGTTAAACATTCAAAGGATCGGTTTGAAAATCAGTTTGGAATCGGGCAAAGAAAAGCGTCAACCAAATTTGCTTTCGATCGCCACGGATTAAGCGTAATCTGAAGGTACAAAGTTATGAACTTTTCTTTGATTTAATTGTAATTCACGGATCCTTCTTTTGGGTTTCGAATTCGATTTTGTTTCATTTTTGTTTTTCCACTGCGTTATGAATGGTAGAAACCCTATATATATGACACAACCTGAAGGCTTTGTAGTGCCGAGTCAAGAAAAGAAAGTTTGTAGACTAGTTAAATCCTTGTACGAATTAAAGCAAGCGCCAAAGCAATGGCATCAAAAGTTACATCATTAATGAATGTGATAAATGTGTTTATAGTAAATCCATTAATGGAAGAGGAGTCATCATATGTTTATATATAGATGACATGTTGATATTTAGAAATGATATAGAAATAGTGAATGAAACTAAAAGTTTCTTGTCTAGTCAATTTGACATGAAAGACATGGGAGAGACGGATGTAATTCTTGGTATAAGAATTATTAGAGAAGAGAATAGTTTAACTCTATCTCAAGAACATTATGTTAAAAAGGTGATTGACAAATTTGATTGTCATAATAGCACTCCTATTACAACGCCTTTTGATATGGCTATTAATTTATTACCTAATAAAGGTAGAACGATAAATCAATTGAAATATTCACAAGTGATTGGATGCCTGATGTATGCTATGACATGTACGATACCAGACATAGCATATGCAATCTCAAATTTGAGTCAATATACAAGTAATCCAAGTAAAATGCGTTGGAATGCAATACATATATTACTTCGGTATTTGAAATGCACATAATTATGGTATTACATATTATGGTGAACCTTCGGTATTAGAAGGATTTTCGGATGCAAGTTGGATAAATAACAGTGAAGATCACGCTTCTACAAGCGGATATATATTTATGTTAGCCGGTGGGGCTATTTCGTGGAAATCAAAGAAGCAAACTTGCATTGCGGATTCCACAATGAGTGCGGAATTTATTGCCTTAGAAACGACAAGTAGTGAAGTGAAATGGTTAAGGGATATGATGTTTCATATACCGTTATGGACAACGCCAATTCCTCTGATTGCTATCCATTGTGATAGTCAATCGACCCTTGCAGGGGCTCATAATGAAGTATATAATGGCAAGTCTCAGCATATTGGCTGTAGACATAGTACGGTACGTCATTTGATTACCGGTGGGGTAATTACTATTCACTATGTACGTTCGAGTGACAATTTAACGAATCTGTTGACAAAGCCTCTTACGAGAGTTTTAATTAATAAGACGTCACTAGGGATGGGATTAAAGCCCAATACGTTAAATCGTTAATAACATGACTTCGACCCAACGTCCGAGGGTGCATCGGATCTTGTGGTTCAATGATTGATTCTGTTAGAAAAATGGTTGCAAATACTCGACTAAGAATCATTATGATTCTTTTCATCCCAAGGTTTTAAAGAGTATTTGGTCCCACGAGTAAATGGTAGGATGAGCTAAGCTCTCAATAGACCTATTAACCGATGTCGGTTGGAATGTCTAAAGTGGGAATATTCTTGATAGAGCCTACCTAGATGAATGGAAGTGGGGCCGCTTTTAGGAACCTAAGGGCTTGGGTTCTGAGAGCATTCATGAAACATGATATAGGCGCGTGGCCATTCAAAGGCGTCATTAAATATGAACTTTGGTTGAGACAATTAACTATAATGTAAAGACGAGTCCGGTTATCCGAAGATGTTCGTCAGTTCAAAACTTGGTCTACTGTACAAATATGGGTAACTTTGATGAGTCTCTACTAGATGAACGGATCAAATCGGAAAATACCCTCATTGAAAGTTAGAGTTAGGAAGTTATTTATGATCTAGAGAATTTTATGTATAAATGTAATAAACTATTTTGATATATATAATAAAGCTTTTGTTTATTTCGAAAAAAAGGTGGGAAATTGTTGAAGTTTTTCAAAATAAATTTATTTTTGTATTTAGTAGAAGAGAAATAATAATTATAAAATATCTTGTTGCAAGTGGTGCATAAGTGGTCACAAATAATTAAGACTGATTAGTCATGTGACATATAATCTAGAATAAAAATAATTCAATAGAATAGTATACATGCATTGTGTTGAAATATGTGCATGTGACAATGTGATATTTATTGGTTAGAGTCCATGAATCATATTGAGAATGAAAATTCATGAACTTATCAACATGTATGTATTAATGATGATGTATCTTAAAGCCTATATAAGATCAATGTTTGAAAGAACATAAGATTATCCAAAAATCATCTTTATCATATTTTTCTCTTCTACAAACCTCAATTCCTCCATTAACAACTCCAGGTCAAGACTTCTTTGAATCGGCCCTAATTCTAAGGGGTTG
This sequence comes from Juncus inflexus, assembly GCA_024447665.1. Taxonomy (NCBI): domain Eukaryota; kingdom Viridiplantae; phylum Streptophyta; class Magnoliopsida; order Poales; family Juncaceae; genus Juncus; species Juncus inflexus. Next base: position 5,531,418 of record JAJHPC010000013.1, on the reverse strand, counting down.
ACTTCAAGTTGTGCATCTTGCCGTCAACTATAACTCGAGATATCCTAGAAGGAAGTTCATCAAGACCCGTTTTGCACAATTAGGACAACTTTATTTCTTGAAGCGCTCGAGACAAATGAATTTCAGACTTTGAGTTTTTGTGCGACAGTTTTCTTTGTGTAACAAAATTGATTTTAACGGGAGCTTCGGCATATTAACACCAACACAAAATAGGATCCTTATCTTGTACAATCTGCGAAAGAGAGGGTATTCTTTTGCAAATGTGTTTCATGTGTAAAAAGGAAATGGAGACAGTTCAACACCTCATGGCTGATTGTGAGTTTATAAGGCAACACTGGCAGTTGCTTCAAACAGCAGCCAGTTTTGAATCTGAGCTTCCTGACACCTCTCAATTGATGCTTGAGGAATTTTTTAAGGATAAAAGTAGAGTGAGGTCCCAACAGATTACATCGTTTTTTGTATTTGTATTGTGGAGAGAGATGTGCAACAAAGTTTTTAGTGATCAATCAGAGACGTTTACTAAAGAGCTCTTAGAAGAAGAAGAAGAAGAAGAAGAAGAAAAAGGGATTAAGCAAGCAATTTTGAACTTTGGTAATGACGAGCGTGAAAAAGAAGACAAATCAGACAATTAAAAAGGAAATGTTTCTAAAAGAGGATGATGGTGCAAAAGATACTTTTAGATTTCTTTTTAATATATTCATTTTTGGGTCGGATTCTCTTTTGGGCCGGTTATTGTTGTACAGATTTCTTTTTACATTTTTCGAGTTGTCTTATATATATTTAGGAGATTTGTATTTCTTTTTAGAGAGTTTGATGTAAAAATGTATATATAGAGAAATTCTCTGCAAAACAAAAATTTATAGTAAAATAAGGTTTTGTATTTGGATGGGTGACAATTTGAACTCTCTCCAAAAAAATTCAAAAAAAAATAATAATAACTAACTCATTTGCTCAAATTGATCTATAGAATCCGAAGGACTAGAAGTCCAAACTCATGACTTGAATAATCTGAATTTTTAAACTACTATCCAAATTATCTAAAACTTAAACGACGTAATCCGATACGATCATTAGACCCACCCGACCCACTCAATTGTTGAATTATATATTAATGTACTTAGCTTCCGGAAATAAATGGTTACAGGGCAAAAAAGAACTATTGAGGTACCTTTGAATATCAGTTAGGGTAGAAAATAACAAGAGGAGCCAATTGTATTGTAATGTACCAAAAAGACAAGTCATCCACGTGACAGCAAGGGAATGATGGGACGTCTCACGCATACAAAATTCATATTTATTCATTACAAAACAACAAAAATAATGTATATGAACCCTATGATATCACATATGTACTGAATTTGAATATAATTGTCTAATTGAATAGAATAAAGGTGAAGTTTACATAACATATCCCTATGCACAGTAAATTATTTAATGCATCCATATTGGTGTCACCAAGACCCATACCAACCTCCTGCTTCCCTCCATTTTGTCCCCCCTTTCCGTACAATTTAGGTCCCCCACACACCATTAAACCCTAAATTCTTTTCTCATATAATTACGAAGTTTATATTTATATTTTGTTAAAAGTTGAAACTTCAATAAATTATCTATAACTTGCATAAAATTGACAGTTGAAAAGAAGGAAAAATATGGTTAGTTAATTAATAGTAATTATTGTCATTTTAATGAGTTTCATGCATGGGCTATCTTGTATTCTCCAGTTTTATAAACTAATAAATCCTAGATTTCTCTTTTAGAAATAATGAAAAGCAAAGTTATTATTTTTTTTAATTTGTAAGTCTGAATCAAGTAGCTATAACATACGCATACAATTTTGGGAATAAAGAAAATATAAATTTGATTATGAATAGTAAATATTATGAATTTTGTCAAAACAAATGAATATAAGAGAAAAAACCAAAAGAAAGGGATGAAGCAGTATCAATCCCAAGAACGACTTGAAATCGAAACAAAAGAAAAACAAAAATGGCCTCCCTAAAAGCAAGGAGAGAATTAGAATGAAGTCTTCTCTTGACGCTGACAACTCTTTTCACCTCAAGTTATTCATTGTATTCTACTATTTTACCACATTTTATTTTTTGAAGGAATATTTTACAACATTTTTACCACTCTTAAACATTTAAGGATCAGTCATTTCAAAATTAGACTGATGGAGAGAGATGTAATTCTCTTTTTTCATGAGTACAATCTTTATATATAATATAGAAGTTGCGAGATCTAAAACTAAATCCACCAAAATTCTTCATTCAATAATTAAAAAATAAATAAAATCTTAATTCAATAAAAAAAAAACACATGACGTGGCATTTCTTAGCACCACCATTTTGCACTACTGCCTTTCAAAAATAAATAAAACCTTATAAGGCATAAATATGAACCACCAGCTTTCTATTTTCATAATAAACTTATTAGTAATTAAAGCGAATAAATTTTTACTTTTGTTTTAAAAGTTACAATTGTTGGGAGTTACGGTATGTCAAATGCTGACTTTCATAAATGGATCAACCCTAAATTAGAAGCGTATTTAGTTCATACTTCGTATATTTCATATATTTCTTAGTCGCAAATATGATCTTTCAGAGATATCAAGAATCCCGCAAAAGAACCATTTGAATTTCTTTTCAGTTTGGAACTTCCTTGATTCGACGGATTATAAAAAATGTATCAATTTAATATTTTGGGATCAAATTGTTTATATAAACAAAATTGACTCATCATATGCTCATGGACACCCCGGATTTCATATGTAGATATTCATATTACCATGACACATCATAATTGACATATTATTGCTTAATATAATTTATTGAAATCTTATTATAATTAAATATTCGACAATAATATATAATACATAAATATTTTATATATAAGTCAAACAATAAATTAATTATCCAATCAAAGAACAGCTAAAAAAAATATTTCATTTTGCGTAATTATCATAATTAACTTCATTATGCAACTATGGAAGTTTCTATGTTACTTACGTAATACATAACATATAAACATAACAATTGTTCTAATTACTAAGATAATGATCCGCTTCATTGTGAATATTTAAATTCATTTTTTATTTAAATCAATAATGTATAAACTGCAATATTCAAAATAAAATTTTGAAATGAATTCATAGTACATAAATAATATATAATAATTATGTTAAGTAAGTTTGGTATGTCTAAAATTATTTCGAATTACATCTTGAGATGTTTCATCCATTTTTTACTCATTCAAAAATATCTTCTATATCACATGTTGTAAGGATGGATAACTCTATATAAATAAATTTGCTTATGAGAAATAAAAAAATAAAGATGAGAAATTCATAAAAAAAAATCACTAAATAATTTGAATAATTAATCTTTGATCTTAATTTATGTTTGCATTAAGATTTCTAAGATTAAAAGGGCATCACTTTTTTTAGTGAGTTGTTATTTTTTTATAAATTTATCATCATCACTAAATAATTTGGATAATTAATACATGATATTAATTTATGTTTGCATTAAGATTTCTAAGATTAAAAGATCATCACTTTTTTTATTCTCTTGGGTTTTCTTTTCTTATACCGTTATCTCTTGACATATTATATTAGAAAAATAAATCAAGTATTAAAAAGACTTAGATGAAAGAGATAGGAAAAAATAAAAATGTCTCGATAATTTATTTCATAGATTTTAGTTGAAACTACATATGATTTAATTATAAATTATTAATTTTAAAAATGAAAAAAGAATAATTATATTTAACACGAAGTTTAAAAAAAAAGAGGTGAAAATAAAGGAAGAGGTTAATGAGCATATTATTTTTTAAATATTTTCTTATATACTCTATATTCACATGTTTTTATCCAAAAAAATTAATTGGAACAATAGCAGTATGAAATTCAAAATAAAGAGAAAAAATGCCAACAAATTTATATTTGGTGATTTTAAGATGAGAAATAAAATATTTTATTGAAATTATTATTTTTTAAAAAGAAAAGAAAAATTATTTATATTTTAATGAGTGGATTTTTCATATTTTATTTGTATTAACCGCAACCCCTTATTTTTCATCTACTTTTGAGCCTCCTCAAAATGCAACATCATCACTTTTATTTGGATCGTTCAATCAATTTTTTTGTTAAATCTTATCATTTTATTTTCTCAAATTTATTAATATTTTGTGGCAACATGCGTGTGGTTATTAAAACATAATCATATGATTGGTTGAGTTGGTGTTTCGTGTTTCATCCCTCATTTAGTGAGAACAATTGTATGACCATCAGATTTTAATCATATGGTTTCAATGAATCATAATTCAAAGCTATGCTCAATTATCAATACTAATAGTTAATGAAGAGTTCCCTCATTAAAATATAAACAATTTTTCTTTTCTTCTTTAAAAAATTATAATTCTTACTTGAAATATTGTATTTCTCATGTTAAAATCATCGAATATAAATTTATTAAAATTTTCTCTTTATTTTGAGTTCCATATTGTTATGGTTCTAATTAATTTTTTTTCTTCCTAAAATTTGTGAATAAAGACTATATAAAAGAACATATACGCAAATGGTATACTCATTAAGTTATATCTTATACCTTATTTTTCATCTCTCTTTGAGTATTCTCAAAAAACCTAGCGACAATTTTATCTCGGTCATTGGATCAATTTTTTCAAGTCTTAGATTTTCATTTAAATTATTACCACAATATCACATGGTCAGTTAGATTAATGTTTCATGTTATATCTCCAATTACGTGAGAACTATATATTCCGTAGTATTAAAAACTATATTATATTACTTAATGTATTACGGATAATATGTATCATTTTAATAACTAATAAAATATAAATAAGAAATAGTGGTGATAACTTTTTTCAGAAAATGAGTCATGTTGCATTTTCTTATGTATAATAAACATATTTCTTTTTCCATTTTTATTATAACTTTGCACTTTGATTCATTGAAACCGTCTAATTAAGATATGATGATAAAAAATAAACTCACAATGATTCTTACTAAATCGGGGCTAGAAGCCTAGAACATAAAATAGAAATTCAACTAAATATATGACTATATTTTAATAATCACACACATGTTGACATAAAATATCTATAAATTTGAGAAAATGAAAGGTTAAGTTTTAACAAAAAATTTGATCGAACGGTCGAGTTAAAAGTGATTATGCGGCTCAATGAAAAGACACAAAAAAAAAGAAGTGAAAATAAGGGGATGGAGTTAATTTGATACATGTTTGTTGAATTTGAATAGTTATAATTATCTCATCAATGGTTATAACTGTAAAATGTCAAAATAGGAAATTATAGGGGTTGAGAAATAGACAAAAATGATAAATTTGGTTTGTATATCACAATAATAAATTTTGGTAGATGAAATAAATATGGTTAAATGGCAACATCAAGATATGCGTCGAATTTTCATGATTGGAAAATATTTAATAAGCTTCTTTTCATGGTTGGCTCTTGTCATCCGTCTCATCTCTTTATATATATATCATGACTATACAACTACTTTATTTCACATTAATTTTTTGGTCTTATAGAGAATATCCAAAAATGGCCCTAAGATTAAATTTTTTGGTCTTGAATAAGTTGGTTATATTCTAAAAAATAACTAAATTAATTAAATTAAATTAATTATAAAATAATAATTAAAATAAGAACAAGTCTAGTGTAGTCATATGATCGTGTTACGATTGTTCTAAAAGAAGATTATACTTTCTTGTGCACGAATATCGTTGATCTACCTCCAAGATTTTACATCTTGAGATAATTCTCGAATCCCGCTTCGGTAGCACAGTCGTAAAACATGAATCATGACCGGTCTTATCTTTTCAGGGGTTTTAGTGGAGTAATAATTTAGAACCTTAACTCTTTAAAAAAAAAATTATTTTCTTGACACATGAACGAAAGTTTATAAACATTGTATGATATCATAATAACGAATAAATATAGCCCTTGTTTGATTTTCGAGATAGATATATCTTACTTTTTCTTTTTATTTTTTTCATTTTCTCAATCCAAAAATTGTTATTATTTTACTTTTTAGAAATTGTATCCGAAAATACTACTTAAACATTTTATTAACAAAAACAAAAAGTTGCTCCAAACAAGAGATTATAAATAACATCCTTTATGAAAGGTTTAATTTGTATTCCTATGTCTCACTATCAGTAGACAAAACAAATAAAATTACTAATTTATGCTTAATGCACATGGACTTTCCAAATGTGATTGCCTGCCTTAATCCAAGCTTAGGCTATTTCGCATGCGTCTGAATAGACTTTCGTTGTTGTTCATAATGTTTTAAAAAATGCGTTTGTTCCTTTTCTTTCAAATTTCCCAATAACATATCGCCTCGCCCATATGCTTTACTACGCCTTTCTATTGTCATTACGCAGACTCCATGTTATCCAGTGAAGGATTTTAATCGGACAATCCATAGTTAGCGGCGTTGCTTGGTTGAAGTGTAAAATAGTTTCTTCCCATATTTCCTTCGAAAATATACAGTTTGCAAAAAGGTAATTATATGTTTCTTGTTCATTCTCGTTGTGGAGTTATCTTAAAGCAATTGTCCTCTTACTTGGAGCCTATCTCTTGTCGGCAATTTTTCTTTGTGCATTTGTCATGTGAAGAATTTGACTCTTGGCGGTGCTTTCGTTTTCTATAATTTTCTACATGAGTTATCTTTGATTTCTCTATTTGTGACAACCGTGAATTGCCTATCTTTGTTAGCTCTTTGATTTTTCAATTAAATGCCGGGAATTGATTAAGTTTTATAGTTCACTATTAGCATTAACTAAGGTTAAGTATTTTCAAGGCAATATAATGTGGGCATGTTTGGTTGGGCTGGGCAGTAAGTGCGTTGGACTCTAACCAGGGAAAATTAGAGCAAAATCTTAAAAGTATTATCGTGCGGCTGAAGACATATAAATATATATTGGGAGAGAGTCTGGAGTACTACCGTATGTGCTGAGTTACACACAGATGTGTATTAGAACAAGACTGAAATCATATATTAGTTCTGATAAGAATGTTAGAAATTTAAATAGAGAATGTTACATCCCAGAAAGAAATTAGAGGAAGGGCTCATGTCTAAATGATTCGTTTTACCTTGAGTATTGAATAAAAGTCAAAGTTACTTAAATTTGTTAGTTCATTAATTACTAACACCAATAAGCTTACATTTTTTTTCAGAACAATATATTGTGAACTTGTTTGTTTAGATGCGTGAGTAAGTGTATTTGACTCTAACATATACAATAAATGTATATACCTCACCAAAAAAAAAAGTATTCATTCCGTCAGTGTGAATCACATCGAATCAGGCCATTCTAATTTAAACTGAGCCAACTTAGATCCAAATTGTACTGATTCGAATAATTTAGAAAAAATGTAAAATCAAATAGAAATAAACTGAATTTGATTTAGTTTATTTGGTTGCTCAACGGAGTAAATAAATCAAACCTATTTTTGATGGAAAAGTTTCAAGTCTTAAAATAAAATTTGTTGGCTTATAAAATATTTTATATTGACGTAGAAGCGTAATTAAATCATAGAAAATAATAATTAGACTATTTTGAGCATGACTGCTTTGATTCTAAAGTTTAAAATAAATAATAATTTATATAAATAGTAAGTGTAATTCAGTCGGTTAGGTTTATCTTTTTTTTGAAAATTGAAACCAAATCGTATCGATGACACCGAATAATCTCAATTTTTTAAGCAGAGTAAATAAACCAAACAACAAACCGATTTCCTAAACAAATCATATATCACATAGTTCGTGAACTTATTATAAAGACCTCTATTTGATTGTTTTATGGATGGACCAGAAAAATAGAGAAAAGTCCATTTTTGACACTCAACTAACTATTTAGTTTCTTTTTGTTTCATTAACTTTTTATTGGTCCATTTTTTACCCCTTAACTATTGGATTAGTTTTTTGTAGAATCTTTCATCCGTTAAATGCTTATATGCCCTTTAATTTGACACCTAAGCGATCGCTAAATCATCGTTAATTTAATGAATGTAAGAGCTAAAAAAAAATTAAGTTAATAGTTAAGGGGTTAAAAAGAAACCAATAAAAATTTGAGAGCCCAAAAATGATTAATTGAATTGTTGAAGAGTTAAAATGAATTTTTTTCGAGAAAATATAATTAGGTACCACGGGCATTAAAAGCTTCATGTAAAAGGAATTAATGGCGAGCTATATAACCCCATATCTAGTGCATGTGTATGTATATATAAATTAATATTAGAAATTGATTACTCTTCTATTCTATTTCTTAATTAACCGTACCATTTTCTGCATTTGGTGCGTCGATCAGTCATACTTTGTGGGTTCCCACAATACAATAAATTATGATGATGATATAAGTTGTCATGAAACAATATCTTAATGCATCAATCATACTATTTTATTTCATATAGCACCAATATTTATGCATATACAAAGTGTAATAAATTCTAAACTTTAAACCCTCAAATTTATTTAAATTTTTGTAACTTAAAAAAAACATAATAACATAAATATTTTTTTTGTGAAAATTGTTTTTATATACCTAAAAAAGTCCATTTGGTTTTTGGGCGCATTGAGTTGTGACTATCATGGCATTAAATGTGAGGAAAAAGACTAAAGCGGATCAATGATGTATGTTCTTGCTATATGCAATAAATGGCATGCATCATGTATTGATCAGGCTAGTGTTCTTTCTCTTAGCTTTCAAAAAATGTTGTAGATCAAATCTTGTATGGTTCATAGCTCTATCTTTAAATTACAATAGAACATGACTCTTTATTCTAATTAAAAGATGGTTAGATCAAATTCATTCATCTTAACTCAGAGATTTGAATGTTGTTCTATGTTACGAGAGCTTTATAGTTTTTTAAGTGAGTTAAGCTTACATCGGCACACTATTTCACAAATAATTTCACATAATTTATTTTTTTGTATTTTCTAATGAAATATACACTTACTTCGTGTAATAATGATTTAAGATGTAAGAACACTCAATTTCATTATGATTTATCAATTGTTTATCGGTAAAATATGTTTGTTTACACCCTCGAATAAGAGGGCAAATATGAGAGGGGATCAAAAGTCAAGGTCTTGAAAAAAGAATAAATAGGAAGTGAAAATGGTCAGATCAACTTATGCTCTCTCAATGTGACTTGAATGCTTTCTATGCCTCCAATCACATCCATTCATTCCCTTTGCTTAGTTAATTACCAATATAAATGTTGAACCACTAGATGAACCCACAAAATTATACGTATACCCCTCCGTCTGTCATATTATCCGAAATTATGATCCGTTGATAAAGAAAATAAAATAGATAAATATATAATTATTAAAAGGAGCGTTAACTAGTTTAAGCCCCTAATGTTAATAACAAGGAATAATTGTAATTTGCTTATTAAAACCTAACAATATATTTTATAAAAACAAAAGTTAAATTATTATATTATATTATAACTAACTAGAATAATAACTGCAACTTAATCTTCGTACATATTAAATAAGCAAAATATATCAACTAGTTGGATATATAATCTTCAAAGATTATAGAATTTACTCATTAATTATAAAAAAGCCAGCTTGGATCATCAATTAAGATCAGGCCCGGCCGCAAGGTTTTGGGGGCCCGAGGCCCAAAATATAGAATTTAACACAATAGTAGTTATAATAATGAGCACTAAAAACTGAATTTGCTCCGTTGGTTTGAGATGTTCTCGGAGTTGGAGAGAATCCGAGTTCGAACCTCGCTTGAGGCAACTTTGTTATTATTTTGTTCATAAACCGAAACAAAGAACAAAGAATAAATAATATAATTTGGGCCCTAAAAAGTCAGGGGCCCCGGACCTGGGCCTCGTGGGCCTTGCGCTGGGGCCGGGTCTGATTAAGATTAACAAAATTACATTCGATTTTAACTTTCTCATTTACAATTTCGTAAAACTAAAAGTTAACATTCAAAATGTCTTCGAACTTCTACGTTATTCAGCATTTAACATGACACAGACGCAATTAAGCTTAACATTTTCAAGCTAGTGTATATACTTTACTTTTGATATGGCTTGAAAACCATCTATAGTCAATCATAATGTCAAAATAATATTTTTTTCCCTGCAAAGTTTACAATCCATGTGATTTTTCATATCCTATAAAACTTTTTTTCCCCAAAATCTACATAAAATTGCTATCATGCATTATATGTCATTATTAAGTAAGAATTTTGTGTTGCTCTCGGTTTGATGATGTTTAAAACTATTTCGTAATTATTAATCTTGTTTGAGTTTTATGTTTAAGATCAAGAGTTTTATCAAGTTCGAGTCGACGTGCAAAAACTCTATCTTGGTCGGATTTGAAGTTGTCGAAAAATTGCTTCGCGTATTCTAGCTCTCGAGTTTCGCACATTTTAAGCGATCAAATTTTGGAGCATTTTTCATGTATTTTTCTAGTTGAGTTTAGTTTTTTACTAATTAAGTTTTTACACTAAAAAAGGAATTTCTGCATTTTGTAATGCTTGTTCAGATCCTCCGTTTAGAATAATTTCTCCTGAATTTTGTTGGCTGAATTTTTCCTTATTGTCCGTTCGAATGGAGTTTTGGTCCGTTCGACCTGACAGTCAGATTTTCTAGCCGTTTTTTTTTATTCCCTTCTTTTTTCTTCTTCCGTTCGACTGGAAGATTTCCTCTATTGTAATGGAGGATTGACAGCTTCCATTTTTGACAGACTGCTTCTTTCCTCATTAAAAGGAGCAGCCGTAATCCGTTTTCTACATCAATTTTTGAGCAAAATCAATAAGAAAACTCTCTTTTGTGTGTTACTAAAATTCCTCAATAATAATGATAAAACTACTTCTATAATTGATATTAAAAAATTATTAACACATATACACAATATCATAATATAATTGAAAGTATATAGTCACATTTTTATATTTGTCAATGTAAAATATATATTTGATAGATACACAAATTAAATGTGAGAATGATATTCAATATAAAACTTAATGTGATAATATTTCATAGTGTTTAAATTATACTAATGTATTACATATCTTGCTCTATAATATTTTGCATATCTTGCTCTATAATGTTTTTCTCATGTGAGCATAGCAATGTGTATATTATAATAACACACCACCCCAAGCAAGCAATCATACTCTCGTTCATAAAAAGGACTTCTTTCACCTTCTCTCTCTTCATTTCTTCATTTTCTCCATCATTCTCTCTAGCCGCCTTCTCTCTTTCCTCCACCATCTTTCAGTGAGTTCTCTCTCTAGAAACCACATCCCCCGTCGTTAGAGAGAGAAACGGGTGCAACAGAAAGGAGGTGATTTACTTAGTACTTACCAGCAGAGATAGATAAAAAGAAGAAAATTCTTTTAACAGGTTTCTAGCACTTCTTTTTCTCTCTCCTCGTTTTTATTTAACAAATTAAACATTGATCCAAGAAATTTTTTTTTTTAAAAAACGGTGGTAATTCGTTTGTTAATTAGGCGGCGCTTACATTGAACGCTTTAAAAAAAAAAACTGGATTTTGAATCTTGAAAATTGGAAACAGTGAGCTTTTCTTGTGAGGCATATATCCACAAAAAGCCGGAGCTGTTATTTGTTTTTTTTGGTTCGTTTTGTTTCCTTTTTGCATTCAGTAGTAGATTTATCACTGGTAGCAACAATTTTGGAAGTTGTATAATTGGGTATTGATCTTTCTATTTTCTGCTCATTTTTCATCTATTTTATATTCTTATTTCCACATTTATTTCTTTTTATCTATAGTCGCTACATAGGTATCAAGAAATCACACTAAAGAATTGATCATATCATAGAGAATTGTCACAATATTTTCTTTTTCTAAAAAAAACACGCTGGCAATTATCACAAAATCAAATCTTTTCTTTTTTTCAAAAAAAAATCTTATTTTATTTTTAATATATACTCAAAATCATATCTTCATATCTCCAAGTTAGATATATATCAACAGAAGACTAATCAACAAAAGACTAATAAATCTGTTAAAAAAACAAAAGACTAATAAACACAATCATCAATTAAGCCACAATCAAATCTCCTAGAAATTACGAAATCTCCTTCCCCAAATCTCTTCACTCATCTTTTCTAATCATTCTTATTCCTCATGCCTCCTCTCTCTCTCCTCTCTCCACAGCTCACCGCCACCGCCACCACCACCAAGATTTCGACTCCTCACCTTTACCACCCATCAATGGCGACCCAATCCAGCTCCTCCCTACTGACGTCAACTAGCTCTCCGTGTACCAACACCTCAACCTTAACAGGTTTCGGATCCGGATCCGCCCCAACCAGCTCTCCTTGCGCTGCTTGCAAATTTCTCCGTCGCAAATGCCAGCCCGACTGTGTTTTCGCCCCGTATTTCCCGCCTGACAACCCTCAGAAGTTCATACACGTGCACCGAGTCTTTGGAGCGAGCAACGTCACGAAAATCTTGAATGAATTACAGCCATATCAGCGTGAAGATGCTGTGAATTCTCTCGCGTATGAGGCTGATATGAGGCTGCAAGACCCTGTCTATGGATGCGTGGGAGTCATCTCGATCCTTCAGCATCAGCTCAGGCAGCTCCAGCTTGACCTATTGCGCGCCCGTGCTGAGCTGTCTAGGTATGTGAAGTTTAAGATTTTGTGAGTTTGATAATTTATTTTGTTGAGCTTTGATGATTTGATAAGTTGATTTTTCTTTAGTATTGTGTGAACTTTTGATAAGAGTGATTTTTATTTGAGATATATTTGATTGTTTTTCATTTTAGGTTTTTTTACTTATTTATTAAGGTTTCTTTGTTTTCTTGATCTTTTACATGCCAGTGCTGAGCTGTTGAGTTATTGTGACTTCTATGATTATTGTGTGAATTTGATAATTTATTTTGTTGTGGTTTGATGATTTTTTTATGATTATTTTGGATTTTTTTTTAATTTGATTCATATTTGAGCATTTGATCTTCGGTCATTTAAACAAAAGCCAAGATATTTGATTGTATTGGTTCGAGGGTTAATTGATATGTCAATCTTTTCATACGTTCGGGTTTTTTAAACAAAAATCATGTACACGTTCTTTTTTTCTTGATACTGCTGCATTTTGAAATCTGGTTTTTCTTTTATACTTTCCATTATTGAAATCTGGCCTTGGGTTTTCTTGATTTTTTTTTTTTTTTTTTGAATACTTGCTTGAGGGGTTTTCTTGATTTTCTTTTTTTTTTAAATCAGTCATATTTCCAAGAGTTCTTTTTGCATGGAATATAGGTGATTTAATTCACCTCTCAGATTATTTTTTCTGAAACCAATTTGTAATAGTATGTAATAGTACATCTGCCACATTGCAAAAACATCCATAACATAAAACAAACTAGAATATACATAGGTTAATCTGAAAATGAAAAATAAAAGTAACCATCCTCGTAAAAAAAACTCCTTGTCTTTCCATCCCATTTGTACTCACTCAGTAATTTAACACATCATTAAAAGATTATTAACTATCATTTAACACATTATTAACTCTCATTTACCATCAGGTATCAGGCTGCAGCTGCCACGTCAAACCTAATAGGAAATGCTGGTCCGGGTCTGACAATGAATGCCGGAACCGGGTTCGGACACGAGCAATTCTTCCAGCCTCAAAACGGGTCGACTCACATGGTCTTTAGAGGGATTGAAATGGGCGGGCTTAATGGATCCTACAACGATTCAGGTCTGGCTGCTGCTGTCGGTTTCGGGTCCTTAACGGGTCAGGCCATGCAGTTCCTCAAACCCAACACAGCTGGAGGCGATGAAAAACCCTCTCAGGTAATTAGTTAGGGTTTTCTGTTGAAAAAATGTTGCAGAATGACCAAAAAGCAGATGGCAATCCGACAAGGTCTATAGTGGATCTATAATGTAAATATTATTTTTAATCATATTCAATTGTATTATTATTTGCACTATAGACTCTTTCTGGCTGCCATCATGATTTTTGGTCAAGTTGTAAATAATTTTGTTTTTGTTTACATATTTTATGATGAACTAAAATTGGTTTTTTTATTTATTTACACATTTTAGATATCAAGGTTTGAGTAAATTTGCATTGGTTTTAAAATATAATATCTTTTGAAATATTTCTTTTAATAGAAAAAATATGGGGGAACAAACTATTTTTAATAGTATTTGAAGTATTTTATTTGCATATATATGGGGGAATAAAGGTGGTTAGTTTTTCTTGTATATACATTATAATTTATATAGGAGTTTTGTTATTGCATATCTTATGGATATGAAATTTGATGTAGCTTTACTATTTTAGAATTTTTGAAATATATTTTGAGGTATCTAGTATTCATTTGGATTGCATTGGAGATTTTCTGATTGTCACATAATCATTTAATTAATTATTTTCGAGATATAAGTATCATTCTAGATTTCCTATTATCAGATATTTTGTGTTTGGTAGGAAAAATTTCCTTGGATTGGATTTAATTGTATTATCCAAAATTATGTGATATACTTAATTGGGAAAATGATCCAGTTAGTATGTGCAGCATGACATTTTAGGTGTTTTGTTTACCAACTCAAAAAAGTTTTAACTTTTTTCATAATGTTTTGATTCAGAAAATAATAATACATCATATCTGAAACATATAAGATTCAACTTTCAGAAAAAATATTTATCTTTGCATAGTGTATGTGTATAATATAATGTTTAGTATTTATCAATATTATTGTTCCATGTGATATTTGTCAGAATTAATATTCAGGTAATATGGAGTTAAATATGGCTATATTAATGAATATAACACTAGTTAATGTTCTGATAAAATTATATGATTGGTGCAGATTTAAAACTTCTGGACAATGGAAAAGGAAAACAATTGAATTGAAGGACGCCCTTTGTTTTTCTTTCTCTGTCTCTGTGTCATTCTTCTTTCTCTTCCTCCTTTGTTCTAATCCCTGATGAAGCTTATTTATTTTCTTCCTTCTTTCTCTCTCTATTTTTCTCTTTCTATGCTAAAAGTTGAACAGTATGTATTTCCTGGTTCTTTTGTTACAATGGTAATGCTACTATTATGTTTCTTAAATTATGCTTGAATTATTTATTCCAAGAGAACTCATGTTTTTTATTTATTATTATTATTATTATTATTATTATTATTATTATTATTATTATTATTATTATTATTATTATTATTATTATTATTATTATTATTATTATTATTATTATCTAATATTTATACTTTTTGGGTGTTTATGATGCTTTATTCCAAAACATGTAAAATGCCAATAAAAACACATTGTTGACGGAATAAATAGAAGAATATTAAATTGAAATATGAAATAAGAATCATGTATTCAATGCATTTTAACCCCTAAAAAAAGTTGGTGTATATTGCCCCAATGAAGAACTTACGTACGGTTCATGGAAAGGGAGATTTTTATTTTTTTTAGTTCTTTGAAAAAGGAGATTGAACTAACACTTGCATCAATGAAAATTTAAGTAATAACGAACTTAGGGATCAGTTTTTTCATTTGAAAAATGGAGTCAATTTGGTGCGTGCACTTGCTCTCATGTGCTTGATATTAATTCAACCATTTTATACTAATATTTTAGTGTTTGATTAGATTTTATTCTTTAACTAACGTTCAAACCTTGGGATTGTACCATTGGATCCATCAATATAATGTAGAAGGATTATACATATTAACTTATAAAATGATATTAGGTAGCCATTGCTAGAAGTTTTTTGTATAAATTTCAATAGAAAAAGAATGCAGAATAACTAAAGTTTTTTTAGAATATTAAAAAAAAATTTATACTTTCAACTTTTTTAATAAATATATTTTAAGAATTGTCAAAGTTTTACCCGGATCTTACCATAAACAGCATTTGATCATCACACTGACATAATAAGTTATGGGGCAAAACTTGAAGAATTACGTAAATCAAATTAACTAAATTTGAAATGTTTCTTTATTATTTTTTTTTTCTATGCAGTGAACAAGATTCTACAATTCTACTACTTATACATCAGTTGTTGAATCATTTTCACTTTACTTCATATTAAAAATGCTAAGAAGTGCATCAAATGATCAGAACTTAAAATGAAATTTGAAATCATCTTTCTTATCAGAGGAAAATGCTGACCTAAGATAATTAAAATAATAAGTTGAAAAAATTTGTGTTTGAAAAAATGAGAGGGTCATATATATATAACACAACTTGATTAATTGTGGGGTCGAGATGATTTTGAAACTTTTTAAGAGATCTCATTAAAGGTTATGATAATGTGATGTAATTTGATATGAGAGCTACTTTTTATAGGCTTTTGTGACAGTTGTGGAAATCCAAGAGGTGAAGATCAGAAGTAAAATAAAGCTGATCAATCCATCTATCCCTCTGAGTCTACTAATTAGGGTTTGTGGTTGACCAAGTCACGTCAATCATCATTTCTATTTATGGCATCTTCAATATTTATATATCACTACCTAAGGTTGTTAATCAACTCACCAACACACCCACACACATAGTTCTCTCAGAAAAAAATTAATAAAGCGCATCTTTCCTGTTTACCCTTAATACATATAACATCGAATTGCAAGGTATATACTACCACAGAAGGCGAGTTATTATATCTGCCCCCAACAATGTTTGAAATGCCAATAAGCAACTTGATTTTCAATTTATAATTTTTTTAGATTCATTCAATTAATATCTTAAACTACTAACAAAAACAAGATCTTTTTTTTTTGAATAAATTGCGGAGAGTTTGAGAGTCTAGAGAACAAAAACAAGATTTCAAATAACAAAAATAGGATTTCAAAATCTATCATATTTTATGTAGTCCGTTTAGTGTCTTAACATGTTAATTAACAATAAGACGGGTTTGACATATTTTTTTTATTGAGGAAGGATTTGAAACTCTTAATGGAAACTTTTTTCGAAAATTGATAACATGATTGTGGCTTGAATATCCTGCTCAATGGAAATCATTCTAATGAGTAAGACATGAAATTGCACCTAAAAATAATATTATTTTTTGGTGGACAGAGAGAAGGTATATTAATTGGTGTGTTTGAGAAGGCAGAAAGTATTTTTCAGTGTGTGGCAGAAGACAAAACAAACAATGACAAGAGCTAGGAAGAGAGAGAGAGAGGAGAAATAATAAACAACTCTCCAAAAATTTCCCCCCAAAATACCGCTCACATTAAATTAATTCAATCCTCAAGTTGATCATTTATGTACTTTCTCCAGTCTTTTAGGGATATAAATTTACATGTGATTTGGCTTGCATGCTTCCTATAAATATCCTGCCAAAATCTCAAAAAAATAACTCAAGATTGTCCTATATATCATGTCTCTTATGGGTACTTCACATTATTCTGTTTTTCGATCTTATGGGTACTATTAACATCCAATAAACATTTGGAAATTATCGTGGAAACCATTAACAAGTCTAAGTAGAATGGATGCCAATGAACAACGAATGAACAATCAAGAAAGAACATTATACGTGATCAAAACAATTAAAGAATTGTTTTGAACAAATTTACTGGCTTAATAAAATGCTATATTTCATACAATCAAGTTCGAAAGAATGGAGAGGAGGTGTGAGGTCCCTGCATTTATTCTCTGATCAATCCACATCTATCTATCTCCTCATGAAAATCCAAAACAACCAAGTTCTGAGACAAAGAGACTCAGGGAGTATAAATATGAGAGAGAGAGAGAGAGGGGGGAGAGAGAGAGAGAGCTATTAAATATACAAATATTGCATGAATCAGAAATGCTTTTTTGGATATCACTGTATATACAGAAAGAAGGGGGTGCATTTCAAAGATGGAGTCAAAGAAAAAGCATGTGTACATGGTCATGGCAATCATGACTGACTCAGCAATCATGACTCATCAATAAATAGATGACAACCCCATTTTTTATTAAATTTTCAAAGAGAAAAATGAATTTAATGTGTGTATTACACTGTGGTTATAATCTATGGCAAGTTTCTGCACAAGGCCCATATGTCATGTGGCATGACAAGAAGGTGATTTATCAATGCAAGAGAGAAGTTTTATTTTTTATTACACTTCAAAATTCAAATAACCAACATCAATATTAATAAAGATTTTATTTGTATTTTATTTGATTTGACTTTTAAATTATATAATTAATTGTGTCTGAATAAAGGTTGTAATAGTAATAACTCTGTATCAAAGACTTGTAAGTATAATACTTTAGAGAAAAATGAATTTAATGTGTGGAGTTTACTCTGTGGTTATAATCTATGGCAAGTTTCGGCACAAGGCCCATATGTCATGTGGCATGACAAGAAGGTGATTTGTCAATGCAAGAGACAATTTTTATTTTTTATTACACTTCAAAATTCAAATAACCATTACATCAATATTAATAAAGATTTTATTTGTATTTTTATTTTTATTTGATTTGAACTTTTAAGTTATGTAATTGATTGAATCTGAGTAAAGATTGTAGTAGTAATAGCTCTGTAGCAAAGATTTGTAAGTTTTGACTAGAGTTGAAATGGTTTGAGCTTTTGAGGAATCAAGTCAAAATAATAGTTCGGAACACAAGTAGTGTCAAATCAAAAACATGAAAGGTCCACTGTGTGTGCATGATCCATCATAGTTAGAATTCAACGGCTAGGATTTGACGTCAACTTTGCATGGGAAACTGTGAACAACATCCCTTCTCTCTCTCTAAAGGCATACGTCCCTTCAACTGTACACTTTGTTTATTCATAAAACCCTTATTTTAACATATATCTATTCCTCGTTATTTCTTAAAATTACGTATTTGAGCTAATTCCTGTTTATTGAAGTATATCTATGCATATGTATATACAAATAAGATAAAGTATAGAAATGATTTTATTGATTAAGAAGATTGTTCACCATGAGAACAATTTCTACATGCTGCTGGTACAGTGACAGTAACAGAGAGCGTATGTTCTGTAGAGAGGGAGAGAGAAAGAAGGGCATTGAATGGCGGGGGTTGAAGAGAGAGGGGCATTTATGAGGACAAAGGCAAGACCATGAGCATGCAATGTATGTAAATGCATCAAACTTGACTATTCCTCTTCCTATTCTTCATTCTTGGAGTTTGTTCACTTGCACCCTAGCTACCTCTACATTTACAGTTCGATGAGAGAGAAAGAAACAGTGCGCGCGAGAGAGAGATGTCATAGCCCGTATGATGCTCCATAAATACATGCTTTCTGTTTTCTTAGACAGAGAGGGATATAGAGAGAGAGTATGTATTAGGTTATGTGTCATTTGTGGTTGTACGGTATAGTATTAGATTAAAAAAAAACTTTGGGAATGAATGGAATTAATTCTGCGTTTTTTGCACTTAGGCCAACGAGAAAATTATATGACAAATCAATTATATGTGAGAGCACTTCATTTACATTTTTTGTTTTCACTTTGGGAATGATTGTTTTCACTAAAAATAGCATGTGAAGCTGAAAAACAGTATCTAGACAATCCATACTTATAAATAAAAAAATAATATACAAAATTAAAACAACAGTATATATACATGAAAAATACTATATATATCCAATATATCTAAAGTAATGTATTAGTATTATATAAACATTCAAATAACATATATCCAAAATACCAAAAATGGTATATGCAATTCAAAAGAATATATACTTGAATTAAAAAAAAAAAAAAAGCGAAATGTGCAAACATGACGGAGTAATCATGCCAGTCATACAACATTCCTATCAACTCCAATCATTTTTTCTTCCCGTCGCTCCTTATTCTCCAGCACGACGGTTATATACTGTTATTGGCTATATATATATATAACCATTATGATTTTCATTAATCACTAATTGTAATGAATGATTTCAGTCGAGAAAAATGATGATCGGGCAATAATGTGATATTGCAATATATATATATATATATATATTATATAATACGATATACTACTACTTATAATCATAATATTATAATAATTTTCACAATTCAAAATGAACAGTCAACAGACTCAACACAAAACACAAACTCAATTTTATTTCAAGTGCGTCAATTCATCAAGGCCTTTACTGGGCCGGACCTGCTTAAATTTTCGGCCATTCTTTTTCTGTACTTGATTTTCGCTCTTTTTTGTTTTTTATTTCCTTATTAAATTACGTAAAAATAAAATTTAAGCGATTAAATAAACATAAACATAAACATAAATTAAAAGAGCTTTTGTGGTGGATTTTATTTCATTTTTTATATATTTTTCCTTTTAATCTTTTTACATAATTTTTCACGGGTTGCCTTCACAAACAAATCCACATAATTTTTTACCACCTCTCACTTATTTGTGTACCTCACAATTAAATGAATGAGATGAGGCACATAATTCATTGAGTGTGGTTGTGAAAAAATTTTATATGTAGGAATAGATTAAGAATATTTCCAACTTTTGAAATATTAAACAATTAAAATATGAATCTATCTTCTACATATTTTCTTTTCAAATGTATTTATCGAAGTTTCCATTCTCTCTTTTTTTTTAATCTTTATTGGTAGTAATGGGCCGGGCCTATTTAACTATTAGTGAACGGACCTAATCTAGGGTTGTTTATTTTATATTTGATAGAGCTTGCCATTTCATCTTTTATTTAACAATTTGTTCGTTTTTAAAGTTCACTAAGATCAAACAAATAATTAAGGTGCTGTTTGGCATCATTTATGTTTTTATGATTTTGTTTTTAAAAAAATAGTTTTTGTTTTTAAAACCAATAATATTTTTCCTGCTTATTATTTTATTAGATGCATATTTATAACATTTCCAGTGTCATTATATTAAGTTTTCAGCGTCAGTATATCATTTATAGTATTAATTATACTATTTGAAGTACCGGTATATCATTCTCCGTGTTAATGTATCATTTATAATGTTGATTTATCATTATTGAGTATTAATATCATATTTCCAGTAATCATTTTTAGGGTTAGTATACTGTCTTGATGCAAACATATTTATTTTTCAGTGACAATCTATCGTTTACAACATCAATATATCATTTTTGTGTCAGTATACTATTTCCAGAAAAAAAAAATTGCTTTAGTATATTAAAATGTTGTTTTAATTTAGACTAGTTTCAATCTTAATATATTATTTTTATTATTAAAAAATGTCAATATATCATTTTTAATATAAGTATATATCATTTCTAGTGTCAACACACTATTTCAGTGCGAATATAAAGATTTAAATACTAATAATATTTTTTTTCGATATAATTATACTAATTTCAGTGCTAACTTACCTTTTCTACGTCTGCAATATAAAATTTCAAGATCAATATTTGTAATTCGTGTCAACTTATCTTTTTTAGTGTGATATAAAGTTTTAGGGTCAAATTTTTTTTTTAATGTGAATGTTACCATCTTTTGCGCCAACTTACTTTTTTAGCGTAATATAATGTTTCAAAATCAATATTCTTTTTTGTGTTACCTTATTATTTTCATGTGATTTAAGACACTTACAAGTTTGATAATAAAAACAAAAAATGAAGAAATAACTTTTCTCGTTTCCAAATTCGTATTTATTTTTTGTCATTTGGACAGAAAAAAATGGAAACAAAGTCAATTACCCAAACACATTTTTTTGGAAGAAAAAATAGAAAACAGGAAACGGCAACGATACCAAACAAGGCCTATGGACCCATCAAAATGTTTAAAATGTAATATTTTATCATTCACGTTTGGACAAAAACAGAGTATTTTCTATTAAAAAAAAATTACGATACAAATACATACCAACTATGCAAGACTCAAAGATATATTTTATAATTAGTAAAAACATAAAAATAACAAATAAAGAAAAACAAAAGAAACATACAATGTAAATTAATTGCACTATCTAGGGTTTGCATGGTGTTGGAGATTAAAACAGCTTCAATCATCATACTGCACAAAAAATAATGAAATCACAACTTTAATATTTTGTAACAATTTTTAACACAATGTTAGTACCCAAAAAAAACCCATTTAAAGAAAAGTCCCCTTACAAATAAAAAATAAAAATTTCAGAAAAATGCAAGGGGAAAGATACTTTGGTTCAGGAGCAGGCTCAATTGATAGATTTCTGATCAGAATTTTCATTTTGATTAATTGTAGAATAATTATCACCATAATTCGTTTCTTGACCATTAAGCTGAGGCTCTGCTGATGTGGCAATCTTTGACTTTCTTGGCCACATCGCAACGGATGGTGGTAAAGACTTCTTTTGTATTTCCTTCAATTCCAATTTTCAACATTCCAAAAATTAAAATTAAAATTGAAATTTGAGGGGCAATTTTGAAATATAAATGAAAAGGAATTGTATTAAACCAGCCAGCCGTCCTTGCCTCGGACGCCATTTCTGATCGAATAAGCCGCCTTAAATCCATTATTGTACAATAATTCCGCAACTTTTAAGGAATTTCCATCAAAACTACATTGCACAAAAAGGAAAAACTATTACTACTCTTTGATTAAATTGTTGGAGCATATATTGAAAACTCAAAAGTAATATTAAACAATCCATAAGTTAGTTGCATTACTTGGAGTGGCTGTCACGGTTTTGTAACCTATACATGATTTAAACCTATTAATTGTCCATGCAAGGCTTGAGTAAGATTTTGTCATTAATTGAGTCTTATTATATATGCTCAAGCCACTACCGCAAGTCTTATTATATATGCCATCAGTAGTGACTCCAAGATGGATAACAGAGAGAAAGTAAGAGAATAAAAATAAGATAGGTTCTTCTCAATTCCACACACACATTCCTCTTCAACAACCCAACTCAAAGTATATATATATTTATTTATTTGTTTTATGTATAAAGCTATGTTAAGAAGCGACGCTAATTATTTATTTGTTTTATGTATAAAGCTATGTTTGTAAAATGTATTTTAATTTATTAAATAAATAAAATATTTATTCTTTGTCAAAATCCGAATATTTCAATATTTGTACCAACATAAATCATCTGTAATTGACTAAACCATATGTAACATAGAAACAACGAACTTAAATCGAGGCATCAATTTAGCATAATTGAGGCTTAGCTGAGGCAAAATTGAAGTAATTTGACCTTTAGTTGCACAATTGGAGCTTAATTGAGTCTAACTAATTGCATAACTTAGGCTTAACTGAGGCAAATTTGGGGAAATCAGTTAGTTCGGAGAAAAAATAATCTAATTCTGCCACACAAAATCAAAGTTTGAAACATGAAATTCGAAATCAGATACTCACTTGTCAAGAATGCAAAGAATGGTATTGGCCGGGTCGCTGAAATGCCACAAAACGTTCTTGACAAATTCGTCTTCTTTTCCCTCTTCAAAAGAGACCCAAACTGCCTTCTTGTTCAAAATCTTCAAATTGGGAGAACCCATGAACCTCACACTCTCGTTCTTCCTGATATCCAACAACTGAGCTTCCGGAACCTCTCTGAGCTTACGGTAAGCATTGCTCGCACTAATCGCCTTGAATTTTTTGAAATAACCCTGTACCAACGGAATTACGACCAGCCAAATTACTGTAACACCAGAAACGAAGAACGGATTCCGGTTCAAGAAATCATCAACTGAGAGTATAATATCATCAACGTTGATCTTATCAGACCCAATTTCTGCTGCCGACGCAGGGAAGGCGATGAGAGGCAGGGAAAGGCAAAACCCAATGTGGGTCAGTAGATTTTCAGAGAAAACATGTGGAATTTGGACTGGAAATGTGCACTGGGACGAAACTGGTGTAGACCGAGCTCTTTGAGCAGAAAATGGAATCTTGAGTGAGAATTGCGGAGCTCGGGCTTTGGGAAGAGACGAAGCTTTTTTGTGAAGTAATTGAGAAGATTGAGCGACGACAAACATTGAATTCAATTCAATTCAAGCGAAGCGAACGAAGTAAGAAAAGGATTAAATAAAGAGGGGATTAGATGGATTTAGGAATGAGGAGTGAACTGAATAAGTGATGGAGTGAGGACGCTTTGATTTTGAGCAGGAAAGGAATTGCTCCACGTGGGTGGAAAACAGTGGAGAATATTTCACAAAACCGGGAATTCGAATTCCGGTTTATTATCAAACCAGGAGTTCAATTCTCAGACCCTGACACGTACTCTAGATTTCTGTTCTTATTTTCAATGAGAAACGATCAAATGCGTTAAAATATACCATAAATGTATTTATTTTTACGACTCAATTGGGTTTTACGTTAAACCAAATTTTTTCTCTCCTCTTTTTTCCGGGCTTGAGACCGGCAGTTCTTTGCATCGGCGGAGTTAAAAAAAATTGGTTTGGATTCTCTCTGAGAGAGAGAGAGAGCGCTTACAGGGTTGGAAACTCTGGAAAAAATGGCGATAAAAAAAAATGAGGAATATTCGGAGTGTACATATTTTGGAACAAAATGAAATATTCGATTATTCTTTATTTCACAATTTTACTATTCCATGCATTTCCGAACAAGTCCTCAATTCTTAAATATTGATTGAAGGGATATACGAAGCATTTTTTTTCATTTCAAATATTCCGTGTATTGCCAAACAAGCCCTCAATTCTTAAGTATTGATTGAAGGAATATCTAAATGTAGTATTTTTTCCATTTCAAATATTGAATATAAATAAATAATTTCATTCTTGATTGATCAAATTAATAGTGAAATTTGAAACTTAGTTAACTACCATACCATGATGTTTTCAGTCATATGAACATGATGGTGCAATATACTACTGTGTCAAAATATTATTGCATTTTTACAACTACTTATTAGAGATTATAAGAAAAATAACTGCCATATTTCTTATTTTGACAGTCATTTGCCATTTCCAGTTACAATCAAACAAAGTAGAAGATTTCGCAGGTCCTCATAAAAGAACGATTTTATGTCTCGAGTTATGAACAAATCGTTTCAGATTATTATAAAAGCCAATAATCCCGGGGATGATTCATCATCATTTCTAGTAAAATTCATATTTACATATCAAGTATAGTAAAATGATGCATTTTTTTGCTATTTTTTCTAACAACAAAGATACATACAAATTTATTTTCACTCAAATAAAATGGGAAGAAGTTTTTTTTTTTTTTAATTCAAGTATAGTAAAATGATGCATTTTTTTTTCTACTTTTTCTAACAACAAAGATATATACAAATTTATTTTCACTCAAATAAAATGGAAAAAGAGTTTTTTTTTTAATCAAAGTGATGATTGGTTCAAAATTCTTTTCCACCTCACAAGCTTTTCCCTCCCCTGCAATACAAATTGCACTGAATGTGATTAAAAACTAAGAAATAAAATTATTAAAAGCATGTATAATACAAATTAATACTGGAATATATATGCCGCAATACAGCTCAAAATATAAAATAATATAAATATAAAAATATAATAAAATGAGGAAAATACCTTGCGAGGTTTGACAGCTAGTTCATTACCTTCAATAGATATTGCTTTAAAACCCAAGGGGTTTAATACCTTTTCATAACTGTACAAAATAAAAATTAAAATACCATTCAATATTTGAATTTTGAACAAGAAAAAAATCAAATTCAACCTTTCAAACACTGCATATATATCAAACTAATTTATTTACCCTTCGAAAAAATTTCAAATCTAACTTTGGACAATTTTTTAATTTTAATTTTTTATGGGTAAATTTGACATTTGGAATTTTGAAAGGAGAAAGGGCAAATTTGATAATTTGATTTTTTAGAAGGGTATTAGAAAGTATTCCACTATTAGTTTTACTTACTCTAATAATGTATTATTGAATGGAGGACCTTCTTTCTGATCAGTTATCTGAACAAATAAACAAACAAACAAATTTCCAATCATAACATCAGTAAAATAAATAAATAAATAAATAAGTAAATCAAATTTTAAACACAACAAAAATGTTAAAATATTAATAAATAAATAAAATAAACTACCAAATAAATAAGAGTAACAAGCTCTCCATTTGGTTTTAAAAGCTGATTAATTTTTTTTGCCCAAGCTGGTCTCATATCAGGTTCAATCGCACAAAAGAAACTGCAATTTACCAATAAAATATTTTAAAATTATTATTTATATTTACTCTATACAAAATGAAATTAGTAAATAATGTGCATTATTATATTACACTCACGTGTAATCAAAAATAAGATCGAATAATTCTTCAGGGTTCCATTTGAAAAAATCTTCAGCCAAAAATGCGAATTGATCCTTGTTTGCAAATGAAGCAGACCACTAAAATTTACTCATATTAAAACATATATACATTTCTATTTCTCATATTAAAAACATATATTTTTCATTTTTTATATAAATAAATAAAAAAAACCTGTTGGGCCTTTTTGACAGCTGTAAAAGATATATCCAAGCCTACAACGTATCGCTCTGAGCTAGCCAATGCTACCACATCATAGCCCTGTTATATTATCTAATAATGAAAATATGATATAAAATAAATTCAGGAAAATTTGAAAAAAAAAAGTCCCAAAATTATGATGAAATTTGCAAACAAATCCTGTATTGTGCTGAAATTTGTTAAAAAAACAAAATCCTGCATTATGAAGAAATTGCAAAGAGCCGTTGTATTATTGAAAATTGCAACACAAAATCAAGCATTATTGCTGAAATTACAAAAATGCAGGGTTCGTTTCTTTTACAATTTTGGCAATAATGCGGGGTTATTTTTAAAATTTTGCAATTTCATCACAGCGCAGGTTTTTTTCTGATATTATTTTGGCAATTTCATCATAACAAAGTTCTTTTTTTTTTTTTGTTGCAAATTTCCATAATATAAATAAATAAAATTAATACAAAAAATTGATTTGCTTACAGTTCCGCAACCTGGTACCAACGCTCGGCCTTTAGGCAGAGAATTTGCTTGTACCAGTCGTACCAGTACAGGTGTCGGTTTGCCCAAATCCCACGGCACAATTCCCTCTTCCCAACTCTTCTCCCACCCATCTTCTCATATCAGAAAAAATAAAAAAGAAAACCCAAATCAGAATTTGAAAAATAATTGCAATTTTGAGAATTGGAGAGGTTGATTGAGTACCTGAGGGATGAGCAGAAGTCATGACTTCTCTGAGCTGAGTCACCTTGGGATTGGAACTCGGGTCGCGGTACAGATCGCCTTCTTCTTCTTTTCTCCGAGAACTCAACATCCTTCTTGCTCGGTTCGGTGTGGGGATAGAGCGGCCTGGTGTCTCAAGAACGGGGGCGTCGCCTGTACCAGCCGTGACGGTACCAGGTTTTGGGCTTGGGCTTGGGTTTGGGTTTGGGTTTGGGTGAGGATTGATTGTTTAATACGAAATAAACAAGAAGACATCACTTCCTTTGATTGTTTGATGTCAAGACCTTTCATTCATATCCAGAGGTCGGGTCGGATCAATGGGATCATTAAGATTTTGAGTCATTTTGGTTCGGATCGGAGGTCAATTGACTTCAAGGTCAATATCAAGTTCTCATCAAATGTCACTTAGATTACGAGCCATATGTTAGGTAATTGACATTTCAAGTCATTTGAATCATTTTGGTAAGTAAATTTAATCCTTTTATATTCAAAAAAATATGAAATCCTCGATTTCAAGATATTTTGGGTATGAGATTAAAAAAAATTTGATTTTTTTCGGGTCAGATAAGGTGGGTCGTTCGAGTTCGAGTCATTTCGGATTACGGGTCATTCAGATTTCGGGTTATTCAAATTGCGGGTAATTCGGGTTTCGGGTCGTCCGGTTTTTGGGTCATTCGGATTTCAGGTCATTTTAGGTTAGGGTCATTTCGAATTTCGGATCGGACAGGTTTTCGGGTTGGGTCAGATTTTGCCAGCTCTAAATTAAATCCCTACAAAATAAAATAATATTACATATAGTTGTAAAAGATAGGAAATGATGTTCATATTTCTTTTTTTTTAATTTTTTTTTTAAAGTATCTTGAGAGAATTAGGACCTGAATATAACAACGATTCAATAACAATCCATCTCACCCCACCACTTCCACCGCCGTAGCTCTCCTCTCTCAGGCTATTGTCCTAACTCAATCACCTGAATAGTCGACCACCTCTACCATTTATAATGTGTCGTTTCTAGTGGACCACCAACTAGTGCCATTCAAACATTTCTCACTCAAACCCAATCCACTAATAGTCCAAATCCACAACAATTTACAAATCCACAACAGTTTCAAAACTATCAGCCCCATCCCAATTATATTCCCAACGGTCGAAACTCCTTTCGCAGTAAAAAAAAGGAATTTTCATTATCGCCCTCTAGCTCCAGATGGATGTCTGATCTGTCAAATCTGCTCGAAACATGGACACACTGTTACGATCTGCTACAAGCGGAATGACCTACATTTGGCTCTCAACCAAGACTTCCGACGACGTTGATTGCACATGGGCCTTCTCTCTACTCCTCTCTGTCACTTCTTCCCTCTCCACCAAGCTTTGCTCCACGGCCTCACGTATGTTTCTTGACTCTGTATCAACGCACCACGTCACTCCAGATACAAATAATTTCAGCTCCTACACTCCGTATCAAGAACGGGGGCAAGTTCGTGTTGGTAACGGCTCAGGTTTGAATATTATTAATCTTGGAAATTCTTTAATTCAAACTCCTTTTAATCAACTAAATCTTAAACACTTTTGTTATGTGCCTCAAATGACGCATAATCTCATTAGTTTTTCTAAATTTATTGTTGACAATATTATTTTTCTTGAATTTTATTGTTTTTTGGTCTTATGAGGGACTCTACAATCCAAGCAACCCTTCTCAAAGCACCAACCATTAATGGCCTTTACAAGCTCTTTTCCTTTATAATTGCTCCTCCTACTTCTCTTCTTGTTGTGATTGTGCCTCTTAGTATTTGGCACAAGCGATTATTTCACTTTTCCTTCCCTTTTATTTTATATTTGACTTCTACTTATCTAGTAAAATGTTCTAAAAAAGACTTCACTTTTTGTTCGGTCTGATGTCAAGGCAAGACTCATCAATGACCTTTTAAACTTTCTAATAATTGTATAAATAAACCTCTTGAGATTGTTCATTTTGATTTGCAGGGACCCGCACATATTACTTCAATAAATAATTTTAAGTATATATTTACAAGATCATTTATCGATTTAAGCTGCTTAATAAGAAGTACTTATGTATTATCATTTATTTGAATAAAAAGAGGTTTGTGATTCACAATTTAATTTTGAATAACAAAGGAATATAAGCAATGTTCTACTGAATAACATGACTGAATAATAAATGGTTTGTGCTCAAAATCCAAGTTTACGTATGTATTTATAAAATATTATATAATATTTTTATTTATTTTCTTAATTTTCTTATATTATTATTTCTTTACATCATAATGAAAGAAAAATTTAAAAATAATAAGCGAAAAAAATAATGATACTAACATAATGTTTGAAAAAAAGACATAAAACTATATAAGGAAAAAAACAAGATGAAGTATAAGAGAAACTAATATGACTCATTTTTTTTTTAAATATTACACCAATTAATTTTTATATTGTTAATTTTGTTCTTGAATTGACTAAAAGATGAACAGTATATATACACTATGTAAATGAATATATCACATAAACTATTTATGTAAATTATAATATACAAAAAATAATACAATGAGTCCCCATAACTTGAGAAATGTTTTAATATTGTAGGTTCACGAAATTGAGGATATAATACGAAATATTAATCCAATAACTCATATGATGTGGTACTGATATTCTTGTCTAAATTGTCAAATAATATTATCTAAATTGTCAAATAATATTAGTAACTTGAGAAATTGTAAAATCATAATACGTAAAATATGAAACATTAATGTAACAAAACATATATGAAGACGTTTTAATAATATTTTATAGATTGCCACATAATTGTAGTGAGTTTGAGAGACCAAAGATAGTTCTCACAAATTCGGAGATGAAAAATAAAATACCAATCTAACAAATATATGATAATGTGTAAATAACCATACATAAATTGATATATAATATCAATGAATTTGAGAAATAAAATAACATTTAAGAAAAATATCATAATTTGAGGCCACGAGAAAATGAGTGATGTGGCTCAAGAAGAATTGAATAAAAGAGATTGAACAATAATATATGGTCTTTATCAATTCATTAGAATATAATTAATCGTCTATTTATGTAACTTGATTATATATATACATTTAGTCTTCTTTTATGTATTTATTTTATGTATATTCTCGTACATAGTCCAACTTATATTTTAAAAAATATAATTATGCAATTTTAATTATCTAAAAATACATTATTTTATATAAGTTTGTTTTACATAATCATTTTTTCATATATTATCGTATATAGTCCATCTTCACAAAATTATGCAAAGTAACAAATTAACTCGGAATCATACCAATATCGAGTTCAAAACAGAGAGAAAATCGAAACGAAATTATATGCATTGTTGTTAGTAGAAGAATATGATATTTGATTAAGAATTACTAACATTTTTTTTAAAGAATCACTAACTTTTTATTTAAAGAATCACTAAAATTTTAAAATAAAAGAAAAAAATATGTGTTTTAATGAATAAACTCTTCATCTTCTCTTTGAATTAAAACTCATAATTAGTTTAGTAATCGATGTGCTAAGTAAACCAATAAAATCTTAAAAACAATCTAGTTTGTTGAATTCACATCTACCGGTAGTAATATAAAAGATGATGGTGATGTAGCATGTTGAGAATGCTTAAAATGAGGTGTAAAATAACTACCAAATGAGTAACTTTACAAAAATATATGAAAGCCATGAAATCAAGACATGAATCAACGATTGAGATATAAATATTTTCTAACATTCAATTCTTTAGATTATTTGAGTGATGTGGTCTTTTGAGAATGATCAAAATGAGGTGAAAAATAATGGATTGCGGTTCATTTTATTGATGATTTTTTTCTTTTTCTTAGATTTATTTCCTAGTTTATAAATTTGATGTTGGTTTAGCCTTTTCTCGTTTTAAATTGCTTATTGAAAATTTCTTTTCTACCTCAATCTAATGTGTTCAAACTGATGGACATAATTTTTATTTCTTAAAAAATTATCCTCAAATGTCACATCAAACCTTTTGTGCTTACACATCACAATAAAATGGACCTGTTCAAAGAAAACATAGACGTATAGTTAAACTTAGTCTTTCCTCTACGTCTCAAGCTGCTATTTCAATTCAATATTGGTGTGATTTTATTGATAGCACATTTTTTGTTATAAATCGATTACCATCACCTACACTTGCTGGTTTATCTCCTTATCGAAAACATTTCCAAAGAATCCGTAATTATAAGTTTTCTGTGTATTAAGATGTGAGTGTTTTCCTTATCCTATAATAATCACAAATTACAAACGAAATCACCCCCTTGTTATTTTCTAGGATATTCTTCATCCCAAAAAGGTTATAAATGCCTCGATCTTACTAAAAAAAAAATGTATGTGAGTAGACATATTGTTTTCAATAAAACATTCTTTTCTTTTGCGAAGTCAAGTATTTCTACATCTTCTCACAACTTTTTATCCTCTCGTTTTCCTCTCAATGTCTTATCTCCGCCAACTGTTAAACTATCTCCTACATTAGACACTGTGGATTTATCCTCACAAACTCACAATTTTAATGGAAGAAGAACAACTTTCTTTTTCTTAATTTTTCTTAATATATTTTTTTCTTCTTGTCTCTTACAAAATGAAAATGAGTTTTATTTATAGGCTAAATGGTTCATGCATATATGAAACACATTAAACACTAACATTATACTCACACAATTATCTAAGTACATGATCCATATTTCTAGATGGTGGATACATATATTACAATTCTCTAGATGAATTTATATAGAAAAAACACAAATATTATTTCTTTTGGCTTGGACTTATCAACAAATTCCTCCCTTAAGCGCAAGCCTATTCTTCATCCCGATCATCGCCTTACAGTTTTCAAACAACTCCATCGGAAGTGGTTTCATGAACATGTCAGCCACTTGGTCATGACTTGCCACATGACTCACTCGCACATCACCTTTCTTCACCTGCTCTCGGATGAAATGAAAACGCACATCAATGTGCTTACTCCTCTCATGATGTGTTGGGTTCTTTGCTAACTCGATTGCGGATTTATTATCGACTCGTATTTCGGTCGCCTCGTGTTGCGTCAGTTTCAACTCGTGCAACAAGTTCCTTAACCAAGTTGCATGGCATACACACCAAGATGCTGCTACGTATTCCGCCTCGCACGTCGATAATGTCACTATTGGTTGTTTCTTTGAGGACCATGTGAATGCCGTTTTTCCCATGTAAAATACATACCCCGATGTGCTTTTACGATCATCAACATCTCCGCACC
This sequence comes from Juncus inflexus, assembly GCA_024447665.1. Taxonomy (NCBI): domain Eukaryota; kingdom Viridiplantae; phylum Streptophyta; class Magnoliopsida; order Poales; family Juncaceae; genus Juncus; species Juncus inflexus. Next base: position 5,499,008 of record JAJHPC010000013.1, on the reverse strand, counting down.
AATCGCTATCGGAATATCCCACTAGCTTGAAATCTTCGTCTTTGGAATAGAATAAGCCAAACGATTCAGTTCCCCGAATATACCGCAAAATTCTCTTTACCGCTTTTAAATGCGTATAAACTGGCTCCTCCATGAATCGACTTACAACTCCAACACTATAAGAAATGTCCGGTCTTGTGCATGTGAGATAGCGGAGACTCCCAACTAGACTTCGGTATTTGGCCGCATCTACTCGTTCGCCACCGTCAAACTTAGAAAGTTTCGCCCCGGGTTCCATCGGTGTCAATACCGGGTTGCAATCCGCTATTTTGTTCCTTTTCAGAATTTCTTTTGCATATGTTTCTTGTGACACAAAAATCCCAGTCTTTCCTTGTCTAACCTCCAGACCAAGGAAATACTTTATCAAGCCCAAATCCGTCATCTCGAACTCCCGAGTCATCACGCTTTTGAACTCCTCTATCATCTCACCATTGTTCCCCATAAAGCTGAGGTCATCAACATAAAGAGCGACAAGGAGCAAATTGCCTTCATTCTTTTTTACGTATAGTGCATGCTCGTATGGACATTGAGTAAACCCGTTCTCCTTGAAGTAAGTATCGATGCGAGTATTCCAAGCTCGAGGTGCTTGTTTTAACCCGTAAAGTGCCTTCTTCAATTTCAGCACCTTCTTCTCTTCCCCGATTTTCATGTACACAAGTGGTTGCTCTATGTACACCTCTTCTTCTAGCACGCCATTCAAAAATGCTGACTTGACATCCATTTGAAAAATTTGCCATTTGAATTGAGCTGCTTGAGCTATGAGAAGGCGAATTGTCTCCATTCTTGCAACTGGGGCAAAGACTTCATCATAGTCTATCCCCGCCTTTTGTCGATAGCCCTTTGCAACTAGCCTTGCCTTGTACCGCTCTATCTCGCCTTGAGCGTTCATCTTCTTTTTGTATACCCATTTTACTCCTATGGGCTGACTTCCTTTTGGCAATTCAACCAACTCCCAAGTTTGGTTTCGCTCTATTGCTTTTATTTCTTCATTCTTGGCTGCTTGCCACTTCTCATTTCGTACCGCTTCCTCAAATGTAATTGTTTCAGCATCCGCCAAAAGACAAATTAAATGTACCTTACTTGTCGAGTCGTATAAATCTTGCATGCTTCGCATCCTTGGTTATCTTGGCTCATCTTCAACATCAGATGGTACGGGGCTAGTCGGTACAAAGGTTGATGCCGGTGATTCTCCTTTCTCAGCCTCATCTAACTCGGCCTTATCATGTGTCATCTCATCTTTGTTATTCCAATTCCACGCGCGCTCTTCATTCACATGTACGTCCCGGCTCACCATGACTTTCCTTCCAATTGGGTCGAAGAGCTTGTATGCCTTTGTTTTCTCGTCATATCCAATGAGCACGAACTTCTTGCTTTTATCGTCGAGCTTAGTCCTCCTTTGATCCGGTACGTGTGCATAGGCCACACTACCGAATACTTTGAAATGTGATACAGTCGGCTTTTGACCACTCCAAGCCTCTTGGGGTGTTATCTCACCTAACTTCGCATGTGGGCATCGGTTTTGTATATACACGGCACATTGTACCGCCTCGGCCCAAAATTCTTTTGGCATACCCTTGCTTTTCAACATCGACCGAACCATGTCGAGGATGGTCCGGTTCTTCCTCTCGGCCACACCATTTTGCTTGAGGAGAGTATGGTGCGAGTCAAGAATCGCTTAATCCCATACTTCTCGCAATAACTCGTGAAAGCGGTTGACATGTACTCCCCGCCTCTATCCGACCGTAACGCCTTGATGTAAGTCCCGGTCATCTTCTCGACTAAAACCTTGAACCTTTTGAACACTTCGAGAGCCTCGGATTTTTCCTTCAAAAAATAAACCCATATCCTCCTTGTATTATCATCAACAAATGTGATGAAATATCTTTTCTCACTGAACGATTTGGGTGTAATTGGGCCACATATGTCGGTATGCACCAACTCGAGAGGTCTTTCTGCTTGGTATTTCGCCTTTTTCGGAAATGAGGTCCTTGCTTGCTTGCCGAATAAACATCCTTCGCAAAACTTGGTGATGTAGTCCGTGTCTGGTAGCCCATGGACCATGTTCTTCTTGGCCAACTCCTTTAGGTCACCATAATGAAGGTGACCAAACCTTAGATGCCACAATGCCGATTTGTCCTCCATATCGACTTGTAGACATTTTTCCTGCACATTTCGCAAGTTGAGCTTGTACATGCGATTTTTGGCCATTTGAACTTGTGCTACCAAGCGTCCTTGATTGTCTTTTAATTGTAGTACCCGGTTTTTCATGAATACCGAGTATTCCTTCTCCATGAGTTGTCCCATACTCAAAATATTGCTCTTAAGATCAGGTACGTAATAAACATCCTCAATTGACCCTTCCGTACCACCTTTTTGTAAATAGTGAACCGTACCTTGACCTTTTACTTGGATCTTTGATGCGTCTCCGAATGACACGTGTCCATTTTCAACCTCTCGCATCTCCTTGAATAGGTGCTTGTGCCCGCACATGTGGTTTCTTGCACCGGTGTCGAGGTACCGGCATCGTATCGCCATCGGTGTTGATATCGTTGTATGCCATCATGAGAAACCCATCTTTCATCTCATCCTCCGTGACAAGGTTGGTGTTCTCCTCCACTTTCTTTTCGGCATAGCAAACTTTTGCGTAATGCCCGACCTTGCCGCAATTGTAACACTTGTCGGAGTTGCAGTCCTTCGCATAGTGACCGTATTTGCCACACTTATAGCACTCGACATTATAGTGATTTGACCGGCTGCCTCTCCCACGACCAGGTCCTCTACCTCGCCAATTTTGTTGGCTTGACTGCCCCTTCTCCTCATAGTATCCACCTCGACCGCGGCCTCCACCTCCGCGATCATTGCTGCGACCTCCACGGCCACGCCCTCTTCCACGAAAGTTTTGAGTGTAGAGTGCCTTTTCGTCTTTGATAGGCATCTTGGCTTGCAGCGCTTCGTCAAGCGACTCGTTCTTCTTCTTCTTGCGTTGCTCGTGTGCCTCTAACGACCCAGCGAGATCGTCAATAGTTAGCTCCTCTAGGTCCTTCGATTCTTTGATGGCGCACACGACATTCTCGAAATTGTCGGTTAGCGACCGTAAAATTTTTTCCACGACCCTCGAGTCCTTTAGAGTTTCACCATTACACTTGAGCTGATTTACCATGGTTTGAACACGTGTGATGTAGTCGGATACACCTTCTGACTCCTTCATCTTCATACACTCCAACTCGCCGCGTAGAGTTTGGAGTCTTACTTGCTTTACTCGGTCGGTTCCCTTGAAAACTTTTTGCAATGTATCCCATGCTTCCTTGCCCGTTACCGCGCTTGCTATCTTTTCAAAATCTGACTCATCAACTGCTTGGAACAGCATGTATAGCGTTGTCTTGTCATTCATTCGCTTTTGTTTCAACGCCATGATTTCACTTACTGTCATATCGTCGGTATTCTCTGGTTCGGTGTAGCCGTTCTCGACTACGTCCCATGCATCTTGGGCCCCGAGTAGTGCTCGCATCTGGATGCTCCAGTTGTTGTAGTTAACTCTCGTCAATCGTGGCAGTGACATACCCCCAAACGGCATTCTCCCGGGATTCGTCATCGGCTCTGATGCCAATTTTGTGGATTTACCCTCACAAACTCACAATTTTAATGGAAGAAGAACAACTTTTTTTTTCTTAATTTTTCTTAATATATTTCTTTCTTCTTGTCTCTTACAAAATGAAAATGGGTTTTATTTATATGCTAAATGATTCATGCATACATGAAACACATTAAACCCTAACATTATATTCACACAATTATCTAAGTATATGATCCATATTTCTAGATGGTGGATACATGTATTACAATTCTCTAGAAAAAACACAAATATTATTTCTTTTGGCTTGGACTTATCAACAGACACCTCTCTTGATCTTTTTGTTTCTCATTCCTTTTTTGAATTTTTATTGCCTCAAGTTTCAAACTCGTCGCATCATTTATCTACTGAAACTACATCCTGTAATGATTATGCTGTTGTTCCCATTCATCCCATGATCACTAGGTCTAAAACTCAAACTTTAAAACCTAAACAATTTACTGATTTTGTAACTCTTACTACTCAACTCACTTCATCTGTTGATCATATTGGACCTATTACTTTCAATATGGTAAACAAAGATCTCCAATGGAGAGAAGCAATGGCTCATGAATTAAATGGTTTTCAAACAAATTTCACTTGTATTTTGGTTCCTCATCAAAATCTTGTCTCTTGTAAATGGGTTTATCGTATTAAGAAAAATTCTAATGGATCTTTTGAACTCTACAAAGCTCGTTTGGTTGCTACAGGATTCACACAAGAATATGACACTGATTATAATGAAACATTTACTCCTGCTATAAAACTCACAATAATATGTCTTGTTCTATCTAATTTAGCAACTAGCAAAGGTTGGCAAATCAATCAATTAGATGTTAATGATGCATTTCTTCATGGCACACTTCATGAAAATATTTACATGACTCAGCCTCCATAATTTATTAATCCTAATTTTCCAAACTAAGTGTGCAAATTAAAGAAAGTTATTTATGATTTAAAACATACTCCTAGAGCTTGGCTTCAAAATGTTCTACTCTCACTCAATTAGGATTCAAGTCTTGTTCTTCTGATGCTTCTTTGTTCATTCAAAATAATGGACGTGACATTGTATGGATTTTAGTCTATGTAGATAATGTATTAATTACATGCAACAAACCTACTCTTATTAAACAAATCATCACACATTTAAACAACCATTTCTAATTCAAAGACTTACCTCCACTAGCGTAGCGCAAGTAGGCTGGCTTTTAAAGCCTGCTTCATTAGGATAGGGGTTCGAAATGCAGGCGAATATAGTATTTAGGTGTGGGTTGGTCTAAGGGCATGTAATAAAAAAAAAATATTCAAAGACCTATAAGGACCACTAAATTATTTTTTATGAAATAAATGTACAACAACAATCAATAGTTATCACCTTTCACAAGAACAATATGTTCAAAATCTAAAGATAAAATTCAAAATGTAGGATGCGAAGTCATGCTCCACTCCAATGGCTGTTGGAGACTCTTCATCTTCTTTGCTGGGTGTTCCTCTTCTAGATCCTCAAATTTACAACACTCATAGTGATTCGTCGAGACTAAATAACCGATCTCTTTCAATCACTACAATAACTAACAACAAACAACTCAATAATCCACCCTAATCTCACTTTTATTATAGAGTAATTTAGCTTAACACTCAAGAGAGAATTCTAAAATTTTGCTTGAAAACCTTTGAGAAAAACGGATTGGGGCTGCTCCTTTTAAAGAGGAAAATAACAACCTCACAAAAAAGAAAAATTGTGACCTTCCGTTATGAATGGAACACCTTCCGTTCAGAGCAGAAGGCATGAAATGAAACAAAATCAATGTAGATTGAACAAAACGGTCAAAAATTAGCACTTTCGTTCAGAACGGAACCCCTTCCGTTCAAAACAGAAGGTGCTAAAAAACTGTCAGAACCAAAATCAGCTCTTCGATTCAAAATGGAACAGCTTCCATTCAGAACTTAACAACTTCTGTTCTGAATTGAAGCACTATTCACAGCCTAAATCAAAACCAAATTTTGAGCAATTTTGACATGAATTTTTTCTCTAAGTGTAGAACCTAAATTACTCCAAAACAAATATAATAACACTTGAAGAAGGCTTCAAAACTTGAACGCCAAGAATGCAAGACTTGAAAGCAAGAAAACACGAATCAACTATTTGACAACTTCAAATCCGATCGAGATAGACCTTTTCCACGTCGACTCGAACTTGATAAAACTCTTGATCTTAAACATGAAACTCAAACAAAATTAGTAATTATGAAATTATTTTAAACATCATCAAACCGAAAACAACAACAAAATCATGCGATACCTCAAGGGCATCACTGATCATGGACTTCTCATCACCAAATCCTCTTAAATCACGCTTCACGCTTACTATGATGCTGATTGGGCCGGTTGTCTCAACAATCGGCAATTCACTACAGGGTTATGTGTTTATCTTGGCCGAAACCTCATTTCTTGGTCTTCCAAAAATAAATCAACTGTTTCTAGGTCTTGTATAGAGGGAGAATACAAGACATTGACAGCTTCAACAGCCGAGGTTATTTTGCGTCAATCACTTCTTCTTGAACTTGTTGTACCTTTATTTTCAACCCTAGTTCTTTGGTGTGACAATTGGGGTGTCACTTTCCTCGCTTCAAATCGAGTGTTTCATGTGCGTACCAAACATATAAAAACCAACTATCATTTTGTACGAGAACGAGTGCAAATGAAACAACTTTCAATTTGATTTATCTGCTCAAAAGATCAACTAGCCGATGGTCTCACAACGGCGCCTTCCAGTGCTCGATTTCAATTTTTAAGAGATAAGCTCGTTGTCTATTTGATGTCTCGCTTGAGAGGGGCTATTAAAAAATGAGGATACATCAAAGGGGCAAACAAGAAGAGGATAATTTGTTGGTTGTTTAGTTCATATTAGGACAGGAATGTGTTTCAATTACAATTAAGATAGGAATATATTCGGTTGAGAAGAGAATATAATGACCGTTAGAGTTGGAAGATCAAATGTAGGAAGTGTGATGATGTATCTTGTGTGGTCCCTCTTCAGTGTAAATCATTCAACACAAAGATTAATAAAACAATAACAATTTAATCGCTCTTCATATATTATAATAAGTATACATAAAAACATGACATGTTTCATATAATGCTAGCAATGTCTACTTATATACTATTTTTCAGAGAGCAAATCAGAAACTTTAGCTTGGTCTGGTGGTATTGTGCTCGGTTGGCATCTAGGTTACCGGGTTTTTATTTATTTACAAGACCCAGGCCCACTTCCCCTTTAAAAAAAATAAGCCCAGAATTTTCTCCCTATTTTTTTTTAATTTGCTCTTAATACTATTAAAGAAAAAATACTTGATGTTATTTTTCTTTTATAAGAAATGTATTTCTACACTTTTATGTTGTTTTTCTTTTAATAATATTTTTATTATTATCATTAAATATAAAAAATATTTTAATAATAGATTTGCTATTATTTTAATGATATATTTAAAAAAAAATTATACATGATATTATAATGATACCTATTTTTTTTTTTTAATTACATCTACTATTTTAAAAATTATAAACGATACCTATTAATTTTTTGTAAAGGTATACATGATATATATTATATTTAGACATGATATTATTTTAATGATACCTATTATTATTTTTTAATTGTGTATACTATTTTTAAAAATTATGCAAGATAGTAATATCGATTCTAATAATATCACGATTAGTTTATGTTAATATAATAGTATTTTTTTCCCTCATTATACAATTAAATTTGTGTTAATATTATTGTTATAATAAAATATTGTTATTATATTTTTTGGCTTCAAATTACAAACTATTTTTCGCTTATTACTTTTATAAAATTGTATCACTCCGACCCGAAGTAACGCGAGGGGCGCTCCAGTGTATACTATTTTGAGATTTTATAAGGTTGTGCGTGATATTATGTTAAGAGATTCAGTTAAACTTTTATTGATTGTCTGCGACAATTTATGATGCTTGCTTGCATGAGCTGAACAGTAGATATCCATTTTCCTTATTTTTTTAAGATTTGAATCTTCAAAATTTTCTTTTTTTAATGGAACAGTGTAATCAAAATACATTGACAAAAGTAATCATAGTTTGATAAAAAACTTTTTAGAGATATTTTTGGAACTATACAGACAAAATAACATGCCCCCTGCGCAAAAATAACACACACAAATCGATAAATTATCTTAAATAATAGTTTGATACAAAAACACAATGCATAATTCCCATCCCCCATCCCAAAAAATTATCTTCCATAGTTTGTCTTCAAGTTCAGTTGCTCAATCTTAAAATAATTCATCAACATCACAAATATGAAATATCATACCAAATCACAATTTATTTGTATCACAACAACAACAACAACAACAACAACAACAACAACAACAACAATAATAATAATAATAATAATAATAATAATAATAATAATAATAATAATAATATAATTCTCATCAAATTAATTGATCATCAGGTGATACACCTCTTCCATCTCACCAGCTTCTCACTTTCCTGAGTGTCCAATAAAATAAAATAATGCAAAAAATATTTATGATATATTATTTATAATATATTATTGAATATAATATAACATGATATGATATGATATGTCATGATATAATATAATATAAATTTATAATAAAATTTCATCTGTTGATATTGATTAATATCTCTATTTCGCATACCTTGCGTTGTTTAACTGAGAGCTCATTATCTTCAATGGAAATTGCCTTGAAGCCCAAGGGATTCAGCACCTCTTCATAGCTGTATATTATATTATTATAATTCAATAGTCATTTACTTGTAAATCTTATGCTAATTATAAAAAATAACTGACTAAATAAATAGTGACATGTTAGCACAAATTAAATCTTAAAATATAAAATAAATAAAACTAAATTTTACTCGGCTAAATTATTATCGTAGGGCGGACCCTCTTCCTGACCACTTATCTGTCATTAATAATAAAAAAACTCAATTATAATATCAAATAGAACAAATTTTTTGAAAAATATATTGTAAAATGTGATTAGACGAATAAAGAGAACATACCACAAAAATTAGTGTGATAAGCTCTCCATCCAGCTTCAACAATTCATCAATTCTCTTCGCCCAATCAGATCTCAAGCTCGGATCAATCGCACAAAAAAATCTACATTTTTTCAATTAGATACGAAGAGACATTTGATATTTTGGATATATTGAAAAAGACCCAATTTTATGCAAACTAAAAAATCAGACTTCAGTTTTAAATTAGGAAGTACTTTTGAGGAATTTAATTACTCTGATAAAATAAAATGGTCTATGTATGTGGGTTAGTATTTACTTACGTGTAGTCAAAAATTAGATCGAAAGCTTCTTCAGATTTCCAGTTGAAGAAATCTCCAACCAAAAATGCGAAGTATTCCTTATTTAGAGATGAACATGACCACTGCAATAAATATATGGTATAGTATCAAAAACTATTCAAAAATATCTTCGTACAAAATGGTTTTTAAAAAGATAAAAAATTCTGATTTGTAAATAATATTAATTATATTACATAACAACATAGGATTGATGATACCTCTTTGGCCTTTTTGATACCGGTTTCAGATATATCCAAGCCTACAACGTAGCGGTCTGGACCTGCCAAAGCCACTACATCATACCCCTATTATTCAAAACAATTAAAATCATATCAATATGTTAACTGAACTTATGTACTAATCCAATTATAACATCACAATTTATTACAAAAAAAAAATTATAACAGCACAAGATTAATTTACCTAATTAATATTTAAAAATGAAAAATAATAGAGGTGTTAATATATTAATTACAGTTCCGCAGCCAGGGACTAAAACTCGGCCTATAGGAACGGTTTCTGATTGGATGAGATTTGCGACAAGTGGTGTCACTTGACCGAGATCCCACGGCGTCGTTCCTTCTTCCCAGCATTTCTCCCACCCATTTATATCTACATAAATATATATTTTCTAAAATTAATTGAAGGAATTGATTAGTTTACATTTCTATTTTGTTATCTAATTAATGGATGTATATATAATTAACCTGAGGAATCAGCACAAGTCATCATTTTTCCGAGCTGAGGATCAGAACTCTTGTCACAACACGGCTTACTGGTACCGGTACATGCAACATTTCCTTCTTTCCTTCGACAACTCAACATTCTTTTTGTATTAAAACTAGTGCCAAACAATTTTGGATAGTTGTGATTTTGTGTTCTTTTGCTACCGAAGTTTTTTTGGTTATTTGATTGAGCTTAAGGGGGGTATAATATGAACAGAGAGCACATCAAGTGCTTGTTTTTTTTATTCCTTTTAAATATATTTTGGTGCTGTTGGATATGTAAGACAAAATAAAAAAATATTTGTTCAACTTGTTGTCCGGATTGTCTGTGGTTCTTGAGCACATCAAAAAATGAAAAAAAACTCATTTACTTATCTTGAAATGTAAATTGAGTAATATCAATATTGGAGTAAATGAAAAGTATCAACAAATTAAAATTAAACGAAAAGATAAATATCTAAATCTTTGTGGGTGTACAGTGTAATCCACAGAAAGAATTGGCACAATAGAATGTACTATGTTTTGTAAGTGCTTACGCTATACTTGGTACTAGAATACAATATCTTTTTCGTCAATAATACATAAATTTTTTTTTTATTTCTTCTTGTAATCTGAATTATTTTCTCTTTTAACAAATTGCCTGCTGGCTTTTATAACATAAATAAATTGCCTGCTGGTTTTGTCAAAACAAACAAACAAACACAGGGCACTTCTTTGCAAAAGGGCCTTTTTAGATTTTAGGCTAACTGTAACTCTTAGTAATGCAAACTGTCACGACACTTTTCTCATTTCAACATATCAACTGCTATACCTCTAAAATCAAATATTTTCCATATTTCTACTAATTAATCAATCTAATTAATCAGCATTAAAGACAACTAGGTGGGATCACAAGTCCGGATGAAATCCCCTGCGCATTCTTGCAATATGATTTCGCGTGGCCATTCATATAAGTCAACTTGACGTCATGCAAGCTGATCTGGCTGCATGGATTGCTTGCACTGCAATTGAAACTCATGGCAACTTGACTCGCTGACGTTCCGTGAACTCCGATGTATTTCACGTCGCTAATCTTGATGCCGGAACTTGAGCTCTTGTCATGTTAGTGAAAAAAGAAAAATTAGCAAAAGAAGAAAAAAGTTGTAAAGGTGGGAAATAGCATGAATATATGCATCACTACAACGCAATTTTACAATACAACACTAATTTATTTTTATTCTTTTTATACTTCGGTTAATACAATACAAAAAAAGTTGTAAGGGATGTCAATATAGCATTAAGATATAAAAAAATATCATGTAAATACACCCTTTTCTTCTTTTTTTTTCTTTTGCTTATTTAGTTATTTTTTACAAAAGAGTTTTTTGATTTTTTTTTTAAATCAAATCTATTAATAAAAAAATTTGATGAAAAAGAGTAGGCTCAAAATTCTATGTCCAAATCTCTTAATAAAAATAATTGCAATAAACCAATTAATGGTGTTAAACACCAACCAATAGAAGAAACTACATTTTGAAATTTTAAAAAAGAAATACGTATTTTTTACAATTTCAATAATTCAGCTCTTTTTTTTCAATTTAATGATAATGCAGTGGCTATTTTTGCGAATTACTCTTTATATTATTATTTTGTTTGTTTAAGAATCTCACTAGCAACAAAAGATATAAGTAAAACTTTTCATTTAGTAGACACTTATTAAGAAAAAGAAGAACCTCGCTTGGGCACCCATCGTCATGAGGACAATAATGTTGGTCGATAATGATCGGATTTTCGACATTTCTCATCATCGCATCAACAAAAGCGACATTTCTTACGTGTCCCTGAGATTTCGTCCCCCAAGTCTTGATTCTAACTCCATTCTTTGTGCCTGAAAATACAGTTGTTTTCACCGTTATGTTTTCGACCCCGTCCACTTCAAGTCCCTGACTCTTTTTTCCCAGACTTCCTATACTGATAAATATGAAAGACAACAGAAAAATGTTACAAGATACCATTGTTAGAACTATAAATATTATATTTTTTGATAATGCATATTCTAGTTTACCTAAAAGCTTGCTTTTGCTTAGGCAAAAAATATTTATTAGGTCAAAATAGATGGTTAAAGGGAATAATTATGGGGGCCCATATTTATTCTTGGTTAATTTGGGCTAAGCTTCCTTGGGCCCATGCATTTTCTTATAAAATGTTGCTTTCCTTAAAATAGATGTTCTTTTAAGTTTTGCTACAAATATATTAGTTCCAAAGTTCCAATGGCAGATGTAATTTATGTAACTAAAGGTTCACATTTTCCATTTTCCTTCTTTCATTAAAAAGCAACCTACATCTAATATGGTCAAATTAGAAATCTATAATGATATCACTTTAAACCCTAATTAATTACCTAATACCATGACCGGGGCCGCAAGAGACACGCTCAACCCACAAATGAGCTGTTCCTGGCCCGACCGAGATGCAATCATCACCTGTTCTGATATTCGCCTGAATTATTGTGACACTAGACGATCTTTCTACGTGAATTCCGTCCGTGTTAGGGCTACTTTCCGGAGCTATTATATTAACGCCTTGTAAAGTCACGCCTTCACAACGTAAGATGACTATATGGAATAGCTCACTATTGATGGATGTCATGCTGTTTATCGCGATGGTTTTTGAATTAGTGAAAACAAGAGACTGCAGTCAAACGAAATATGAAGAAAATTGCGTTAGTAGTATGTTGACACAAACATCTACTTTTTTAAAATAATTTTTCTCCATTAGTAAATTCATTTTATCAAAACAAGTTATTATTAATATTCTCGAGTTTTGATGAATACCGATGCACCGTAAGGGCAATGATGATGACTCGCAGATTTGCAATTCCACAAAGACTCACCTTTTCCATCCAAACTGCCTCCATTAATGGAGACACCCTCTACTGAATCAAAGATGATCCATGGATCATCTTTTAATTTGCCAGAATTTTCATAATTATTAGAGGGTGCAACTATTGTTCCATCAATTGCAAACTTGATATCCTTATTCTTACATGGGCCTGAAAATGTGACTCGACTCAATAAGAAATTGCCAGTTGGCACGTGAATTGTCGCAGAGTTACTCGAGTTGCATGCATCAGACCAGGCCTTGACAAATGGTTTGGTCGAGTCGGTTTTTCCGTCTGGTTTTGCACCATAGTTTTGAAGGTTAAGGTATAGTTGTGCATTTGATACTTGTGAGATGATGAAGAAGATTAGTTGGAGGAGAACATATGTTGAGACGGTGAGATTTCCCATTGAAATACGATGTGAGAAATGTGGTCCAATTAGTTTGAAGTTTGAGAAATGATGAATTAGGAGTATATCAATATATAGAGGTTGCTAATTTGTTGCAAATTTCTCAACCGAACCTGTAACCAGCCCACAGAACAATTTTGGCTGGACTTGGCCTATCTCTATGTAATATATATATGTGGACCAAGAGAGAGAAACTTGTTCGTATTTTTAGTAATCAGTATATTGAGACTATAGTAGAATTTAGCTTTTCAGAAGGACTAGTTTGTAAAAATCATCATTTGGTGAAATCGCATCATGTAAGAAAGTGAAAACCTAACAAACAAGACCGTCAATACAAAGAATTGTTAAGTATTCCATATTTTTTTGTGAAGTATTCCACATTTGAGAGGATTAAGTGGGGTTTGGTGGATTTCAACTCCTTGTCTTTAGGGTTTTCATGTGACTTGTCTAAGATTGAATTTTAGTTCTTAATTAACCCTTTTATTTGTAGAGAGCTACATATCTAAATCCTTATTCGAGATTTAACAAAATATAGGAAACAATAAATGCATGCAAAGTGCAAAATTCATGAGTTTGTGCAAATCCAATCTTAATACAACAAAACCAATTTGCTTAAGCAAATGTTTTTCTAAAAAAATCATGGTAATGTAGTTGGCGCATAATATCCACTACAAAATAGTTTGATGATATTTTAATAAATTGTATATTAAATTTGGTAAGACATTTTATAGAAGTAATAAATAAACTATATAGGGGATGTTAAAGCCATCAAGCAAACAACAATATATAACATGATAAGCATTACATATGTTCGATAGAATTTGAATTGTGTGTGAATTAATCTTTCCCTGAAGAGCCAACTTTAGTTGGTGAAATTATAAAAGTGCGGTAGTTTAGTTGGTTGACTATGGACCAATTCTCACTCGCATTTAAATTGACGTGCATGAATACAAGAAACAAAGAGAGAAATGAAATAGGCATGGTCACCTTGGTTGGGTCTAATTTAAGTTCAAAATCCACCAATTTGGGACATTACTTCGGTGGATAATTGTGTAGGGCTTGTTAGGGTTTTACTGGACCTAATCGTGAAACCTCTAAAGACCTTTTTCTTTAATTCATTTATGGTTGGCTGCTTTATTGCAACAAATACAATAACCATCATTTTACGTATATACGGAGTCCATATAAGATAACATTAATGTCACAAGAATTACTGTCAAAAGCTCAAAATCTCACCTTTTGATATCCAAATAAGCTCGAAATCTTTTTTCCATTTGAATTTTATTTTTTATTTGTTTCGTACAATTATATCAATCAGATGTAGAAGAATGTTGTATTGAACAACAGAGCAAAAAAAATTTCACTCTTTTTACGGTGATTTTTTTTTTTATTGATTACTTGAGGTGGGTTTTTACGGTGAAATTTTGATTTAGCCAAACATAATTTCCCTTATAATAAAAGAGCAGTGCTTCCATACACTCACTCACAAAAAAAATTCGCTGACACAATCTCATCTAAGCCGTTCAGTTCTTGAGGGCAAAAGGGAGATAAAAAGAATCAATTGCTAACCATATCCAAAATGTACTTTTTTTTTTCTTTTCTATATTTTCCTTTCATGCATTGCGTTTGATACATATCCTAATATTTTTTTTCATAAATATACTAAAAGTAAATATATTTCATCTAAAAGCATTTTAATATATCATTTTTTTGCTATTAATGAGACATGCCTGACTTAGATCCGACGAGCCACATTGTGCATTTTTTAAGTTAAGAATTGATGAATTCATAATTTGTATATATAAATGATTAAAACATGTTATGAAAATATTATGTATATGAGTAGCATATAAATTGTATATATGTAGTATACAAATAATGACTTTGTAAGCAAAAAACCTAGATAATTATATATATATACTTAAAGTTATAATAGATAATATTAATAATATGTATCTTTTAGCTTTAAAAAAAGTAGAAGTATCAAGTATGATAAATAATATACAGATAGCAAGATAATTTACATAGTCAAATATTGTAGTAGAAAAGGTATAATTTCCCTCTACTTTTTTTTATACGTTTACTTTCCTTTATTTTTAGTTTCATTTTGTGTGTGTACATTTTGGTGCTGAAAAACAATACATTTGTTGCTAGGGATTAAAACTAATGAGTAGCTTGTATGGTGGGTGATGTTAAAGATAAAAGGTAATAAATCAACCCATTACACATTACACTAGTTATAAAAATATAACTCAAATAGACCGTATTTAATGTTTCACCAAACTGTGCACGTTCCCATGTAATGGCTATTTAAAATTACTAATATACCCTCTCATTTACTCTCACTTAATAAATTTTTAACCGGCTGTATAAATGAAATTACTGGCTAAACCGTCCGTTTAAATTTAATATGTCACCTCAATTAATTATGACCATTAGATTAATTAAAATGGACGGTCCAAAAAGATTGGGTGTATTGAATAATGAGAAAAACTCACTTTTGCCCGCTGAACTTTTCAAAATTGTTCAACTTGCCCCCTAAACTTTTTTTTGCACACTTTTGCCCCCCAAACTCTTCCAAATGTTCAATTTGCCCCCTCCATCCAGTTAAATGCCCAGTCAGCAGTTAACGATTGCGTGGCATGCTGACGTGGCAAATATATTGATTTTTTATTCCACGTCAGCAGCAGGCTCTTCCCTTTCTTCTCTTCGCTCCTGACTCTTCTCCTTCGCTCTCTTCTCCTTCGCTCTCCTCTGTCTCTGTCTCTCCTTCGCTCTCTTCTCCTTCGCTCTCCTCTGTCTCTGTCTCTCCTTCGCTCTCTTCTCTGTCTCTTCGCGCCCCACTCGACGCTGGCAAATCTTGTTCAGAAAATTACCTTTCGTATCGGTTTTAAAAAATAACCGATATAAAACTCACATAATCAGCAACGGTTCCTTCAAACAACCGTTACAGAAGAACTTTTCGTATCGGTTTTCAAAAAATAACCGATACAAAATAGTAACGGTTCCTTCTAAAGAACCGTTACAGAATAAACACTTTTCGTATCGGTTTTCAAAAAATAACCGATACAAAATAGTAACGGTTCCTTCTAAAGAACCGTTACAGAATAAACACTTTTCGTATCGGTTTTCAAAAAATAACCGATACAAAATAGTAACGGTTCCTTCTAAAGAACCGTTACAGAATAAACACTTTTCGTATCGGTTTTCAAAAAATAACCGATACAAAATAGTAACGGTTCCTTCTATAGAACCGTTACAGAATAAACACTTTTCGTATCGGTTTTCAAAAAATAACCGATACAAAATAGTAACGGTTCCTTCTATAGAACCGTTACAGAATAAACACTTTTCGTATCAGTGTTTATTCTGTAACGGTTCTTTAGAAGGAACCGTTACTATTTTGTATCGGTTATTTTTTGAAAACCGATACGAAAAGTTCTTCTGTAACGGTTGTTTGAAGGAACCGTTGCTGATTATGTGAGTTTTATATCGGTTATTTTTTAAAACCGATACGAAAGGTAATTTTTTGAACAAGATTTGCCAGCGTCGAGTGGGGCGCGAAGAGACAGAGAAGAGAGCGAAGGAGAGACAGAGACAGAGGAGAGCGAAGGAGAAGAGAGCGAAGGAGAGACAGAGACAGAGGAGAGCGAAGGAGAAGAGTCAGGAGCGAAGAGAAGAAAGGGAAGAGCCTGCTGCTGACGTGGAATAAAAAATCAATATATTTGCCACGTCAGCATGCCACGCAATCAGTTAACTGCTGACTAGGCATTTAACTGGATGGAGGGGGCAAATTGAACATTTGGAAGAGTTTAGGGGGCAAAAGTGTGCAAAAAAAAGTTTAGGGGGCAAGTTGAACAATTTTGAAAAGTTCAGGGGCAAAAGTAAGCTTTTCTCATTGAATAATTTCCCATAATAAAAATGAATATCAATTCATGTCAAGGCACTCTCAACAAAGTCAAACCTAGTATCTTTTAAGCTTAACTCAATATAATTGCTTTAAAAAAAAAATGCCTAACTCATTCTTGTTTGAGTTTTCTTCCTACAAACAGGGACGGATCTAGGGGTGCCAAGAGAAGCCATGGCCCCCCTTTGAATTTATAAATTACATTAAGCTCTTTGAAAATATTTAAATTTGGTCCCTTCCAT
Source organism: Juncus inflexus (assembly GCA_024447665.1). NCBI lineage: Eukaryota > Viridiplantae > Streptophyta > Magnoliopsida > Poales > Juncaceae > Juncus > Juncus inflexus. The sequence goes on along the minus strand of JAJHPC010000013.1, from coordinate 5,481,844 downwards.
AACATATTATGTAAGTATTAGAACTTCAAGTGAAATGTTTAATCTCATGTGGTCTTGGTCTAGTGGAAGAGGTTCTGTTTATTCAAATCATACGTTGGAGTTCTAACATGTGTGCAAACATCTTTTTTCATCATTTTTCGTTACATTTTAAGACTATCGATATTTTTTTTGCTGGATCCGTTTCAGTCAAGATAACCTCTCCATAACTATAGTGTATTAATCATCCAACATGTAACTATTAGCTTAATACTAGTAAGAGATGAAAGACATAGAGTATTAACAATAATCATAACCGTTAATCAAAACTTACAGTCATCATGATTAACGGATTAATTAATACAATAAAATTGGTTGTTGGTTCTATAAAAGGATTTCCGAACACATTAATATTTTTTGTTAAGATTGTATATTAGATTATAATGATCCTATTTCATCATAGCTAAATAGTGCTAGACTTTTTAATTATGCTTCAAGAAAATGTGATCTAGAAATAGAGTTGTTGTTAGTCAAATTTTGTCATTATTTTTGTTTTTCTAGAAAAAAATATGATGATAATTTTAAACGTTTTTTCGCTTTGTATATTTTGTCCCGGCCCCTCTATAAAACAGTCCTGGCTCTGTTCCTGCCTACAAACTTTATATTTCTACTTTTAAATTGGTTACTGAAATTTATTAGGCTTTTTTCTTGTTGTTATAATAAAAAGTATAGTCCAACAAACTTGATATGGGTACTTTTGATTTAATTATAGTTGTAATGATTATGTTATTATACACAAATAATTAGCAGAATTTTTAATTGAAAAAAAATGTTTCTTAAAAATGTAAACTGTTATTGAATTAAAATGTATATTACAAACATATTACTAATTAATAATTTTCTTAAAAATTCCATCTGTCTCCATGTTACAGCTTCGTCCGTTCCCTTCTCTCTCTCGATATCTAATATATCTCTCTCTCTCACCTCTCTCTGTCCGCCCTCTCTCAACTCTAAGAAAGCTAACTGTAGGAAGCTAACAGAAAACTAAGAAGAGACCTTAGGAAGCTAACGGAAAACTAAAGAAGACACCTAATATATCACGACAGATTTTCCATCATGATATTAGTATATATATAAAGTGTATATAAACTGAAACAAACAATATATAAAAAACAAATATATCAGTGAAAAATGAAAACAATATATATGTAAAAATTGAAAATAATATATACAATATTTAGAAACGCGGGAGAAACAATATACGATTGCAGCGGAGTAGCTAAACTTTTCAAATTATCATCATGATTGAAAAACAATTTTGGTTTTTGAGCTTACAAACTGATTTTATGGAGATAGTTGTATTCACCATTGGTTATCTAATTTGCTCTCTTTCCAGAAAAAGTTCTTTCTAACACGGTCTATTCTCTTGATTAACCATGATGATAATTTGAATACGTACAGACATGAAATATACTGGTAGGGCGAAGAGTAGTGCATTTATTAGTATTAGACGTCCCCCCATAGATAAGAATTTTTTTTCCATCATGTGGTCGTGATGAAATTCTTTCAAGGAGCAATAGGTAATGTTCTTTTTTCAGTTGCTTGTCTGAGAGGGGCAGGCCAGATACTTTTATACAAGGACGGAGCTCCCCCCCCCGAGATTTTAAAAGCGTAATATGTATTAGTAGTATTTTACCGATTTATTTATTTATTTTAAATATATGTATTTCTATGTATTTTGACCCTCTAAAGTTTTTGTTAAGACAAGAAAAATTCTTTTTGGCTCTTTCAAATAATACCGTCAAGCTCCGTCCTTACTTTTATATACTTTAAGACAAGAAGATTTCGTTTATTCAGACACTTCAATAGTCTTATCTTAGATATTGGTGAAAGTTGACAAAAAAAAGCGCATTATACATCGTTATTATATATTTTTCTAATAGTTTCAAAAGTACAAATATACTACACGAAATGAATGAATCCATTATCAAGCCAATTAGGTCACTCAAGGGAATGATGATGTAAAAAACAGAGCAATCCGAGGGTCCATGATGCATGGATTTTGTCGTTGATCTTCATTAAAGCGTTATATGTTTCCTATGTCATTATAAACTAGTTCCGCCATCGATCACTACACAAAAATTGGAAATTGGGGCACCAAATTGCAGGAGTTGATCATTCTTTCGTAGACGAAGCAAACTAAAATGTCATGTTATTGATTGAGAGTGTAAGAAAAATGATTGTATGATAATCTGTCAGGTGTTATTTCAAATTCCATTTCAATAAATATTTGATTAGAATAGAAAGTTAACTTATTATTACATGCACATAAACGTGCACACAAATAGTTAGTTAGGAATGAAATAATCAAGTATATTTTTAATTTTTGATTTAATAGAGTTGACTTAAAATCTCACGTCTATTTTCAAAGAAACTTAATTTTGTCAAGATTTAAACCCACAATCTTTTAGATTGGTGGGGGCTTTTACCACTTTTACTAGAAGAGATTTGGCTAATCTAGTAGATTATCAACAACTAATTAATATGTCATCTTAAAATACCATTTGGGAACTAAAATGAATTAAAAAAATATGAATCATTCAAGTATTTTGTGTTAAAACATATTCATTATCAGGGGCTACTTACAAAACTTTCCAGATTGTTCACAACATATACGTAATTATGAATGTTTGTCAGGACAAAAACGCAAATATCAAAGCCAATGAGACCCTGCAAATGGATCCCACCACAATCAGCCTACCTTTTCAAATGTCAAAATTTCCCAAAGGGAGATGATATTTCTTATTTCGAGAGCTGAGACTATAGTAAAAGCGCTCTGCAAATAAAAGAATATGCTCTCAAAATATCACTTCCCTTCGCAACCTACTATTTTCCCGCTCAAAAACACCACCACAAAGAAGAAACAAGAAGAACGAAGCCCCGAATCAAATCAAAACCCTCAAACGCGAACCAGAATGAAGATCTCAGAGCTCTCGCCGGATCCCAACCGGACCTCCTCCTCCTCCTTCTCCGACCTCGAATCGCTGATCACTTCCTTGGAATCCTTCTCATCATCATCATCATCGTCTTCCCCGACCACCTCTCTCAGCACGCTCGCGACCTCTCTCCGCAAACATCTCACCCAGCTCGCTTCCCTCCGCCCGTTCCCCGCTCCGTCCCAGCTCTGCCTCTGGAAACTCAGCTTCCGCCTCTGGAACGCCTGCGTCGACATCTTCAACTCCGACAACTCCTCCTCCCGGCACAACAACAACATCGTGCTGGCTGAGATCAGACACTGCGCGGCCGATCTGCTGCTCGTGGCCGGGATTTCGTCAGAGATACCGTCGGGGAAGGTCAAGGCGGCGTCGTTTCTGCACAGGACGGGGCTGATCTGGCACGAACTCGGCCGGTCGGACCGCGCGTCGGAGTGCTTTGAGAAGGCGACTGATTTGGTGGATGGAGCCGCGGGAGATGAGGAGGAGAAGCAACTCGCACTTGATCTGAACCTCGCCAGGTCTCAGACCGCTTGGGAAAATTCGGACAGAACTCTCGCAATTGCGCTTCTCAACAGATCGAAATCGTTCTTAACAAACTCTGTCCTTCCGAATTCGTACAAATCCCTGGCCGAACAATACCTCTCTTACGGAAAACTCCTCTTATCATCCAAACAAGAAATCTCAAATGCAAACTCAAATTCGAATACAAGCCCTACAGCATCTGATTTATTCTCAGAAGCCCTAGAAATCTGCGAAAAATCCCTCACTATATCCCCTAATCCCGACTCGGATCTGCAAACTCTAAAAGACAGATGCCTCCGTTTCCTCTCCGCGGAACGGCTCCAGAACCAAGACTACGAAGGCGCTCTGAAATGCGTGCGCATTTTACGATCCGGCCCTCAAACTCCTCAGAATCCCGCCGAGCACCCCAGCGTGGGCTATGTGGCGATGAAAGGCTGGATTGGGGTCAAAAATGTAAAAGAGGCGGAACGAGAACTCATGGGGTTGGTCAAGAACAAGGAGGCACCTGAAGGAGTTGTGGTTTCCGCTGCTGAAGAGTATTTAGGTAAACAGATTAAAGATTGAAATTATTTTCGTAATCATGCAATTTATGGATAATGTGGGGTTTTTTTTCCGCAAATTTCCCAATGATATGTTATAACAATCAAAGAAGTGTAATTGGAGAAACAATCTGAATGACAAAGCAATTGTGAATGAATAGAAACCCTATACTGTATTACATATCATTAGGAAATTTTGAGATCACTAGTAGTATAGTTAGAGTCAGTATAGGGTTTGTATTCATTCAGAATTGCTTACTATAGTAAGACAGTATAGGGTTTCAATTCATTCAGAAACAATCTGAATGGCAAAAAGCAATTGCGAACGAATGAATAGAAACCTATACTATGAATACAAACCCTATTATGTCTAACTATAGTAACCAATTGCGAATAATAGAGACCCTATACTGTCTAGCCACAGCAATAAGCAGAGCAATTCTGAATGAATACAAACCTCGTACTGTTCCTCATCTCCAAATTAGGGTTTGCGGGAGGGGAGGCGGCGCGGGCGGTGCTGCTGGCGCTGGCGGGGCGGTGCAGGGCCGGCGGGGCCGAGGCGGCCGTGCGGGTGGTCAGGCGGGTGCTCGAAGGCGGCGCCGGCGGCACGGGGCGGGGCCGCGCGGCCGCTGAGCTGGCGGCCGATCAGAGAGTCCTCTCGCTTTTCGAGGGGAAGGACAAGGAGAGAGAAAGGAGCGGCATGCATGCTCTGCTCTGGAACTGGTGAGTCAGTGGTTAGTTAATTGATTGTTTAGGGTTTAGTTACTGCTTTTTGGGATTAATATTTAAAATAACGTTGGTGTGAAAAATATTTCCAAATCTAACTTCGGACTGGAAATATTTATGAATATAGCATTTTCGCGAACTTTGTTGGCGAAAAAGAGACAATTTTCGCCTTCAATTTTGACTGTGTAGGATTAGTGTTAAAAAAACTGTATTTTCACCTCTTTCGCCAATTCAGTTGGCGAAAGAGAGTTTTTTTTTCCGCACATTTTGGTGGACTAAAACATGGCAGAACAAATATAAAAAATTGATTGGTTTTTTTTGGATTAATGATTGGGAATTGCCACGTGATGTTTGTCATGAAGGAGTGACTTGAGAGGAGTTTTGTTTAGTTAGGCGTTAATTAGATTGGCCGTCAGTGTTCCAGTGAAGAATTAATTTTGAATTTTGTTTTATTTAGTTGTATAGTTAACCCTTTTTTAGATTAATAATTGGTTATTGTCCCTTAATGTTGGATTAAATCGTTAGGTTAAACCGATTTTATTTAGTTAGTGATTGTTTAGTTTACCCCTCAATGTAATCTTTTCGATGGAATAAACAAGTTTTCTATTTTATTAGTAATTACCCATTAATGTATTAAGCCTCAGTTGTTCATGTGAATGTACTTCTTTACTCTGCCTACGATTTTTCTTTTTTTTTTTAAATTTAGTTTTTTTTCTTTATTTATTTAACTACAGTGGGGCTGAGCATTTTAGAATGCATAACTATGAAATAAGCGCTGAGTTATTTGAGAGGTCGATGCTTTATGTATTGCATGATGAAGAGAATAGGAGCCGGCGAGCGAACTGCTTTAGGGTGTTAAGTCTTTGCCACCTGGCAGCCTCTCAGCTCGACCGAGCTCAAGAGTTCATTAATCAAGCTGATAAGGTATTTTTCATACATGGATTTTAATGGGATTGAGTACAGGTTTTAATTTATAGGGAAATTTTGCAAAAAAGGAAATAAAACCTCATTGTTGGAAATTGCAAAATAACCCCTGCATTATTGTTGAAATTGCAAAAAAAAAAAAAAAATTACCGCTATTGACAAACTAACGCTGTTAATTACAAAATTAGGCATACTACTGGAACAATTTTGCAAATTTCCATTAAATATGTTGATACAAGATTTTACTGAAGTATATTGTTTGATACATTTCCTCATGTTTCTGTGTTTTTAACTTTCAGCTTGAACCAAGCATCAGATGTGCATTTATTAAGGTAACCCTTCAGTTCACTCTAACATTCTAAAATGGATATTTTACAATTTAACCCCTCAAATCTAACTAATCTAAATCCAAATTACAATTGCAGTTCAAAATCCATCTGAAAAAGAGACAAGAAGAAGAGGCAAAGAAGCTTCTCCAATCAATGGTAAACTACACAGATTTCCAGCCTGAATTCCTAACAATTTCCACACACGAATCGCTACAAAATAAATTCCCCAAAATAGCGATAGTTTCTCTCTCTACCCTTCTCTCTCTCTACACCCCTAACAAACCTATGCCAGTTTCGGAAATCTCCTTAATCAGAAACCTCATAGCCTTATTACTCCGTGAGACCGGTACCGAAACGGAAATACTCAAATATTTGAAACTGGTACGGACCAGAATGAATGAAAACAAAACGGAGAATTTAGGGTTTCGTGAGATTAGTTGGTTTGCAGGAAACAGCTGGAATTTAGGGCTGAAAATGGGGAGGGAAATGAGGTGTGATTTGTGCAAGGAGTTTTTGGAATTGGGGGCAGATTTTTACGGATTTAATGTCGGAAATGGGGGAATTAATGATGATAATAATGAAGAAATGATTTGTAAATGCTTGGTTTTGAGTGTCGGTGCGATGTTGAGTTTAGAGGAGAGTAAAATGGGGGTTTTGAGCGATTTTGACGTGAAGAAAGGGTTTGAAATGCTTGAACGAGCTCGCAAGGTAAAGTTCTCTATTTATGATTTTTTTTTCTGTTTTTGATTTGATTTTTTTGTGCAATTTTGAAATTCTTGGTCTTATGGCTCTTTGAATTTTGTGATCTTTATGACCCTCAATTTCTTAAATTCAGAACAAATATCTCAAACTCAAACCATTTTTGGAACTTAGGAATTACTTTCTAATTTTTAATTTATATTTATGCGATTTTTCCATCAATTAACACTCAATTATTTCATTTTGCCCATGTAGTTATTACCCTCAATTCCACCCGACCAATCACCGGCCTTCCATTTCCTCCACACTTACAACTCGTACCAACTCCTCTCCAAACCAAACCCTAACTCAAACCCTAATTCCCAAACCCTCCAAACGCAACTAATCAAATCCTACGCCTCCTCAAAACACTCCACCCCAACTCACCTCTTCCACCTCGGCTTAATCGCCTCCCAAAACCCTAACCCTAATTTCCCCGCCTCGCAACTCGCCTTCCAATCTTCTCTCTCCTCCTTCCTCTCTCTCCCCTCCCCAAACTACCACTCAATCAGCATCATAATAAGAAAGCTCATAAACATCTCCACTCACAATGATGACGTGGCGTATGATTTATACAAAAAGGCATATAATATAATATTAGGGTTGAAAGAGGGGGAGTATCCGTTGGAAGAGGGGAAATGGATCGCGATGAGTTGTTGGAATAGAGGGGGAATTAGTGTGAGATTGAGGCAAGGGGAAAGAGGGAGGAAATGGATGAAATTAGGGTTGGATTTTGCAAAGAGGTTGAGAGGCATGGAGAGGTATGTTAAGGGCATGGAGGAGTGTTTGGAGAGCTTTGAGAGACTTTGTGAGGAGAGAGAAGATATGGGTGAGAATGGAAATAATCATGAGACCAATAATAGTAATAACAAACAATTGGTTTTGGTGTAGTATAGGAGTTTATATTTTGTAGTGGAATGGCAAGTATAGAGTTTGATGAATAGATAGATAGTTCGAAAAATATAATATAGTGATTAGAATAAGGAAAAATAGGCTATAAATAGGGATTTGACACATGTTAACTTTGTGTAATAATTCTGGCGTAAATTTTAGTGAATTTTATTGGCCATTTTTTTTTTTACTTTTTAATGATTGTTTACGCTTTCCTTACAAGAAAAAGTAAATTAACATAACAAATTCTTGAATTAGCTGTAAATTTCAGAAACAGACATCCCAGAAGAATTGCTAAGGTGGTTGTTAATTAACAAATAACCCCCTGAATATTTTTGATATTTATTTTACTGCTTGAGGCAAGAGCCAGGTTCTGAAGGAACTTGTCGGCCAAATCCGGCAAGCGGAGCCGCAGCAACTCCTCTTTGATCCAATAAGCACCTGAAATGTGCTAGTCTTTTTGTCACCTCATTTGGGTCCTTTGCCAGTTTCTCAAATTGAGTCCATAACCTCTCTTCACACCAGAAAAGAAAAAGGAAAAGGAAAAGTTAATTTTCTAGTTGAGTATTATATTCACCTAATCTTTTAGATGGAACCCTAAGAAACCTCAAAATATGTGAAATATTATGAATATCCCAAAAATGTGAAAATATTACCAATATCCATAGAAAACATGAAAAGTTATTATTCAAAAAAAAAAGTTCCTAAATATTACGAATGAGGTAGTTTGAGATTTTCTTTGAACATGCAAGGGTATTTTTCAGTAATTCGGTTCAAATATAGAACTGATTTAGAATTTAACCGAATAAAATGAACTCTAATTAGTTTTATTCTGTTGAATCAAATAAAAAATTAAATAATCTTAAAAGTATAACGTCTCTCTAACAAAAACTATTTTATACTAAAATAAGAGTATAATTAAATCATTAAACATATAATTAGCTTATTTTCAACATGATTTATTGTTTTAAAGTTTGAAAGTTAAATATAACTAAAAAATGGAAAAAATATTAGTGTAATTCGTTCGGTGCGGTTTATTTAATTTTTCCTATTTAAAACCAAACCGAACTGGTTAAAGCGAATAATCTCAACTTTAAACCGAAACGAACCAGATAAACCAAATAACTGAACCTATGTAATTGAATCTGACCAGTTTGGTTCATTTCCAGATAAACCGAACCGTTTGAACATTCTTAAAAACATGTATAAAAAAAGCGGTATATAATATTTCTTATTTTTATACATGATATTTCAATTCTTCGCAGGGGCATATATTAAAGGGATAAATGCACAATTAGTCCCTATACTTCAATAAGTTTGCAATTTAATCTTGGTAACATTGATTTGATGTAATTAGCCCCTGTACTTTAAAGAATTATGCATTGATTAATCTCTTACTCGGGAACTAATTATGTATATTTTCATAAAAGTACAAAGATCAAGCATGTTCAAACCTATAGGGACAGAGACTTAATTGAAACGCATGGACTAACCCTATATTAATTTGTCTCTAAGAAGTATAATTGTACCTGCAGCAGCAGCTGCACGAGGCCAGATAGTCTGTTCAATATCCGACGTGTCAATATGCTCGCCCCACATGCAGACCTCTCCCCCTAACACTAGTTTTTGCTGATATGGATTTGAGATGTTAGTTAAAGGCTCATTCATGTAGAAGTCTTGCCACGTGGCATCCAAATGGTCTAAGTACCACTTGTCTTGGTTGCTGACTATGCATCTCAAGCCTGCCTGTACAACCTTTTGTGCCACTCCACCTCCAAGCCTGTTTAATTTTTATTGAATGTTATTATATTTCGGAAATATATTTTATTTATTATAAATTTTTTCAATTTTATTTTTTAGAAAAATATATTTTATATATTCAATTTTTTATGCTTACTTTTATATATTAGTGAGATTCTATTTCTATTTTGAAATTAATTAGTTTATTAAAATATATATATATATATATATATATATATATATATATATATATATATATTTCTGTTTTATTTTTTTATTTATAATTTCAAAATTGAATATTTGATTAATAGAAGAAAGGAAAACATTGTGTTTCGGTTTTGTAAGGATTTAATTACCAGTTATGCACCACCGTTTTGGGGCTCAGTTTGCTTCCAAAATTGTTGAATGTCTCCTCCCTGTGACAAATATGGATTATGAAATTAGCATCAAAATATAATGAAATAAACTTATGTAATTATATAATCATCATACCAATTAATTATGTCGTAACCGTGAGAAATTGCGATCTGTTGTGCTCTCAGTACGAAATACTGGTACCCATCGGATTCATTCATTTTGTGTTTTTGTAACCTGAAATATTCAAACCATTTCATTCTAAATATCCAAATATAAATTAATATTATGGAAATAAATATTTAGGATTAATTATTTTACATACCATTTTTTTATACGTGGTGTTATAGTCCAACAACCTGAATTAAAAAAAATTATAATTCATCAAATGTATTATAATATTTCATAATATTAGTATATATAAACTAGTAGAAATATAGTTGTCTTACTTGTATTTACTTCATCACCGCCCAAATGAACAAACTTGAACTTAAAAACCTTGCTAAAATCTTAAAAAAAGACAAAAAAAAAAAAGTCCATCAACATTCTCTTTCTTGGTGAATTGAGGATTTACTCAAAAATTTTAGAAGAGTTCTTTTAATTGAACAAAATTTTAAAAGAGTTAAGAGTACCTGAAAGAATGCCATTAATTACTTGGAATGCAAATTCATTGCTAACATCAAGGGGCTCTTTGCAAGTTTTTGATGGCCATAATGATGGATATCCAACCCCCCTAATAAAATAAAATAAAAATATAGATAAATTGGTCTAAATTCTAAAATGTATGTAATTGATAAAAAAATGTGATTCTTTCTACAATAGACCGTATCTTCTTACATTTTCCATTTAGAAATAGGACATAAATTTTGAAAAAAAAATCATTCAATTGAAAATAAATAATAAAAAGAAAAGAACTATATATAATAATTATACCATGAAACTTCAAAAAAAATAAAAATAATCATACCATGAAAGAGTATGGCCAGGTACATCAATCTCAGCCAAAACATTCACTCCTCGCCTTTCTGCATACCTATAAATCATTTCCCGCAAATATTTTTTACGAATAAAATAATAATAACACACCTAAACAAAAGTAAAAATAAAAAGATAAGATTGCAGAGTAGAATTATATAACATACTTTACAATATCAATTGCATCATTAATTGTATATCTCTCAGAATAAGAATACGCGCCATTCCATAGGTTAGGGTATGAAGGTATTTCCATAGGGAATGATTGGTCATCCACAATATGCCAATGAAGCACATTCTAAAAAGTTATTAAATAAGAAAAAAAATATATAATATTTATATTTTACTAATTTATTTAGTTAGATTATTTTTGAGGTTATTAATGTACCAATTTGCTATATGTCATTGAATCAATAACACTCTTTATCGTTGGAACAGGAAGAAAATGCCGCGAAGTATCTGAAAAAAAATATAGAAACATATATACATTCGTAAAATTAATAATACAAAAATATAAGGTAATAATAATTATTTTTTTTGAATAAGTTACCAATAAGAAGACCTCTGTATGGAAATCTAGGGAGATCAAAAATAGTCCAAGGAGCTGAATGTAATTCAACTATTTTTGTTGTAAAATTAAAATAGCACAATTGGCTAAAAGTCTGAAATAAATAAAGATATGAAATGGGTTACTACAAATGTATTTTTTAAGAGATCTTGTTAATTAGCTTAATTGAATGATTTGTATCTTACCTCTAATGCATGAAGTGCACCAAAAACTGTATTCGCCTGCAAAATAAACAGAAATAAAATAATCAGAAACAGAACGAAAGCAATTTCTTTCTGAGTGAGAGAATAAATTAATTAAAATGAGATAAAATTAAATACATAAATTTAATTTAATTTGTTTACGATAAAAGAAGTACTAAACTAGCTCTAATTTACTGACCTCAATTTGGGCATATATGAGATTTCCATTTTCAGGCACATGCACATTATATGACTCATCAATTCCATAATTTATCTGCATAAATATTAAAAAAAAAAAACTTAAAATGTCAATTAAAATGAAAAAATTAGCTATCAATTTCTACGAAAACAAGCAATTTTAGATATATGAATAATTTCTATAATGTGCTATTATGAATGATTTGTTTTTGAAGGCAGTAGGCAATTATGAATGAGTTTTAATAGTAAAATAAGATACTGGTTGCCACCTCTGTAAAGTGTCTAAATCGAAAAAAAAACTTTATTGAAAATTGCACAAAAAAAAAACTTCCCACCCAAGACTAGTCCTCGTCGATATTATTTTTCAAATGAAAATACTCAAAAATCTTATACTGCAATTATAAATAAAAACAGAGTATTGAGTACACATCAATCTCAATTCTCAAAACGTTTGAAACATAATGGGAGTAATATTAAGCAAATATATGAATACAAATAAATTGCATACCGTATTAACAGGCGAATGTACCACAAAATTAATGCCAGCTAAAATATTATAATTAGGCAAATTGGAATCAACAATATGATCCGCCTCAATTAAATGCACCATTCTTTCAAAAGCCTCCTTCAAAATGCCGGATTCATCTGAATAATTGCTTCCTTCCATTTTGATATTCAAATTCTTGTTCAAATAAATAGTATTTGATCCATGATTCACTGATCTGGGCATTGGCCACAGGTTTAGACCATTGATGGTTGTAGAAAAACATAGAAGAAAACTGAAAAGAAGTCCACAACAGAGGCTTTTCCTAGTATGAATGGAAACCATGAATACGAATTTGAGCAATGTGAATGAAATTGAGATTACAAGAGCTTAAATCTGGGAATTTTTTTTGAAGGAAAATCTGAGAATATTGAGGGCTATTTGAGAAAAACTGGAGAAACGGAACTAGAAACAAATCACTATGACAAGTTCAAAAAATAAAATAATGGTGCTACCAATGGAAAGAATTGAATTATATCCTTCTTTAGAAGGTACAGAAAGAATCTTATGCTGAAAAGCAAACAATGCATATAGTTTGTAGCTTTCTATAAATGAACTTGAAATAGTGAGAAGAGCACGAAATAAAAGAAAAAACAGAGATTAAAAAAACTTAAATCTTGGATATTTAAGGAAAAAACATTGTCTTTGAATGGATTTGTCTGAAAAGAATAATATGATTTTGATTCTTTGAAGAAATAATAATGCGCATTTGGTTAGATAAAAGAGATCTGAGAATGAAGAGTGGGTGGACCACTAACTAGTTAGCCAGCTTGATTGTATTAAGATTTATGAAGAGTTAGACAAGATAAAAGGTGGCTAAAAAGCACACAAGGAAAAAATGTCTTTTTCCTTTTCTTTTGTTCGGTGGTAAAAGTGAGAAGATAATATGAGAAAATAATGTCTTTTTTGGAATGATTACATCAGATAAGAGGCTTTTATAGTTTGAAAAGTGGGATTCTATGTTATTACTTCAAACATTCGCCCGTATCATATCGGATACTGATTTCTATATCGTATACTCGGATACTGATATTTATATCTATATCGTATACTCGGATATCGTATCAGATACACCACACGATATATTCTAATATTTTATTTTAAATTAATAATGGATATTTCACAGATACTTATCATATTCGCGTCGGATACTTCTAACGTAAGATTATATATTTTTAAAACATATGATAGCATATATAAAATAATATTAACACATCTAATTATTCAACTCATGAGAAAAAATAAATATTATATATCAAGATATTTCTACAATAACATATTTTTCGTATCTCTTACATCAAATTATAATATCTAAATATATATAAATTAGCTATTTATATAAAAATAATTAATAAGTAATAAAATAATATATAAAATCGCTGTATTCATATTCTAAGTTTTCTTTTTTAGATTTGCTGTATCGTCATATCCGTAGCGTATCATATCGGATACGATATCCATATCCATATACGTGCAACATAGGTGTGATTCAAATTAGGAGTGACAATGGTTCGAGTAATATCCGAACTGAACTGGTACCATATCCGAAAAATATCCGGATTCGAATAAAAGAATCTGATATGCTCAGAATCGTATCTGTAATTGGACCCACTTTTACGGGTACGGGTACGGATACGGATATGTGACGTAAAATATTATGTCCAGGTTTGGACCGGAACTCGTTTTATCCAGATCCGGATAATTATCAAATATGGGGTACCTGTTTTTGAACTCATACTATAAGATTTTCATATAATTATAACACACTACTTATATTTTTCCTTGTAATAAAGCTATATAATATACAAAATTCAACATATTTTAAAAAAAATATAATAATAAAATTATAAATCATAAAATTATTATAAATATATTTGTACCATTTTAATAACCGAAAAAGATCCGAATTCGTATCCATATGACAAACCCGAAACATATCTGGATCCGTATAATATCTGAACCGTATCTGGAATCGAATAGAACCATATCTGAATCCGGAGAAAAAAAAAATGGATACAGATATGGTACGAGCACTATCCGAAGATGATCCGAACCGTTTGCACCCCTAATTCCGGTACCCTTATCTGTATACGTGCAACATACGTGAGATTGCTTTTTTAAGTTTGTAAAAATAGTCAGACTACATAAACGATTTTTTAATTTTTCTTTCCCGCTATTGTAGCCATTTTAAGATAGAATTCTCATGATATACAACATAAAAAAAATAGCCAAAAATATCATGTTTGGACAAAAATTCCCAAAATGGCACAACCCGACTTTGAGAGTCCGGTTTGCAAATGTGTCGGGCTGCTATACGAAAATGAAATTATGCATAGCCCCACAAATGTCCAAAAGTTGTGGCCGTGTCATGCTTATGTCACATAGGTAGATGGACTTGTCAATTAGTGGTTTTATCCACTGATATGTACAGGTAATTGGGGCAAAAATGATATTGCGAATATTTTGGTGGTTTTCGAGTTTTTTAATGAATTTTTTTAATAATAAAAAGGGAGTTGATACTGCGTGACGGGTACTATAGCGACCTTGTGGCGATGGTATATAAAAACTGAAAAAAAACATATAAACTAAAAATAAATAGTATATAAAAAATCTTTCGGGAAAACAATATCTATTTAAAAAAATAAAAACAGTATATAAAAACAATATTTAAAAAAAAATGAAGACAATATATAGCATAAATAGAAACGCGAGAAAATAGTATATAATTTTAATCCATCACTGCAGGGTCACTATAATACACCGTCGTGGTTTTTCATTTCCCTAATAAAAATATATCATAATCACCTGACATTTTTTTCCATCAAAAGTCACGTCCTCAATTAATGCAAATAATTAAATTAGAATTATTTAGATAAATATACTATTATCAATTATGCATGATTTAATTTCATATATTATAGATTATTGGTGGTAATATTTCCTAGAAAATAAATAAGAAACAATAATAAATAGTAATAATTAAAATAACTATGCACAAAATAAAACCAAATGATAATTTATTGATTGTTTAGTACAAAATTCATATAATTTACATTCATTTTCCAAAAATATTGTAGTCATGAAAATAAAATTCCCATACATCTAATATTCCATGAGCTAATTTATACAAAAATCTAAACCTTTTCCTCGTATTAATTCCTGAAAATGAAATAATTTATATAAAAATCAAATAACTATTAGAAAAAGAAATTTTTTCACACATACATATATTTTTAAAAAAAATACTATTTATACACACATTTTTTTTTTCAAAATTCTGAAAATAACATTTTCGGTCTTTCAAGTACTGGTAAAACAATAATTTGGGTACTAGAAAGGCCGGAACATGCTTAGGGCCTGTTTGCTAGCATAGTTTTGAGAAGCTTTAGAAAGCCATGGTTCTAATTGAATAAAATATTAAAATTTGTATCTTTTTTGGAGAGTTCTCATTTCTTTGAAATCAATCATGAAATTTTTTCCATTTATACCCAACTTCAACTCAACACCCAAAAAAATTGAAAAACTTAATTTAGATTTTGCTTAAAAATATGTTAATGTCACGAATCGAGTAAAAGATTTGGCAAAAGAGGAGATAGTACAAGATCTTGGGAAGGATATTGAGCTCATGAACGACCTCCAACTTTAATATGAATGGCGGTTTTGTCGATTTATGTTTTCATTGTCAATGATGATGACAATCACCGCCTAATTTTCACTAGGAAGTAATCGTCGTCATCGGAGAATTTGTTGGTGAAGTCGTCGGCGAGTGGTTAGCAGTCATGAAACGTCTTTATAAGAGAGAGAAAGAGAGAGAAAACTCATATATATGGAGTTCAATTTTGAAATTTGTTGAAAAAAGGGCAAGATTTCGCCAATTACTGATGGTAATTGACCAAGTGCGTTTATATAACTGTTTTAATTTGAAATTTTTCGAAACAATATGCGGGATTTATTTAATTGTTATAGTAAATTGCCAGTTCAAGCTGTCAAATCACTGTTAGAAAATACCAAACCCAACTGTCAAATCACTGATGAAAAATACTAAAGCCGAAATGACCAAAAAAAAATTCAAAATTTTTTTTTTCAAAAATCACTATCTAGTTTTTTATTGATTACGACCTAGTATGATGACGTCATGGCCACAAAATGTGGGATCTGTGGGGCTATATAGAAGGACTCGTACGGAAAATAAATAAAACTTGACAAAATTAAAAAACATCTACATTTTTCATTTATAACTTTGAGATTTTACTAATCAAATTCAATAATATTTTTTGCATAATAAATATTATTGTTTTCTCAAATTCAATAAATTATAATATAAATAATATATTAAGATAATAATAATTTTATGTTTTCATGAATACAAAATAATAGTTCAAACAATAATATATAAATTATATGATATTATGATAGTAAACTAATTTTTTTAGATATTTATTAATTTTTTTATCAATATTAAAAACTTGAATGCAAGCATGAGGAAATATTAGTGAAATATAAAAAAGTTTTTTTTTTTAATGCAAGCTTGAGGAAATTTAAAAAGTTATTAGTTTCGATTACAAAGTATTTGACGAAAATGACTAATGATGAAGACATGTCAAAAAGACTCATGAAAAAAAAAATTACCAACTCAACATTGCGGCAGTTAGTAAGCCCCATTATATTTTCATACTTGTATACATAAATTTTCAGGGGACAATATAATTTTTTTTTGCTGAAAGTATAGTTTGACAAGTTTGTTCATCTAATGAAGTGTTTAATATTACATATAAATATTTGTTTCAGGGGACAATATAATTTTCTTTTTCATGAAAATATGCTTTGACAAGTTCATTCATATCATGAACGTTTGATATAAAATATACATGTACATATAAATATTTGTTTGGTCACATGCTCTTGTCCGTGTTGCGCAGCCAACTAACCAGACTGACTCAAAATGTCTTCTACCGATCCATTTGTATAGCTCTAGACCATTGCTATAGTGGACCCGTGGGAATTTTTCGAAGTTGAAGAAAAGAAAGGTTAAATAATACAAAAGAAAAAAAAGGGAAAATAAGAAGAAGGATAATTAAGGTTGTTAATTTTATTCATTATCTTTTGACTTTTATTAATGTGCAATAGATAATTTGCTTAATCTAACGTTGTGTTTCAAGACAAATGTGCAAATTAAATTATTAATTAATAATAAGTAGGACAAATTTTGTTTAACTTATACACCAGAATTATGCTAAGATAATAATAATAATTTTAATGGGGACAAATATCACGTGTGGACTGTGCAAAATCTCAAATCGTATCATGTATATCCAAAAAAATAAAATATTTTGTGAGAAACACACGAAACACGGTAGCACGTCAAAATCACGATATTAATATATCTAACTAACTAATAGAGAAATAATAATATATATAATTCATCTTTTATAACAATATATACATAAAAAATAAAAATAATATATAAAAAATAAAATAGTATATACAAATATCAAAAGTAATAAATGCAGAAATACATAAAAAAATATATCTAAAACAATAAAAACAATATATAGTAAAAAATTAATATGTTGATAAGTGAAAAAAATATTATATATATAGTCCGTCGTGATTGTATATACTATACTTCCGTCGTAATATTAGATTTTCCAATATAAAAAATATAATCTATACTTCTACAAAGCTTAAAAAAAATATTGTCTACATTCTTCTGTTTCATTTTTTTTTTGCCATCAAAAGAGTTCTAAACACATACAAGAATCACCACACAGTAGTGAATATTAACCATTTTAATTTCACAGTGTAACAATAACCCCCAAAGGGACATGATAAAACGCGACCAGACATATCACGCCTATGCAGCGACGTGATTTATTTTGTAGTCTAAAAACTTTCACCGCTTAACTTAGTTTGGATATTGACAATACTTTATCCATGCACAGCACAGGGAGCAATATTAATATCCATGCTACTTGCGTAATTTATTATTTTTTCAAATAAAATGGTACATGATATTTAAGGTGTACCAAAAAATATTTACAAAAGATATGTTTCTATATATATATATATATATATATATATATATATATATATATATATATATATATATATATATATATATATATATATATATATATAATAAAAAATAGTACATATAAATTAAAAAAATAAAAAGTTATATATAAGATAAAAATTATTGTGTAAAAAGAGTATATATTGTGTAAAAAAATGCATATAGAAGTATAAAAAAATATGTATATTTGTTAGCAAAACAGTATATAGAACATAAAAAATATAAAAAAAAAAAAAAAACAATATATTTGTTGAAAACAGCATACAAAATAAATCTATTGAAAACAATATATATAAACTATATTACGCGGATACTTCAAAAAATCAGCCGTACGCGTATCGGATACGTATCGGACATGGATACGGCACCGATACGGCACCAATACGTTTCGGACACGCCACGTGGCGTATCCGAATATTTTAATATATGTTGACTTTTGGATACGGCTCCGATACGGCAGGACACGGCGGGACACGGCTGAGGACATGGCCCAATATTTTAAATCCTAATTTAATTTTTATTTTTTTCTATAATTCCATTTTCGCTTATTTATTTATTTATTTTGTTAAAAATGATCTTTTTAAAGCCTATTTTTTTTAATATTATTTTTTTCTTTTTTTATTAATGAAAATCACTCATGAGAAGTATAACTAAAGACGATTACATATCTCTTCTTTATTTAAAAAAATGATTTCTTTCTAATTTCTCACTCTCGTTCTTTTTTTTCGTTTTCTTTATCATATTTAGTTATTTTTTATATTTTTAAAATATTTAGATGTATAATTAATAATATAATAATATATATATTAGACGTATCATGTCCACAGATTTTTTTGAAATTGCCGTATCGCCGTGTCCGTATCGTATCGGATACGACGCACGTATCCGTATTGGTGCAACATAGTATATAAACAAGACCCAATGTAAACACAAGAACAATATATAAAAACAATACACAAAATAGAAAATAATATATAAAATAACAATAACAGTATATAATAATAAAACAACAATTTACAAAAAAAAACAGTATATAAAATATATTATTTAAAAACTATATATATTAGCATAGAAAAACACTCAAAACAGTACATATATCAAGATGAGTAAAAGAATATATAAAATGTTAAAACAATATATAAACACAAACAAATGAAAATGCTTACAAACAGTATATTTATTTTTAAAAATAATATATATATATATATATATATAAAATTTAAAAAGTTATATGAATATAGAAAAATAATATATTTGATATACAAATTAGTATATATAAAATACATAACATTATATAATACTGCTGTAAATTGGAGAGTAGTAGTAAATAGTTGACAGGGCCAAGCCCAGTCAACGTCGTGCACGGATCGTGCTTGCTCAAGTCGCTACTTCCCATTTCCCCCAAATAAATGTAACAAATTGAATTGCTATTGTCAGGCCTGTTTCTCAGTTTCTGGGCCTTAAGTTTCTAAGTAACTTGATTATGTTATGAATATAATTGATATGGATGTCTGTTACTTAGACCTCAAGCAACAATAAATTCGGAGATTCTTGTAAAGATGGAAAGAGTTATTATAGGGTATTAATTAGTATATTCTCTATTAATTTACATATCAAATTATTCCTTTATTGTAATCCTGAATCAGGCAAGAGATTTCTTGGCCAGCACTCACCCTCTACTATATAAAGGGGGCAGTGACTATTGTATTCTTTAATCCACAATTCAATACATAATTCTCTCTTTCCAATTCTCTATTTTATAGTTATTTGCTCTTTTATTTTATAACACTTTATCAGCACGACTCTGACCCAACGTAAGCGAGACAACATGTTATTATTAATACATGTTTATTTTTTCAGCACCAGAAGTTGCTTATAAATTTTTTTTTATGCACTAGAAGTTACTTGTTTAGTTTTTATTTATACAACCAAAAGTTGCACGTTTACTTTTAACTACGCACCAGAAGATGTTTGTTTAATTTTATTTACGCAACCAGAAGTTGCATGTTTATTTTTACTTATGCACCAGAAGTTGCTTGTTTAATTATTTTTATTTTTGCAACCAGAAGTTGCATGTTTATTATATTAAAGCACCAGAAGTTGCTTGTTTAAATCATGCACCAGAAGCTGCACGTATATTTATTTTTATTTATTTTATGTACGTTTATTTTTCGCACATTTATTTTTCGCACATTTATTTTTCGCACATTTATTTTATTTATTTATGCACCTATAGTTGCAATTCAGTTTATTGATGCACATAAAGTTTGAAATTAATTCTTATTGAAACCTGAAGTTTCAATATTAAATTGTGAAGGTCTAACGATTAGTTTTTCTTTAGACTAGTTATCAACTTATCAAACTGCGATAAATTGCGCAATAATATAGCACGGCGTCCATGTAGCACGCTACCAACTTAAGATTATATGACGCAACCTGAAGTTGCAAAATTATCACTCAACCAGATGTTGAGAAATTATTAATAAACTAGAAGTTAAAATATCAAATTGAAATGAAATTAAATATTCAACCCGAAGTTGAAACTTACAAATCAACCTGAAGTTGCAAGATTATTATGAGGCTAGAAATTGAGAAATTATTAATTAACCCGAAGTTGAAGAATTACAAATCAACCTGAAGTTGAAAAATTAAGAATTATCCTGAAGTTGAACAATATAAACAACTTGAAGTTGTAAAGATTATAAATTAACTTGAAGTTATATTGAGACTATGAATATGAATATAAAGTTTGAATTGACCACGATGTTAATGAAGAAGACGTGTGCCTCACTGATTGTGGTATTATGCACACCATACCTAAAACTAAAACTATTTCTCTCACCGGACAATGAACAATGCAGAAGTACCATTTCTGGTAGCTCTAATTCAATTGAAGGCTCCGGAAGAGCTAATATCAATGTACAAAAGGGGACAAAAATACAATTAGAAATATTATGTAATTTTTCCCTAGGTCTCTAAGAAATTTAAATTAACAAGATATATGCCCGAACATATATCATATGGAGACGGTGAGTGATTGTTGAATATCTGAAGAATATTTCAGGAAAGATATGTATTTGAAAAACCTGGAGTTTTTCTACTAATTTGTATTATATGAGAATAATAATAAATGAATGAGAACTTTCACTCTTCCAATTTCTTTCTTTAATTTTTGCCCTTATTATATTTTTATTTATGTACCAGAAGCTACAATTATATTTATGCACCAGAAGCTGCAAAATTTATCACATTTATTTTAAGCACATTTATTTTTAAGTACATTTATTTTTATGCACATTTATTTTTCTGTACATTTATTTTATGCACATTTACTTTTATTCACATGTAGTTGCAACCTGATTTTTATTGATGCACCTGGAGTTGCAGTATTATTATTATTGATAACCTGAAGTTTCAATATTATTAATAAAGAGAGATAAAGTTGCAATGCTATTTTTAATAAACACACCCAGAGTTGCGCGATTATAAGTTAGTAAATATGTGAATTTGAAAATTTAAATTTTATGTGAAAAAGGTGAAGGATGATCCATAGATAAAATATTATTTACTTTTAATTGTTTGCTCCTGTAGTAGCGGAGATATAAAGAAGCAAGACTTAAGAAATATTTTGAATTAACATTCTATTTTTTTTAATCTAAGCAAAATAGTGAATTTTTATGAATCTCATTAAATCAATTCCTCCCAATTCCCTGAAGTGAATGATGCCACACATGGAATTTATTGTAGTAATAGTGGTTGTAAAATTGGACGAGTAGATGGTCATAAGTCATAATAAGAGAACCGCATAAATGAGTAAACGAAGAGTAAAATTAAAATGCTCGGTATTGATTGTATGTACCTGCTGTACATCAAAATATATCATTGAATTTAATCATGTTTCTTTAAGGAAATAAAAGGATAAAGGAAGGCCAATTATGTTTATAATGAAGATCACTTCAATAAAGCCTTAAACATGGCTCACTTGGATGTGACATATTTTTTTGACCACATACTATATTTATTACTTTACATAATATATGTATGCTCTGTAGATAGAGCAACTAAACATGATTGAGAACTCCAGAAGAGTCATTATTTTATTTTAAGAAATAAAATTCGTAAAAGATATTGTTTTCATTACCTATCAGAACATATATTTGCTAATTCACAGATACACCAGACAATAATGAATAGATGTATTGTGTATCCTTATAAAAGAAATATGATCTACATAAGTAAATGCATATACTACAATGAACTAGAAGTTCACTAATTAGAAGAGCAATTTTATGATTTTGATATTGAACTAGAAGTTCATTAATTTAAAAAGCAACTTTATCATTAAACATGAACTAGAAGTTCATTTGAAAAGTAATTTTATGAATCAGGAGTTCACTAATTTGAATAGAACTTCCATGATTTCTAATATCGGAGCACTAATGATGCAAATAATTATAGAAAATTCAAATGTGCATCAATTAAAGAACCAAAAGATTCTTTTATCAATTGAATTTTCATGTGATGCATGCTATCAAAGAAATTAATTGTTAGACATCACAAACCAGGGTTGGGAATGAATCACCTAATTTCCTTGAGCGTATTAATCGAAATATATGTGGGTTTATTACTCTTTCATGTGGACCATCTAGATATTTTATGGTATTAATAGATGCATCTATTAGATTGTCACATGCATGTTTATTATCATCTCGAAATATTTTATTTGCGAGATTGCTTGCTCAACTATTTCATTTTAAAATAATAATTTTTGGATAGTACAATTAGGACAACTTGTCTTGATGATGATCAAGTAAGTCATATCTCAAATATTCAATGACTATTGTACGCTGATCGAGATTATAATTGAGCATTGGTCCATGCACGCACTTAGAATGATCTAACATCATATCTTGTTAAGTGATTATAATTAATCATTGGCCCTAATAATAAAATGAAAGCTCGTCTTTTGATTGAGGCAATGAAATGATATATGCTGTAGCACTAATTAGAGTAAAGCCAACATTTTATAATAAGTACTCCCCATTATAATTTGTGACCGGCCTGCAGCCAAGAAATACTATTTAAAATCTTTTGGATGTGTAATATATGTTCCGGTAGCTCCACCGCAAAGCACAAAAATGGGTCACAAACAAAAGTCGGGCATATATGTTGAGTTAAATTGCCCTGCATAATTTGATATCTTGAACTTCATTACATGAATTTATTCACTACATAATTTATTGATTATAAATTTGATGTGACGAATTTTCGATAATTATCTAATTTTGATACTTAATCTTATATATATAAACTGTAAGTTAAAATGTAACTCATTTGTAAAATATAGCAAATCTATTATCAAATATATTTATTCTTGCATAAAAGTAATCCAACATCTTAATTCGGATGGATATCCCTAGAGGATCATCCAAAAATACACCTGAAGTGTGTTAGATATTTATAAACAAAATTCCAGAAGAAAGAATTAAATGAATAGCAAAGTGATTATTGTGAAACAAATCAAATATTAATGAATATGTCAAGATATAATAGACAATGAAAGTTCTGAAGAACTTGATTAATAATTAATGATAACATTAGGGGGAGAGAAACAAGAGCTGGAAAACTTAAGTTATAACTTATATGGAATGCATCATTAATATCTTTCACTTAGATCCTCTAACAAGTTAATATGAACTAGAAGTTCATAAATTTATTAATGTGAAACAACATGTAATTATATTATTTATATTGATGCAAAAATGATATTCCAGCATTTAGTGCTCATTGAGATACCCTTGGATAATTCTATGTTTGAGATATGCCAGGAGCATGGTCGACCGATCGGTTCCAATGATAAAGATCCAAGGAAGAATAAAAGAGCATGATAAGAAAGTTGGCTTGAAGTTATCAATACTTCAAAAAGAAATAATTCTTCTGAAAAGAATATTGATGATAAAAGAGTAGAAGACAATGACGAGCAAATTACCCCAGAAGAGGTTTAGGTACCTAACAATATTAAAAATAATGAGATCTCAATAAATTATGTCTCTACTAGAATAAATATGGAACCGAAATAAAATTGTGATTAATCAAAATTTATTTATGCAATTGCAATTGATTTATAAATGAAAATGAGGATCTAGAATTAAAATTATTGGTATAATGTCGACGGATAAAGTATTGGCCAAACCAAAAGATGTGATTAAAGCATCATTATTTTCACTAGTGAAATATAAAATTATGGACATGTAGTCCAAACACCTGGCGTTGTATAACGGTAACTTATAAGCGGGTATAACTTATAAGAGGGTGTTTTAAGAATATGTAATGAAAAATTAAATTGTGATATGCAATTATATTTCTAATTTTGTCATCCCTGGAGGACTCATTAACGTAGTAGCAAATTATTCATATCTCATTTGATTGCAATATATTAATGAAAATCCCTGAAGGATTTAAAATGCCTGAAGCATTTCAAACTCTCGAGAGATTTAATCTATTAAATTACAAAGATCTTTGTACTAATTAATGCAATATTGAGATATGTGATAAAATTGCTATAACCAATGTTTGTTGAATGAATTTTATGTAATTGATCAAAATTACGTTTAGGAAACTATATATATACCTTTTGAATGTTGATATATATATTGATGATTTAAAATCTTATGATACTCTCGAAGAGCTCCAAATGCTACCATATTATTTAAAAGAAAATAAGATTAAATTCTTTATAGCATAAAATATTATCTTGAATCATAAATTGAATATTATTTCCGGAAGAAGTTATTGTTTCACAATCCATCTATTACAATGATATAATGTAGAGAAATCACATCCATTAAGATCATCAAGATAACTTATTTGATGTATTGACAATTGAAGTAAAGGGTGCTGAGTTATTTTCATGCATGAGCATGATGATTGTGAAACGAATATTTAACGAATCTCCTCAAATAATGATCCAGCGGATCTCTTCTTAAGCAAATATTACAGAGATTGAACTTTGTCATCTCACATATAGTTGCATATATGAGGGGGAGAAATAATACGCACTGCACTCTTTTTTTCTTTGTCTATGGTTTTTGTCTCAATGGGTTTTCCTAGCAAGGTTTTTAACGAGGCAGCTTTTGTGCATAATATATAGAATGATGATGCACTCTTTTTCCTTCACTAGGATTTTTGCCGAGAGGGTTTTATCTAGTAAGGTTGTAACGAGGCATATTTAATATATGAAATAATGAGAAATAATAATAATACGCGATGCACTCTTTTTCCCTTAACCAAGGTTTTGTCCTACTAGGTTTTCCTTGTAAGGTTTTTAATGAGGCAGCTTCTAATGCGTAATGAAATACGGACATCCAAGGGGGAGTGTTATGAATATAATTGATATGGATGTCTGTTACTTAGGCCTTAAGCAACAATAAATTCGGAGATTCTTGTAAAGATGGAAAGAGTTATTATAGGGTATTAATTAGTATATTCTCTATTAATTTACATATCAAATTATTCCTTTATTGTAATCCTGAATCAGGCAAGAGATTTCTTGACCAGCACTCACCCTCTACTATATAAAGGGGCAGTGACTATTGTATTCTTTAATCCACAATTCAATACATAATTCTCTCTTTCCAATTCTCTGTTTTATAGTTATTTGCTTTTTTATTTTATAACAGATTAGTACTTCTTAGTTTTTACGTTATCCAATTATAACAAACATATTAATTAAAAAATGTTAGAAAAAAATTGACTCTTCATACAATAAGCTAAAATCAATATGACTAATTTATATATGTCACGATCACAAAACTAAAATTGAGCCTATGAAAGAAAACTACTTATTCGAAAAAAAATATGACGTTAAAAATTAGGATTTAGATATCTCCGACTGCAATTGCACACAATAAGAAAAATAAATTGAGTACCTCTTCGATAATATTATTTATTGCACAAAAATAATGAAATCAAATAATGTTTAGTGTATGAGAAAGAATAAAAATGAAAGAAAAAATTTAGTGTATTAGATAATGAAAAATAAGTTCATAAAAGTGAGCGTACAAAAGAACAAATAAGAAAAGAAAAAAGAAGATACATATGACATCAAAAGTACAAAATTATGAATTGGATATGTCTTCTACTGCTATTGCAGAAAATAAGAAAACTAAATTGAGGGCATTGGATTAATATTGCATAAAAATAAGAAAGACAAATAAATGTGGGCATCACAACTATTTGAACTTGTGTCCTTTAATAAATTATAACTAGAGGGCACCTCGCTCTTCTTCGAAGTTGTAAAACAAATAAATTTCACAAAATACAATTTTGATAAAAAATTATAATTTTGAGTTTTATAAAGAAAATAGATGTAGAAGTTACGGGAAGGTGAAATTTAGGTCATAGAGTTTTAGAAGTATAATTTTGATATTTACAATTTTGAGGGAGTCAATATGATATATTAACGTTTTAGAGTGGTAAACATAATATCTAAATTGTCCAAATTTTTAGTTCTAAAAGTATAAATATGATATTTGCAATTTTTGTATGTCTATTTTTTTACTTTTTCAGTATGTTAAATATGAAATGATCAATTTGAATCTTAATGCTAAATTTTGATATTTGTAATATTTGAAGGACTCGAATCATTTCTTAGCGTGATACTTTATTTTTCTCATTATGTAATAATGAATGATTGAATAATAAGATAATTTAAAAAGAAACTTGTATTTTATCGTATCATGTTTTAATGGTCTTGATGATAAACTTCGATATTTTATTTTTTAATATTTATTTTATGATACATTGATTATGCTATATTTTTTTTTTATCAAAATGGAGTAGGCTCGGCGTCCTACATTCAATATATTAATCCAATAAGAGTTATTTTATTGAAATAAAATTTACAGAAATAAATATCCTATATTTTAAAAATATATTGGGATAATATTTAAATTTATTGGCTGGACATGTTCCAGGTAATAAGATTGAAAAAATTCAAATTAAATGTGCGGAGTCAGGGTTGGAACCTGCATCTCTTGAGCGGAGCGCGAGAGAATTAAAGACGACTGAGCCGAATACATTTTGATGAACAGTAGGAGTTTCGAACTCCGGTCATCATAATAGACGGCGCGCAAATTAGCCAACTGCGCTAGCAAACTTTCTTTATATTATTTTATCGAAACGATATAAATAGAAGAGTACAGCAGGGGACATGTGCCAAAACCAAGTTAAAATCCGACCAGCTTATATGATAAGCTATTATAATATCAACTTTATACTCCAACAAACTACACTATAATTACTATTATCTCACGTATTTTTTTTTTTTTTTTTGATGAAACTATTATCTCATGTACATTTTTTTTATCTAATAGCAATAAAGTATATATTACTCTATATTTAAACTCACGGGCCCTTTCCAACGACTTGATTGGCCGGCCTTTAATATAGTGGTTATTTAATGAAAGAACCCCTTAACATCTGCATAATTATTTTACTGCCTGAGGCAAGACCCAGGTTCTGAAGGGATTTGTCGGCCGAGTCCGGCAAGTGGAGCCGCAGCAATGCCTCTTTGATTCAGTAAACACCTGAAATGTGCTAGTCTTTTTGTCACCTCCTTTGGGTCTTTTGCCAGCTTCTCATATGGAGTCCATAATCTCTCTTTTCACAATAAAAATAAGAAAAACCAGAAAATAAGAAAAAGTTATTGAATATTAAAGTGAAACTGTAATCCCATTAAAATTGTAGATATTTTTGACATACCTGCAGCAGCAGCGGCCCGAGGCCAGATAGTCTGTTGGATATCTGACGTGTCGATATTCTCGCCCCACATGCAGACCTCGCCACCGAGCACTAATTTTTGTTGCTCGGGTTTTGAGATGTTATTTAACGGCTCGTACATGTAGAAGTCTTGCCACGTGGCGCCAACGTGATCTAGGTACCAATAGCCTTGGTTGCTGACTATGCACCTCAGACCTGCCTCTACAGCCTTTTGTGCTGCATCGCCTCTAAACCTATTTATTCATTCATTATATTGAGATTTTATTTATTTATGTTTTCAGAAAATTTGAAGGGATTAAAATCTCACTTCCAAATGTGATTTTCTTTTATATTATTTTAAGGTATATTGAGATTTAATTTATTTATTTTTTTTTTTTGAGAAAATTTGGAATTTCTTATTTTAAGATATATTGAGATTCTATTTTCATGTTGAATATTAAGTATATGTTTGAACTACTTGTATAGTTATTATTGGTCCTTTCATAATTAAATATTTCAGAAACAAAAGAAAAAAAAAAGTTCTTTTCGTTTTGTTCCGATTTAATTACCAGTTATGCACTACGGTTTTGGGGCTCAGCTTGTTGCCAAAATTGGTGAATGTCTCTTCCCTGTAAAGTACATTTTAAATTAATTAAGATCAATTAGGGTTAAGTTTTAGAAGAGGGAAATCAGAATAACTCATAAAATCAACACACCAGTTAATTATGTCGTAACCATGAGAAATTGCAATATGTTGTGCTCTGAGCACGAAATACTGGTATGCTTCAGATTCATTCATTTGATGCTTATTTAACCTGAAAATAAAATAAAATCCATTTGATTATAAAATTATCCTACATTAATTAAGGAAATTAAATGATTCGGATTAGTTAATTTAGGTACCATTTTTTTATGCGTGGTGTTGTAGTCCAGCAACCTGGAAAAATAAAGAAAAAGGAAAAATAAAATATGAACTAAACTCAAGGAAACCTTTAAAAAAAATATATGAACTAAAAATATACTAAAAGTTATATAGTAGAAATATAGTTGTCTTACTTGTATTTACTTCATCGCCGCCCAAATGAACAAACTTGAATTTAAAAACCTTGCTAAAATCTGAAAAATAACAAGAAAATCGATTGAGTGACATAATATTCCTCTTTATCAGCTTCAAAAAAATATTCCTCTTTATTAATTCAAAACAAGCACTTAAGACAATTTTAAAAGAATTAGGGTGCTACCTGAAAGAATGCCATCAATTACTTGGAATACAAATTCATTACTAACATCAAGGGTTTCTTTGCAACTTTTTGATGGCCATAATGATGGATATCCAACGCCCCTAAAAAAATAAAATTGGTTAAAATAACAGAATAATAATGAATCATTAAAAATCAGTTGTATATATTACATCAGAGAATAGCATAAAGAAATCCACAAGCTTATTGATCAAAAACAGTATGCCTTTTACATTTTTCATTTAAAAAATAAATTTTTGAAGGAAAAAATTTTAAATTAAAATTTACTCAATTAGAAATAAATAATAAAAGAAAAAAATATTAATAATACCATGAGAGAGTGTGACCAGGTACATCAATTTCAGCCAAAACATTTACCCCACGTCTTTCTGCGTATCTATAAACTTATTCGATTACATTTCTTTCAAGAATAAAATATTTATAATATATTTTTTTTGAAGGAAAATATTTATAATTTATATTCACCAGTAATATAAAAAGCTAAAAAGGTTAGTTTGTAATGCATAATTATATTACGTACTTTACAATATCAATTGCATCATTAATTGTGTATCTCTCAGAATAAGAATATGCGCCATTCCATAATTTAGGATATGATGGTATTTCTATAGGAAATGATTGATCATCCACCAAATGCCAGTGAAGAACATTCTATAAGAATATTAAATAAGATAAAATTATAGAATTTTAACATTCTAAAAATATTAAATAAGAAAAAAAATATAATTTTATCTTTCAATTATTTATTTAATATCATTTAATGTACCAATTTGCTGTAGGTCATCGAATCAATAACACTCTTTATTGTTGGCACCGGAAGAAAATGCCTTGAAGTATCTGAAATTTTTTTTATAGAAACATATCATATATTAATAAAAAAAATGCCTCATATAATGATACTAGTTTTAATAAAAGATAATGTAGCAAAATTACCAATAAGAAGACCTCTGTATGGAAATCTAGGGAGATCATAAATAGTCCAAGGAGCTGAATGTATTTCAACTATTTTTGTGGTGAAATTAAAATTGCATAATTGGCTAAAAGTCTAATACAAGGAATGATATAGGGTTTTAGCTCACCTTTTAATAAATCTCATTTATTAGTTTAATTGAGTGATTTGTATCTTACCTCTAATCCACGAAGTGCACCAAATATTGTTTGTGCCTTTAAAATACACAGGAGAGAATAATATTTTTTGAATAACTTAGGTAAAATTGTTTAGGATAGAAGTAAGAAATTGGATTGGAAAAAAGAAATTGGATTTTGTTTGTAATTTCTACTTACCTCAATATGGGCATAAATGGGATTTCCATTTTCGGGTACATGCACATTATAAGATTCATCAATCCCATAGTTTATCTACATAAATTCATTAACAAAAATAATAATAATGGTAATTTATTATAATCAAGAGATTTAGCATATCAATCTCTCTCAATTAATAATTTGTACAATGAAAAAAATGTTTGTATGAAGAAGCTCTTGCATTATGTTAAAATCTTAAAAAAAAAAAAAAAAAAAAAAAATAGAAAACTTCCTTCAGTCATAGTTGCAAAAAGCCCCTCCATTTTTCAGAAACTCAAAATTTGTCCATATCATTACATTAATTCTCTCCATCTAACAATGGTGCTAACTTAACCTGTGTGATGTAAGTAACACATGCAGTTCACCTACTATATAGACTTGAAAAAATATATCAATTTATAAAACTAGTGCACACACTTATCCCTTGTTGATAGAAAAGTTAATAAAAAACCTTAAAATGCTATTATAAATTTGTATTTGCGAGGGAGATAGCTAAGCTCTCCGCAATTTATTAAAAAAAAAGAGTTTTCTGGAATAACATTCAAATAAAATAAATTTATAAAAATATATTTGGATCTGTAATTGGCCCATTCCAATGGTAGAAGTATGAAAACTTTATTTCTGTAAACTCAAGTATAAAAACATTATTTTTTAAAATTCCTTTCAGTTTTATTATAATGTCATTTCAAAAAAAAAAAAAACTCAAAATGTTTGAAACAAAATGAACTTATAAAATGATAATAAAGGAAATAAATATGACGTACCGAATCAATAGATGAATGTACCAAGATATTAATACCAGCTAAAATATTTATATAATTCTGCAAATTTGTTTCAATTATATGATCGGCCTCAATTAATTGTACCATTCTATCAAATGCCTCTTTCAAAATGCCAGAATCGTCTGAATAATTGCCTCCTTCAATTTTCAAATTAAAATTCTTGTTCAAATAAATAGTATTTGATCCATAATTTACTGATTTGGGCATTGGCCATAGGTCTAGGCCATTAATGACTCCATTAAAACTTAGAAGGATTACAGTAAGAAGAGCAAAACAGAGGATTTGAGGAACTCGAATGGAAACCATGAATACAAATTTGAGCACCGTGAATTTCAATTGTAGAAAATTAAAAGTTTATGTGAGCTAGATTGGAGAAATACATATACACTCACTATTAATTTGCTGTTCAAATCACAAGGAATAGTGAGGAAAGATACTATACGTGGAAATATTATATCCTTTTTAAGGGTGGTAAGGAAAGAATTATATCCCTTTTTTAGAGAAGAAAAAAATGGACAAGCAATCGTTAGAAGAACACCAAAAAAAAAAAGAAAAACGAGATTAGAGACTTAATATTGGATACATGAGGAAAGAGGAACACGATTATAAGAATATAAATTATATCATATAGATGAGATAAATTATATGCTTAGTGGAAAGAAATATGATTCATGAAGAGGTAGAGAAGATAAAAGGTGACAAAAAGCACATGAAAAAAGCTCTTTTTCTCTTTTTCAATTTGGAAGAGGGATCATAAGTCCTCTCCAAAATTTCTCTAGAAAAAAGCTCTTTTCTTTTGGTGGGCAAACAATAGGTGCGGGGCCAACCTAAATGGGAAAGAAAATGGAGGTAACTTAAATGAGAAAGAATATCTTGTTCATAATTACAGCTTTAATTTTCGGATACCATATATCAAAGCTATTTTCAACTTTCAAGTCTTATAGATTTTTAGTTTTTGAAACTTTCACTTGCACATATTTTAGTTAAAAATGGATTTTCTTCTACTCGTAGCGTAGTTAAAAATGGATTTTCTTCACTTGCACCATGAATACAAAGGATGTTATCAGTAGAAAACTTGTAGTTTTTAGGGTATGCACGTAAAAAGGTGATTAAAAAAGAAGGGCACTAATGCAAGATTAATGTAAAAAAAATGGACTTCTATGTACACATATACATTTATACTTACTCTATATCTACTGATATATTCAAACATTAAACAGATTGGCATCTTTTATTTTTGACAAAATGAACAATTGCAAGTTGGAACTGATCTAGTTGAAGTTAAATGAGGAAATATAACGAATAGTCAATCTCTGTATAAATGTCAAAATGTCACATGTCCAATTGTCCATCATCCATGCAAGCTGCAGAGAATTCAGACATAAAAGATATAATGGTTATTTAATGAAAACACGGATAACATAACTCTTTCCATCATTTTACGGTCGGTACATAACTTGGTGTATAATCTTTCATTAAAAAAGTACATCTTTCAGTGGGTATGTGATTTTTTTTGTGAGCTTCAAAGCATTGAGAGATTCTCTAAATAAAGATCCTAATTTGAGAGAATAGAATAAAGACAATGAAAATATATTTAATAGTTTTTGTGTATCTTCTTGGGTACTTAAAGTATTTTATATGTTCAAGTATATATTGGTTTAGCTGTACCGGAACCAGATTGACAAAATCATGTAGTTGTACTGGAACCAGAAAATTCATGTACCGGTCCACTGGTTTAGCTGTACTGGCCTCACTAGTTCCCTACTTTTTGGATTGTACTAATCAGAGTTTTTTATTCATTAGATTTATAGTTTAAATAAAAGAAAAAAGATGATAATATAAGAAGTTGGGGAAGAAAAAAAATTATTAACAAGGTTCATTACAAGAGCTGGCAAGAATCTGTCTAACTTAACGTAACATTTCTAGTCAAATTATTAACATATCTTGTTATGTAAGAAAATAGCAATTGCTGCACTATGCATCACATGTGACGTGGAGATTGAACCAATCTTATTATGTAAGAAAATAGCAACTGCTTCATGAAGACATTGTCTTGAGGAGTAACATTTAGAGTTTAGGGTTTAGAATGACATGTTTAGCATCTGAAGTAATATTCAAAAAACATGACTAATGGTGGAATTAATCAAGAAGTAGACATATCAACCACTGTCGCATAATAAACTTAAGATACTTATGGAATATCCAATCACTAAATATCCTGATTTGAAATCTTGAAATCCATGCAAGATTTAGAATCTTGGATTTCATTTCGAATCGGTTTGAGAATTGAAAGCTCAGATGATAATCCATCTTAGATTTCAATTGTCATAATTTAATACA
The DNA here is from genome assembly GCA_024447665.1 of Juncus inflexus. Taxonomy (NCBI): domain Eukaryota; kingdom Viridiplantae; phylum Streptophyta; class Magnoliopsida; order Poales; family Juncaceae; genus Juncus; species Juncus inflexus. Next base: position 5,448,124 of record JAJHPC010000013.1, on the reverse strand, counting down.
ATGCGAGATTTCCAGCTCACGAAATCATGGTAAGATTCGAAATTTCGGATTGATTGTCATCCAAGAACTCAAACTCGAATTATATTATAATCATAGATTTCAAGTTGTCTTTACAATATAATCTTAGATTTGAAATCCCAAATTAATCACAATCCTGAATTCATATGTCACATAATTATATCACAACACTTCAAATTTTTTTCAATCTAAGATTCAATTTATTCAACCCCCCTTATGACACACACAAACCAGAAACTACACAAGACTCAAAGACAATTTTCCAAAACAATAACTTCACACTTATTGCTCTCAAATCATTTATTCCTCTCATTCATTCATTCGCAACACGCACAACTTTTTTCCCAACATTCCTCCCTTGAAACAAGCCCACCAACGCCTCCACTGCGCTCTCAATCCCCTCGCTCAAATCCTCCACATACACAATCCTCCCCTCCTTCCACGCCCTCCCCACGACCTCCAAAAACCTCGGAAAAACATCAATATAATCGTGTTGCAAGAACCCCTTGAGAGTCAAACTCCTTTGGATGATCACGTACGCATTTTGGATGGAGTCGGGGTTCGATAGGGATTGCTGCGAGACCATGCCGCACATAGCGATGCGGCCTTGATAACGCATGTTGAGTAGCGCTGCGTTTAATGTGGGTCCCCCCACGTTGTCGAAATATATGTCTATGCCTTGTGGAAAATACCTACAAGTATATTGATTGTTAATTAATATACGTACATAACTTTGTTTTTGAGACTCGAACCCATGTTCACTGGGTTGAAAGACTTTGCTAAATACCGTACACAAGATTGCTTTTAGAAAAAAATAAAACAGTGTTCACGAGATGCAGGTTCGATTCCCATCCCACCCTTGATTTCACTATTTTTTTTTTTAATAAAAAGTTGCATTAAAAATTGCACGGTTTGTGATTTGAACTCGCGTGCTTGAGTTGACTAAGCACACTTTGCAAGGACCAACGGAGCAAATAAAATTTTTATGCACTTTTGACTCCACCCACCCCATATAAATGGGTTGGTTCTGACCCTGGCAATATATGTACACAACTTGTACCAAGACTAAAGGCTTTCATTATTATTTTTTTTTCTTTTTTTATCGCGGGAGGACCAAAAGCTTTCATTATGGATATAAATAAAATCGTCCAAAACTTTCAAAGTGATGGAAAGGAGCTTTAATTATTTGTATAATAATTGTGTTTTTGTATACGGCATACAATCTGCATAGAATATTTGATATGCCTTTTATGTAATGCATACATACAATATTGACTAGTTTTTAGGAAAAATGTACCGTTTTAATGTGGCGACTAGGTCAGACTCCTCTTTGTAATTAAAAGCCTCATCAAATCCCAACTTGTTCTTCAAAAGTTCAATCTGAGAATTTAAAAAAGTTCTATAACAAATTACAAAAAGTTTAATTTCACATACTCAGTTCCTACATAAGATCATAAATATGATAAATTTTACAACAAAGCCCTTGAATTATGACTAAATTACAGAAAAACACCTTCATTATTAAGAATTGAAAAAAAATACCCTTTATATGTAATATAAATATTCAGAACTAAAAGATATATCCTTTATAAGTGAAGAAAGGTCCTCTTTATATACAAAATACATATTAAGAACTGAAAAAATACCCTTTATACATAAAAACATCCTTTATACATAAACTTAACATTAAGAATTAAAAAAAAATACCATTTATATGTAAGAAAATAAAATACCCAACTTTCTGTTCTACGAACATTACACATTAAGTAAAACAAACAAAAAAACAAACATTTTGTTCTGAGCCGGCGCTTCCAACAACATAACACCCAAAAAGTTTGGCGAGTTAACCGATGATTAAAAGTTCTCTTTATATACAAAATACATATTAAGAATTGAAAAAAAATACCCTTTATATATAAAAGCATCCTTTATACGTACAATTAATATTGAGAATTGAAAAAAAAATACCATTTATATATTAAAAAAACAGCCAATTTTCTGTTGTACATTGATATATTTCCTTGAAGCAAAAGAAACATTACATAATTAATTTAAACAAACAAACAAACAAACCTTTTGTTGTGAGCCGGCGCTTCCAACAACATAACACCCAAAAAGTTTGGCGAGTTGACCGACAATTTGACCGACAGCGCCTGACGCGGCGGAGACAAAGACCGTTTCGCCCTTCTTCGGCTTACACACCTCGTAAAACCCTGCGTACGCCGTGAATCCCGGCATTCCTGTCTCACAAACAATAATACAATAAATGATTAAATGCTACTTTTTTTAGAAAAGAAAAATATTGATGGTTTGGTTATTGTATTTGTGGTAGCAAAATGTGATGACATATTGGGTGTTTTAATGATATAATTGTAGTTTAGGTAGGCTTCTAGATGTAACTGGTACAGTAAAACATTGCTAATTTGTAGATTTTATTTGAAAAGCTGATAAATTTGTTGTTGATTAGTATAAATCTTTGCAAGAAAGGACGATTGATTAATTTAGTTTAATTACCAAGAAGACCAACATGGTAGGAAAGTGGGAAGTCATTCGAGTCGATTTTTCTCAGCGTATCGGTTTTGCGGATCAAGCTGTATTCTTCCCAACCCGTCATCCCCGAAACCAAATCCCCTTCACTGAAATCCGGATTTCTCGACTCCACCACTTTACACACCCCAAATCCCTCAATCGGCTTCAAAAATTCATAAATAACAGACCCAATTCAATAACTTTGCTAATTTAATAATGCACGAAATTTCAAAAATAATTGGTACCGATCCGGGCTGGAAAGGAGGGATGTAAGAATCGTGCTTGCCGAGCATTCGGCCTCGCATGAAGGGGTCGCAAGAGAGGTATAAATTCTTCACCAAAACAGCTCCTTTAGCTTCGTCGGGTACCTCCAGCACCAGTTTTTCGCCTTCTTGTACCTCCATGTCCGTCTCGTTCGGAGTTCCGGTGATGAAATGCTTTAAGACGACCTTCTTGTTTCTCACCTCCATTGTCATTTGTTGTTTTTGTTGACTTCACTGTGTGTTGTGTTGTGTGCGCCTGAGAAGAGAGAGATGGCTAATTGGAGTAGACGGTGACATTCTAAGAGCACATTTCTTATTCTGAGAGCGTGTTATCAGTTGGTGAATGTTTATTTCTTATTATCTCAGCTCTCGGAATAAGAAATCCGCTCTCAAAATATCAATTCCCAATTGGAGTATATTGTATCGTCGTCTGTTATGGCTCTGAAAGAGACTCAGGACAGTAGAAATTTTGAATTTTTTATGAACTTAAAAACAGGAGAGTAGAATTTTGAATTTTTTTCAAGTAACTTCGGTTAAAAAAATAATCCAATCAATGGTATCATTTTGAAAATAATTAAAAAAACTAGCATTTCTGATAGATTTTTTGACGAAATATTGTTCCGTCATGCTCTTTGGCGGAACAGTAAATTTTATGTCAACTAGAAATTAATAAGGAGATTTAGCAAAAAAAAAAAAAAAAGCACTGTTCCGCCAGTGATTTTTTTTTAATTCTTTTTGCTAAATTTTCAGAGGTTTTTTAGGGGCAGAAAAATATAAAATAGACTGTTCCGCCAAAAGGCTTGGCGGAACAATTTTATTTTTTATTTTTTGATTAATTTCCTTGCTAAATTTGTCGTTAAAGCTAAAAATTAAGAAATTTAACCTGTTCTGCCAAATAGCTTGTCGGAACAGCGTTTTTTCCTCAATTAAGATTATTTAAGACTACTAAATGGCCCGGGACATGTTCCGCCAGGATCCTTAGCGATGCAGGTTATGTTCCACCAAAAAGGCTGGCAGAAATGCTAGTTTTTTAATCATTTTCAAAACGATGCTATTTGATTAATTATTTTTCACATGCTATTTGAAAAAAGGAGACTTTCATATATACTATTACAAAAACTTAAAATACCATATGTGCCATTACAAAAAGTTGGCATATCATATTTGCCATTACAAAAACTCAAAACATCATATTTGCCACTACAAAAGATTAAAATATCATATTTATCATTACAAAAGATAAAATATATCAATTTTATCCTCTTAAAACTTTAAAAATATCAAATATATACCCTAATTTAATATGACCAAAATATTCTTATTTATTTATTTATTTATCCTTCACTAACATATATTAATATTCTCTTTTCAACCCAAACTCTGCTCCCATTTTGCCGCATCATCCTTTCATAACATCACTTTAGTTATGGAGATATCCTAATCCACATGTCTGTTTCCTCTTCAGAAATAATGAAGTCAACAATAAATTGGAATTGAAATGAATTGATTTTGTCTCGAATAAATTTTTCTATCATATTAAATTTTTTGACTTTTATTAAAAAAAAAGGAAAAAAAAATATTTTGTTCTATATATAATTTAAATCATGAAGTTGGGGGGGAGAGAAATTATTGGAGGACACATCAAATCAATTCTCAATATAAAATCTAATTTATGAAATAAATTAACGAGTATAATTAGGGGTGTATATTGGCCGGGTTAAACGGGTTTGCATGAAAGTTGCAACCCAACCTAGTAAGAACGGGTTTGCATTTTTTCAACCCGACTCAACCCATACTACTTAAAAAAAAATTAAACCCGATCATAATTTTCTTGGGCGGGTTGATAAAATTTTGAACTTTTACTAAGTATATATTATTATAACATATATTGACCAAATAAAACATACGATTTTGACACAATAATATTAAAAAAAAGATGAAAATAATTTATTATTTTAAAAATAAATCATTAAAATTATTTTTAGCGAACAAGCATACTTTGTTTTTGTATAACGTACATTGACAAGTTTTTGTTATGCTTTATTGTTTCTTTGGCGAAAATATTACAAATTATTGATTATAAGGCTTTATCTTTATTTGTGAGATGCACTATACTCAATATAGAATTTATTTTTACGTTAAGTTTATAATTGGAAACTAAATATATAATATAGAAGTTTATTTTATGTTAAGTTTATAATTGAAAACTAAATATATAATATAACATAGAAATTTGATGTAGAATAGGAAACAAATAAATTTAATATAGTATACTCCATATATAATTTTGGTATGTACGGGTTGGGTCGGGTTAATGCGGGTTTACAACTTAAAACCCGTAATCCGACCCATAACTCCGGGTTATTCAATATTCAAACCCGGACCCAACCAAACACCTTCAAAACCTGCAAAAAACGGGTCAGGTCGGGTTGGATGGGTTGAACGGGTCAAAAAATTATTTGTACACCCCTAAGTATAATGGTAATTATAAGATTAAACTGTTAATTTTAAAGGAAAAAATAGATGATTTTAAGTTTTGAGTAATTTGATGGCAAATATGATTTATTAAGTTTTTGTAATGGAAAATTCGATATTTAAATTTTTTGTAAGTTTTTATATAATGGCAAATATGATATTTAAGTTTTATAATAGCAAATAAGAAATTTTAAGTTTTTGTAATGGCAAATATGAAATTCTCCCTTGAAAAAGAATGTCAGACATTTTCAATCAGGATTTTTTTCAAAACCCCCTGATTATTCTGAATATTCAAAAACGTCACTTTTTGAGAGTTCCAAAAAAATGTTATAAAGTAGACTGAATTCCGTTTACCGGTGTATGTTGTTAATTCGGTTCCATTTTTTTAAGCCTCAGGCAGATGATTTGCCTAACGAAGATTCTATTAAAATTAAAAAAAAAATTAAAAAAATTACAAGAAAAATTTATAAAAAAACCCTAACTTTTCCGAATATTACAAACAACATCCTATATTTTCTGATTTTCAAAATAAACCCTATGATAAGTTTTTCATTTGCAAAAAACCCACTCTATCCACATTTCCATCTAATTGATAGTTAATATTTTTAAAATACCCATTTTTCCCCTATAATAAAATATTTTTTCAAAAAATTATCTTAGAAAATATTTTTCTAATATTCTCTAAAAAGAATTACTTAAAAAATATTTTATCAAATTTACATAAAATATTCCAGCAAAAAATTTCTTAAATTATTTTTTATTAAAAACTATTTTTAAGAAGTAAAATGTAAAAGCACGACGGGATAAAGCACATCCAAAACGCGACAAAATTTTTATATATTGTTTTATCCGCTTTTCAATATATTAATTTTTTCCTATATATTGTTTTCATTGTTCTACGTATATACTTGTCTCTATATACTATTTACATAAAATGAATCTTATATATTATTTTCTAAATTTTATATATTGTTCATTGTCTCTATAGACTGTTTTTTGTGAAAAACGAAGGTCGTGCTTCTCAACAGAAAACCCCCGTTGTGTACTTCTGAATATTTTTTTTGTTTTAAAAAGAGAGAGCTGATATGTTGATGTACTAACAGTAGCATGTCGAAATCACGACAAAGAATATATATAACTTACTAACAAGTGTAAAATATATATACATATATATGTATATATATATATATATATATATATATATATATATATATATATATATATATATATATATATATATATATATATATATATACACACACACACACACACATATATATACATATATATACATATATACATATATATACATATATACATATACATATATATAGATATATCTATATATATATATGTATGTATATATATATATATATATATATATATATATAAATACTCTTTTGGCCAAGCTTCTCAAATGGGGTGCACTTGTACCATGATTGGCCCACCATTTAGCTATTATATTATTAAAAAAAAATGTACATTTGTTAGCATTACATAGTTCCAAAAAATATTAATTTAGAATTTAAAAATTATCGGGATCAAAAGTCTTTTTCTTTCTTTGCCGAATTGCCATATCCTTCCCAAACGAATCTAGGCATTTTTCATAGATATCAAACTCGTCCGTAATTTTATCTTGTGTATCGATATCATACATAAGCGCTGCACATTCCAAAACACTGGCTCTAAATGTTCACTCTTCAATCTCCTTTTGATTTGAATAATAATAATATGGGTTTAAGAAATAACCGGCTTCATGCAATGGAGTTTTCAACTTGAGATCCCATCTCTTGTCAATTATATCCCATGCGGTTTTGTATTTACTCATCTTCTCCAAATTTCAAAGCAATTTCTTTTTTTACATTCACTAATTCACCATATAAAAAACCCATTGCCGGTTTATCACCATCTACTCGCCTTAAAACCTCAACTAGTGGCTCAAACAAATTAATCGAATAATTGACCCCATTCCAAAAAGCATCGGATGCAATATATAAGGATGCTTGTTTTCCCTTCGCTTTCTTCAAATACTCTCCATTTCCCAACTCATGTAATTCATCGGACCGGAATAATTTTTTCAACTCATTTTTTTTGTCAGAAATACTTTTCAAATTCAAATAAGCGGTCGCAAAACGGGTAATACCACACCGAACCAAATCCTTACCAAGAACCCTTCTCATCAATTCCAAAATACGGGTATGCGCATAGAGAAAAATTGTAACCGCCCTAGCCTTCGTAATTATTTTTTCTACAATTGAAATTTTACCAATATCTTCAAGCATAAGATCTATGCAATGAGCCGCGCATCCCGTCCAAAAAATATTCGGCCACTTTGCTTTCAACAATTTACTAGCCGTCTCATTAGGTCGAGCATTATCTGTGACAACTTGGATAACATTGGTCTCCCCTATCTCTTCAATGCACTTATCCACCAACTCAAATATATACCGGCCATCTTTTTTTTCACTTGAGGCATTAACCGATGGAAGAAAACAAACTCCGTATGCACTATGCACAACAAGATTCATTAGACCCCTTCCCTTCATATCCGTCCAACCATCCGTCATTAAAGAGCAACCGGTTTGAACCCATGAGTCTCTATGTGATTTAAGCCAATTTTGCACACTCTTCTTCCTCTTCGCCAATAAAGGCCCACTAAGCTCATATGGCGTCGGCGGCTCTAAATCTCTACCATAATCTCCAATTGCTTGTACCATAAGTCTGAAACTCCGGCGTGATGCGGCATTATGTGGAATCGAACTTTCGTAAAACCATTGTGCAATGTATTCATTTGCACGTGCTCTTTTTTCTTTTTTTAGCATGGTTGTTAAAGCCGATTGCACCTTCACTTTCTTCCCCTTTTTTTCAATCTCTTCTTCAGAGAGTTTGCAAAATAAATCCATAGGTCCGACCGTACCTTTTGAGCTCCCACTTGCTCTCAAATTTCGTAATCCCTCATTGTCATCCTCATCATCCGTCTCATCCCCTCTATTAGGATGATCCACATTGACACTATCCTGAGTTTCTTTATTCAATTTTGCTTTTTCTTCTATTTTTCTTTTTTGCTCTTGCACAAGATTAAATATTTTTTTGCGTACTTCGTCAGGTACAACTGTACATGACACCGCATTTCCCGTAATCCCGGCTAGGTGTTCTTTCATCCGGGTTATTCCTCCGGTGTACACATTTTTACAATAATTGCATTGTACTCGTGTCGAAATTTTAGGATCCGGACGAAAACAATGTGCCCATGCCGGATCTTTTGATGGCGGCGCTTGCGTTTCGGAATTTGGGGTTGTCATGCTATTAGAGAAAAAATGAAACACAATTAATACGATGAAAAATTGAAAAAGAAAAAATAAAGAAACATTTCATCGAACACCTTATGTGTGTCGCCAATTTTCTCTAAATAACTCATTTTCTTTGTTGAATCAAACTAAATGGACAATGCTTGATTGATTTTCAACTTTCTAATTAGATCAAATTCTAAAATAAACCTTATCAAGAAAAAATAAAATTAAGAAGTGATGACAAGGAAGAAGGAGAAAAAAGACTATTACTTGAACTAAAAGAAGAAGTGGAATAACCGTCGCCGTCGCCGGTCGTCTGCCACGGTCTTCTGCTGTCGGCGCCGGTGAGAGAAGGGATGGGTCGAAGACTAGAGTTTCTTTCCTTCTATTTTCGTTTTTTTTATGCTGGGTTATATTTTTGCGTTTTAAGCTTCTGGAGGGAAGGAGAAGAGAGTTAGAATATGATGGGTTTATTTTTTAATTGGGTTTGGGTTCATTTAATATTGGGTTTGGGTTTGGGTTTGGGCCGGATATAAATTAAAAAATAGATAATTAACTATCCAATAGCGCAATAGCGCCACTTTTGTCCGCTATTATCACCGCAATAGCGGCGCTATATCGTCTGTAGCGGCCAAAACGCTATATTTGCTATTTTTTGTTGCGAGTTGCGTTTCATAGTAGTTTTTCGCAATTGCGCCGCAATTTAAAACACTGATATGTATATATGTATATATATATATGTATATATGTATATACATATATATATAATTCATTTTCTATAACTATATATACAATATACATAAACAAGTAAAAACAAATATAAAAAATAAAATAGTATATATTAAAACAAGTATATACAAATTCCAAAAGTAAAAAAATACATAAAAAATAAAATAGTATATAAAATAGTAAAAACAATCTATAGATTTATATTGTAAAGTGAAAAAACAGTATATATACTGTTAGTCGTGATTCGGTGTGGTACAATACCGTCGTGATATCAGATTTCCCTTAAAATATATTTTTAGGAAAATTATATTTCTTAAAAGGGACATGATACTGCATGATGGATGTTTCCTATTGTGCAACATGAATTTCTTTTTTTCGCTAAAAAAATATACATAAAACAATGAAAATTGTATATAGGAAAAATTTAATACATTGGAAAAAGGAAAATAGCCCTGTTTGTGGGACGTGCTCTAGCCCGCCGTGCTTTCACATTTCCCTTTTAAAATAGTTTTTAATAAAAAAATTTAAGAAATGCTTTATTAGAATTTTTTTTAAAGATTTTTTTAATTATTTGATAAAATATTTTTGTAAAAATTATTTTTTTCAGAAAATATTAGAAAAATATTTTGTATGAACTTTTTTTTTGGAAAAATATTTTGTCATAGAGGTAAAATGAGAATTCCAAAATATTAACCATCAATTAGATGAAAAAGTGGATGGGGGAGATTTTTTGTAAATTAAAAGTTTATTGTATGTTTTTTTTAAATCAGAAAATATAGGGTTCTTTTGTAATATTTGAAAAAATTAGGGTCTTTTTTGTAAACTGAGGAATTTCTAGTATATATTTTTGGCCAAATTTCATGTGTACCCCTACAAAATATTATAATTTCACATATACCCCTACAAAAAGTGAAATATCACCAATACCCCTACAAAATCAGTCAAATATCATGTATATCCTTATGATATATTTTGTGTTAAGATTAACATAATTTTTATTTTTTTTGTTTTTTCTCGATGTAAATATGGTAAGAATTTATATTGAGTCATTTTATAGTTCATATATTTATATATACGTATGTTCAAGATGAATATGTTTGAGAGAAAAACTTACAATTCTCTAAAAGAAAATAATAAAAAATAAAAATAATTCGTATATAATAGTCATTTGTATTTTTAATAAAGTAACTAATACTAATTCAATCATTTTGGATGTTATTTGACGGAATATTAACGACAAGAGTATTAGTGGGATTTTAATAATTTTGTAGGGGGTATTCATGATATATGTATGGTTTTGTAGGGGTATTCATGATAATTGATTTATTTTGTAGGGGTATTGGTGATATTTAAGTTTTTGTAGAGGTAGACGTGAAATTATGAGGTTTTGCAGGGTTAAATATGAAATTGGGCCTATATTTTTTTATTGGAAAAATGATTATCTTGTAGAAATATAATTTACAAGTGGGGGCCTCGCTCCGCTTTGGACCTAACAATTTTTTTGGAAATAGTAAAAATATCACCAAATAAAAGTAAAAATATCACCAGATTAACATAATTTGGCCTGTATTAGTATGACACTTTTTAGTGTTTTTAGAGTTTTAAGTTGGATGGTTTATATTAATAAAGAAATAGATAATTAAAACAAATAAATAAAAGTAAATAAAGATATCGAACATCAGATCTGTTGACGAAATTCGGCCAGATGATTGTGTTCGACATGTATCTAATCGCTTTGGGCATTCCTGATTTACTGGTAGTTGGTGAATTTTCAGATACACATGACTGGTGAAAATATTTGGGAAAAATATTTGAAGATTTCAGAAAGCATTCGAGAAAAATACGGAAAGCACGATATAGAAAGAAATAGTCAATTATTCAAGTTGAGAGCTATACCTCCAAATGAAAAGTTCTCAAACTTTTCTTTTGGTAACTGCGAATTATTCGATGTATTTTTACAGGGTGAAAACTACGAAAATATCATATTCTATTACTTTGTATTCGACACATATCTGAAATGCTTTGGTATTCTTAATCAACGAGTAATTGGTAAACTTCGATAGACACATGATCGATGAAAATATAGGGAAAGATATTCGCAGACTCTAGAAAATAATTGTGTGTGAGAGAAATTACTCATCGTCTTTAAAATAATTTTCTACACCATGTCTCCATAACACAATTATCTCCTCTAAATGTGTTTATTTGACATAATTCATGTGTACATGGATCTATGGACAATAAAACAATTGCTAAAAAAATTACTAACAAAATTTGACTGTTCTTTTCAAACGATACCCGAAATTATACGTCCATTACGCCATCATCATGACAAAGAGAAAGAAAGAAAGATAAATGATATATAGAACGAAATGCTAACATCAAAATAGAGAAAATGAAACTAGCTTCAAAGGGCAATGATATAAATATCAAAGCCAATTACACATCCAGCCAAATTACAAATCATATCACAAATTAATATTTAAGTTGACCTTTAAATCTCACTTGATTGTATTCTCTAGAATGAATTTCCAAATCAATGTTTGTCCACATAAAAATGACAAAAAACTTGCTCGAGCCTAGTGTTTACAAAAATTATCAATTATATTTTTCTTCATGTTCACCACTCCTCTTTTTAATTTTCCATCTTGAACATGTGAAGCACGGAGAATTTTTTTTCTTGCATCAAAAAGTGTCTGCTTTGAGTTTCTTTCAATAAAATCTTCGATAATTTACTCCAATTAGGTATCATATCAAGGTTTTCTTCTCAAAAGACTTCATCTCACCCCTCATATCAAGTTGACTAGTGAAAAAAATTATAATTTTGGAGAAGTATAATGTCGCTAGTCATTAAGACGAATGTATACAGATAATGTCGAATTTTTGGATTCTCATTATCAGGAATATATTCACATTGATCATTTTTGCACGTACATCAGGATTAACCAAAATCTTGTCCAAAGTAGATGATCGAGAGTTTTTACGGCCGCAGTAACTACATTAGAGTCTCTTATTGTTGATCTTTTGTTCTCCCACCTCTTCGACCCCGACTTCTTGAACCTTATCCCCTCGAACCTTTTCTCCTGGAACTTTATTGGATATAATTCATTTTCTTAAAATAAATAAAGTTATGTTATCACTTGACCGTTATATAAATTTAACTTGATATCAGAGCTTTGACAACTTTTTTAATTTTTAACAACAACATTAATTTTAAATAAATAAAATTAAATGGTATCAGAGCTTAGATACTGTAGTTGATATGATTATATGAAAAATCAAATATGTAGCTGGAAGAGATACATAAGTAAGATTATTAAATATTCATTCATCCACCAATTATTTTAATCCTATTGTCCTTCCACCTATTCGACCTCGATTTCGACTTCTCGAACTTTGTCCCCTCGAACAGTTTCCCTGGAATTTTTGCTGGATATAATTAAATTTCATATATTAAACAAAGTTATATTATTGCTTTTACCATTGTATAAAGTTCAACATGGTATAAGAGCTCTGATATTATGTTGATTTTTAACAACATCATAAAATTTAAATAAATAAAATTCAACATGGTATCAGAACTTAGATACTGCAATTGACATGAAAATATAAAAAATAAAACATGTTATTCGAAGAGATGCACTAGTAAAGAAACTAGATAAATATCCGTCCACTAATTACTCTAATGCATCTATTATTCCATAATATTTTTGTCATTCTCGTGCTATATTTCCTTGCTTTCAACAATCATCTTATTACCTCCTTGAACTATAAACCTTTCCACAACTTTTAAAATTTAGTTAAGTGTTGTAAGAAAATTTTGTGTAATAATAAAAATATTATCTCTCCCTATATATCCATAATTTTAAACAAAATTATATTATCACTTCTGTTTTTATATAAAATTCAACATGGTATCAAAAGTAATAACGTCGGGCATTACAACAAACATGAAAGATGCATGGAGAGACTCAAGAAGGTAGCTTATATAATTTTTGCTCTCACTGCTACTAAAATATTGGAGAAAAGAATCATAAGAAATTAGAAGTTATTCGGCAGAGATATGGGATAAGAGATAAATAAAGGGAGGATGAGTTAAACGAATTCGAAGTACGTCATCCAATGGATGAGTTAGGCAAAGATAACCCGCTAAGTTGGATTTTGGTTTTGCGCGAACATAAAACAGATGAATAATTAGAAATGTTCGACATAATTATTTAGTCAAATGACTAATATGTCATGCTTTGTTATACGGCACATGATATGTACATTATTGGTTATGGAGTTGAGAAGAAAAAAGAACCATCAAAGGATGAATCGAAGAAAGGTGAATCATTAAAAGGTGAATCGTCTAAAGGTGCATCACCAATGGATGCAACTTCGAAAGGTTTCTTCCATTTTGGGGGTCATACTCATACCATGTATAGTTAGAACTCTTCATTATTTGTGTCCATTTCCCTTTCCTTTCACCTCTCGGACCTCTACCTCCTGAACCACCTCCCTCTTTATCTTTTTCATCTCGATTTTTTACAGCGCAACCCTTTGAGGGTTGTTTACCCTTTGATGACTGTTGCTATGAGGATTCACCTATGCGAGTTTTTTCTCAATTCCACAGTCAATCACATACATGTTAGAGATAAGGTAGTAAAGCACAAGAAACACATCCTTCCGCCTAATTACCATGTCGAACATCAAAGGCTTCTCACCTTTCTTATGTCGTTCCGGTAAAACTAAAATCCAATTTCTGGGGTTGTGCTCTCACCCGACTTGTATGGATCTTTTACCTTGGGTTGGCATAATTCATCCTCCCATCCTATACTCTTTCAAATTTATGATAGAACGCGTTGTAGGGTCTCTTGATAATTTTTTTCAATACCCTCCTCGCCAGTTAAGTCCATTTCAAGCTCAGCAACTTTTACATTAGAAATAAATTAGGCTAAAGTAATGCAAATATCATATGAGCAATTGATGTGTTGGTCAAAGATATTCCAACAAAGAAAGAGATGATAAGAAGAAAAAAACAGCACATGCACTTTGATATGAAGACATATTTGTATAGAGAAAATACAAAAGAACTAATACACATCTCATACTTTGTAATTGTTTGAACACAACATTTATACTCACACACACATATAAAGCAGAATTGTATCACTTATGCCAACCAAACATCATCATCATACATGAAACCAACAATAAAGATCAAGTTTAGATGAAGTAACAAAGATTTCATAATTTATTGATGAATATCTCTACAAGAAACCTTAAATCCTGAATTGTCAATGCAAGAAAGGGCAATAACACCAGTACGTTATTTGATCTTATAAAGTTGTTGATCATTAAAAATAGCACAAAGTTATCAAACATTGAATAATAAACTGAGATTAATCTCACACATCTGAAAAACACTTTCCCAAACATGGTTATTAAAGGGAGAGTGAGGCTCCACATCCTTCGGCTTCCCTAATACAATTGAAACCTATGAACCATCATCTCTTCTGCATTTCTTAACAACAGGGAAATCTTCAGCCATCTGATTCTAATCCTGGCCGTGAAGAGGAGAAGAATTGATTTTTTCATTTTTTGTCGTGTTTAGGCTTACAGTTACGAACAGGGGAGTTGAATGATTTTCATTTTATGCAAGTGAGGGCGGCTTTGTAGGTTTGTATCTTTCCATCCATGTCAGTCTTCTTCTTGAAGACCCACTTACATCTGATGGTCTTCTAGCCTTCGGATGGGTCAATCAAATTCCAAACTTGATTGTCTTGCATGGATTGCATCTCGGCTCTCATGGCCTTTAACCACTTCTGAGAGTCAGGACTCTTCATAGCATCTTGGTAGGACGTGGGTTCATCATCTATAAATGTCACATCATCATCATTAGACATGAAAAATCCTTATCTCTCGGGCTCACGATGAATCCTACTAGATCAACGTTGAGTTTGTTATGTTTCAAGCTCACCAACTCCTTGAGAGCTTGTTTGTTCCTCCATCATAGGTTCTGCGACTATAAGTGGGTCTCGAATTTCTTCGAGTTGCACTTTACTCCCACTGCTTCTCATAGAGACAAACTCTCTTTCCAAGAAGGCTCCATTGCGAGCAACAAAAACTTTGTTCTCCCATGGGTGGTAACAGTAATATCCTTTACTTTCCTTAGGATATCCCACAAATAGGCACTTATCATATTTTGGGTCTGAGTTTATCGGAAAACTGATGTTTGACATAAGTCTCACATCCCCAAATTTTAAGAAAAGACAACTTGGGGTTTTTCCCCATCCACATCTCATATGGCATCTTTTGAACCGTTTTGGATGGAGTTCAGTATGAATGCTACAGGCTCAAGAGCATAACCCCAGAAAGACATTGAAAGACTCATTTGACTCATCATCGATCGAACCATATCTAATAAGGTTCGATTCCACCTTTTGGACACTCCATTCCACTGAGGAGTTCCTAGAGGAGTTAGTTGTGAAACTATTCCACATTCTCTGAGATGATCCTCAAATTCCTGACTCAGATATTCGCCTCCTCAATCAGATCGACGTGCTTAAATCTTCTTGCCAAGTTGATTTTGTACTTCATTCTTAAATTCTTTGAACGCTTCAAAGGATTCAGACTTGTGCTTCATTAGGTAGACATAACCATATCTACTAAAGTCGTCCAGAAAAGTTATGAAGTACCGATACCCACCTCTAGCCGGCGTACTCATTGGTCCAAATACATCAGTATGTATGAGTTCTAATAAGTCATTGACCCTCTCACCAACTTTTGTGAAGGGTTTCTTAGTCAACTTGCCAAGTAAACAAGACTCGCACGTCTCAAATGATTCCAAATCAAATGAGTCTAAAAATCCATGAGAGTGGAGTTTAGCCATGTACATTACATGCGCAGCGGAACCTATGGATTTAATCCACCCTAGGATCTACGTTAAGGGAATAAAAGTACGAGATTGGCTATTTAAATTTTCTACCTCGGATCTTCCGGATCAGCGAGATGGAGAACGAATGTAGCTCTGAAGTCTTCAGACTCGCAACCATCTCCTTTTTGATGCTCGGTTCACCAAGCTCCTTCCTGTTGCTCAGCTCGAAGAACTCCTTCTTGAAGCTCAACTCGCTAAACTCTTACTTAAAGCTCGCATGAGAGACTCATTCTTCTCCTAGGGATGAAGATAGATCGCTTGCAAGTTCTCAAGATAGAGAACCTCTACTCGTATCCACACGAACTACACTCAAATGGAATAATCGGACTTGGCTAGACAAGTCCGGATATACTTTCCGAATATCTCTCAAAACTTTCTCTCTTTTTTCTGTGTATTAGACAGTAGCCCTGGAGGCTAGAATAGTATTGCCAATAGAAATGGACTACCCTTCTATTTATACTAGAAAGAGAGGTGAACAATTGCTCAGTTACCACCACCACTATAAAAAACAAATTGTGACCCACCCGACGAACATCCGTCCAAAGTTGGGAACGGAAATATTCCGTTCTCAACGGAGACGTGCTGGAAATTCGTAATTTCTTTTGTTTTAGTTCCGTTTCCAAAACGGGTTTCAAAAAACTATTTTTCGAAACTCTAGGAAATCATAATATCTAATATTATATTACTAGAAACTATTTCCGTGATGTTTTGAAATAATATTTTCAAAACCCTAAAATTTATTATACTAGAATTTACTAAATTTTAAATATGTAATCAACGATTATTACCTTAACGAACGCTCTGATACCACTGTTGGTAATTCATAGTCATGTACGTTATATGCACAGCGAAACCTATGGATTTAATCCGCCATAGGATCTATGTTAAGGAAATAAAAGTACGAGATTAACCATAAAAATTTATACCTCAGATCTTCCTGATCCGCGAGACGAAGAATGGATGTAGGTCTAAACTTTTCTGACTCACAACCGTCTCCTTCGTGAAGCTCGGCTCGCGAAACTTCTTCTTGAAGCTCGGCTCGCGAAATTCCTTGCTTCTCCTAAGGAGGAAGATTGATCGCTCGTAAGTCTTAAGTTAGAGAACCTCTACTCATATCCACGCGAACTTCAGATAGACGGAATTATCGGACTCGGCTAGACCGGTCCAAAAATACTTTCCGAAATTACCCTCACAAGACTCCCTCTCTTGGTATTAAGGCTGCCTCTAAGGCTTCTAATTGTATATATAATAGAGGGGGTATGCCTCTCTATTTATACTAGAGAGAGGGGTGAAAGAATGGCAAGTTTCGATAAGGAAACTCTTCCAGCCGCCAGAGTTCCGGCCGATCGGAACATGTGTTCTGGTTGGCAGAACAATTCCAGCATTAGTTCCAACCGACCGGAACTTGGTTTCGGTTGGCTGGAAAAATTCCAGCCATATGCAAAATTTTAGTTCCGGCCGACCGGAACTTGTTTCCGGTTGGCCGGAACAATTTCAGCATATGTAAAATTTAGTTACGGCCGCCCAGAACTTCTTTCCAGTTGGCCAAAACAATTCTTTCACCAATTTATACATCACATGTATAACTGTTTCTAAGGTATTTTCATCCCGTCCGAATGGAGTCCATTTTGTGACCGTGTAGGTTTCCTTTAACGCTGGCAATGATCTTCTAAAGATCGTAAGTCATGAGTAACCTCTAGACTGATGTCATGACTACCCATGTTAAATGAAATGATCAGCGATCATAAACCTATCTGAAGAGACATGTGCTTATTTCTTTTGTTCTGCGATATATGTCTTGATCACAAGGCATGGAAGTATGTCATCCTTGAGTTTGATCAAAGTCTTTTTCCTGATCGAGAATTAGACTGAGTAAATACAAAATGATATTAACAACACATGTTAATCCATTTTGAGCATGGCCATGCATTTCCTTCAGTCCTAGTTCATCAGGGAGAGATATCTCCCTCATGACGAGAGGAACAAATCCCATCTTGGTCACTCACATTCCTCGTCATGATTCAGTGCATACCTAATGATGACCTTAATGATCATCACATTATGGATGATGTAGGATCATATTAAAGTATGCAGTTCCACATACAGGAATCCATGGTGACCTCAGGTCGTAGGAACAGGTACACTATTCATATGAGAATCACTAATGACATATACAATGCATATTCTCATAGTGTGGTCAATCCAGTACGTGTTCACTAACACGTACCTATATTCCAGACTTGACATCTCTATGTCTATGATCAACAGAACAAGATCATCCATCCTGCGAATATTCTAGTGTGGATATGTAGCTTCTTACCTGAAGTATGTCTATCTCTATAAACATCCTACATATCACTAAGGACAATTTAGAATGTCATTCGTTGGTTCACAGTTCTACTATCAGAATCACGTATTCTGATGACGTGAACCCGAAGTGTCATTCTTGGTTGATATAAGATTTACATTCAGAACCCATACACACAGATATATAAAAAACAACCTTTGTTGAATAAATAATAATATCTTAATACATAATCCATTACCAAGCACAAATACATTTGGCCTAGGGAACTAATCCTACATAACCCACGTCCTACCAAGAAGCTGTGAAGAGTCCTGACTCTCAGAAATGGTTAGAGACCATGAGAGCCGAGATGCAATCCATGAAAGACAATCAAGTTTGGAATTTTATTGACCCATCCGATGGCTTGAAAACCATCGGATGTAAGTGGGTCTTCAAGAAGAAGATTGGCGTGGATGATAAGGTACAAACCTACAAAACAAGGCTTGTGGCGAAAGGTTTCAAACAAGTTCATGGTATTGACTATGACGAAACTTTCTCACCTGTAGCTATGCTTAAATCCATCAAAATTCTGTTAGCCATAGCAGCATATTATGACTATGAAATATGGCAAATGGATGTCAAAACAGCTTTCCTGAATGGAAATCTTACCGAGGATGTGCATATGATGCAACCCGAGGGTTTTGTCGACCCTAAGAATTCTGGTAAGGTTTTCAAGCTCCAGAAATCCATTTATGGATTGAAGCAAGCGTCTCAAAATTGGAACCTTCGTTTGATGAAGTCATCAAAATTTTTGGTTTTACCAAGAGTGAAGGGGGACCCTGTGTTTACATGAAGTTCAGTGGGAGCACGGTAGTATTCCTTGTACTTTACGTAGATAACATATTACTCATGGGAAATGACGTCCCAACATTATTGAACGTCAAGAAATGGTTGGGAGATAATTTCTCGATGAAATACCTAGGAGAAGCCTCCTACGTGCTAGGAATCAGGATCTATAGAGATAGATCTAGAAGGCTTATAGGTCTGAGTCAAAGTACAGACGTAGATAAGGTCATGAAACGGTTCAGAATGCAAGAATCCAAGAAAAGATTTTTGCCCTTGTGACATGGCGTGTCTCTCAGTAAGACACAGTGTCCTACAAGTGAGCAGGAACGAAGACGCATGACTAAGATCTCATATGCTTCAGCTATAAGATCTATTAGTTTCAATCGCAAGCGCACGATCTACGCATAGTACTTTGGGTGTCGAATCGACAGGGAGGAGTAGATAGTTTTAGTTTCTTAAATGTAGTTTGGATTAAATCTTTTAGTTGATTTTGGAATTTAGAATAGAAATAAAATAAAATAAAATAAAGTAAAGTGGTCGCTTATCGAGTTGCAGACTAGGCTGTCACGATCCTTGTCTGCATAGTAATTAATGTCTGAGATGATAAAAGATGTTTCTAGGGGTCGAACTCTTTCGTAGTTCTCCGTCTGATTTCTCGTGTCTTGGTCGTGAGCTCAAAATCCTCGCAGCAATAACGCAAAGGAATGGGGTTCTGCGTTGGCACATAACAGAGAAAATGATCAACAACTTGCTGCAACAAGGGAGAAGGGAACCCGAAATAGAAATAACCTCCGGAGCACTAACAGCAAGGCTGGCGAAATTCGTTAGCACCGGAAGCCTGGTCGTGGGACATGAAGATCCGACGGCCGGAAGAATAAACTTGGGGGAACTAGAAAGGCTAGGATTCCTCAAGGACATAGAGACCACGCCATTTGGCACAGCTTCATGGTGAACAACTTTAAGCTCCCATATAAAGGATGAACTTTCGGAACAGGGAAATGTCAAAACCAAGATTCGAACCCCCGGCGCCAACTCAGTGAGTACAACTTTTTCCTCTCACCTTTTATATTACATGTCCCGAGGATGGGACAAACTCTTCACTTGGTGAGTGTAACACCCCATATACCGGAACGTAAGGGAGGCTAGTGATTAGCTCCACCTTCACTCGTGAATAAACTACTAGCACCAACCAATCCTAAGCCTTTTTCAGGACAATATGGTGTGGGCCTGAAGGTTGGACTGTGCCAGTTAATGCACTAGGCTCTTACATATGATATCATAGCAGTTCGATCCTGAGTATACTATCGTGCGGTCGCTTACGAATATATGTCTCGGTTGAAAGAAACCTGAAGTATTATCGTATGGCGGTGCGCATGGACGTGTACTAGGATGCGGCTGGCCATCTGTGAGTTCTGACGAGGATGTCAGAATTTAAGTGGGGGAATTTATAATACCCCGTACTGAAACATAAGGGGGCCAATGATTAGTCTCACCTTAACTTGTGAATGTGAAATTGTGTTACTTAAATAGGCTAGTGTATAAACTACTAGCATCAACCAATCTTAAGCCTTTTTCAGGACAATATGGTGTGGGCCTGAAGGTTGGGCTGGGCCAGTAAATGTACTAGTCTCTTACTTATAATATCAGAGAAGTTTCGTCCTTAGGGTACTATCGTGCGGTCGCATACAGATATGTATTTGTTGAAAGAGATCTGAAGTACTATCATATGGCGGTGCGCACGAATATGTACTAGGATGAAACTAGCCATTTGTGAGTTCTGACGATGACGTCAGAGTTTAAGTGGGGGAGATTGTAATATCCCGGACCGGAACGTAAGAGGGGCTAGTTGTTAGGGAATCCATAGTCATGTACGTTACATGTGCTGCGGAACATATAGATTCAACCCGCCCTAGTATCATCGTTAAGGGCATAAAGGTACGAGATTAACCAATAAATTGTATAACTCGGATCTTCCTGATCCGTGAGACGAAGAACAGATGTAGGTCTGAACTTTTCTAACGTGCAACCATCTCATTCCTGAAGCTCGATTTCGCAAACCTCCTTGCTTCTCCTAGGGATGAAGAACTGATCGCTTGCTTATCTTCAAAGTAGGATATCTCTACTCGTATCCACATGTATATCAGACAGATGGAATTACCGGACTCAGCTAGACGAGTCCGAAAATACTTTCCGAAATTAAACTGCATACTTTAATATGATCCTACGTCATCCGTAATGGGATGATCATTAAGGTCATCATTAGGTATGCACTGAATCATGACGAGGAATGTGAGTGACCAAGATGAGATTTGTTCCTCTCGTCATGAGGGAGATATCTCTGGGCCCCCTGATGAACTAGGACTGAAGGAAATGCATGGCCATGCTCAAAATGGATTAACATGTGTTGTTAATATCATTTTATATTTACTCAGTCTAATTCTCGATCAGGAAAGAGACTTTGATCAAACACAAGGATGACATACTTTCATGCCCTGTGATCAAGACATATATCATAGAACAAAAGGAATAAACAAACGTCTATTCAGATAGGTTTATGATCGCTGATCATTTCATTTAACATGAGTAGTCATGACATCAGTCTAGAGGTTACTCATGACTTATGATCTTTAAAAAATCGTTGTCAGTGTTAAATGGAACTTACACGGTCACACAATGAACTACATTTGTACGGGATGAATATGTCTCAAAACAGTTATACATATGATGTATAAATTGGTGAACGAAATAATCAATTATTGGATAATTGATTGAACAAAAATAGTACCATTCTGTTGGCAACGGAATAATTCTGTTCCCAACGGAATAGATATGGTAACTGCAATAACCTTAGCTGCCATGTATTCCATTATGAAAATACCTATTCCGTTGGCAACGGAATAGGCGCAGATTAGGGTTTTAGTTATGGTAACTGAGCAATCGTTCGCCTCTCTCTCTAGTATAAATAGAAGGGCATAGTCTCTCTATTGGACACACAATTCAGAAGCCTTAAAGGCCGTCTTTCACACAGAAAAGAGAGAGAAAGTTTTGAGAGTATTCGAAAAGTATTTCCGGACTAGTCTAGCCGACTCCGGTTATTCCGTGCATCTATAGTTCGCGTGGATACGAGTAGAGGTTCTCTTACTTAAGAACTTGCGAGCGATCAATCTTCATCCCTAGGAGAAGGAAGGAGTTTCGCGAGCAGAGCTACAGAAGGAGTTATGCGAGCCAAGCTTCAGGAAGGAGTTTCGTGAACCGAGCTTCAGGAAGGAGACGGTTGAGAGTCAGAAAAGTTCAAACCTACATCCGTTCTTCGTCTTGCGGATCAGGAAGATCCGAGGTATAAATTTTAATGGCTAATCTCGTACTTTTATTCCCTTAACGTAGATCATAAGGCGGGTTAAATCCATAGGTTCCGCTGCGCATGTAACGTACATGACTATGGATTTCCCAACATGATCTTCTAAAGATCGTAAGTCATGAGTAACCTCTAGGCTGATGTCATTACTATCCATGTTAAATGAAATGATCAGCGATCATAAACCTATCTGAATAGACGGTTGCTTATTTCTTTTGTTCTATGATATGCGTCTTGATCACAAGGCACGGTAATATGTTATCCTTGAGTTTGATCAAAGTTTTTTTTTTATCGAGAATTAGACTTAATAAATACAAAATAATATTAACACATGTTAATACATTTTGAGCATGGACATGCATTTCCTTCAGTCCTAGTTCATCAAGGGGCCCAGAGATATGTCCCTCCTGACGAGAGGAACAAATCCCATCTTGGTCACTCACATTCCTCATCATGATTCAGTGCATACCTAATGATAACCCTAATGATCATCCCATTACGGATGACGTAGAATAATATTAAAGTATGCAGTTCCACATACAGGAATCCATGGTGACCTCGGGTCATAGGAACAAGCACATTATTCATATGAGAATCACTAATGACATATACCATGAATATTCTCATAGTGTGGTCAGTCCAGTACGTGTTCTCTAACACATACCTATATTCCATACTTACCATTCCTATGTCCATGATCAGCAGAACATAATCATCCAGTCTGCGAATATACTAGTGTGGACATGTAGCTTCTTACCTGAAGTATGTTTATCTCTATAAACATCCTACATATTCCTAGGGACGGTTTAGAATGTCATCCGTTGGTTCATAGTTCTACTATCAGAATCACGTATTATGATGGCGTGCACCCAAAGTGTCATTCATGGTCGATCTAATATATGTAAATATATTAGTCACCCATACACTCATTCATATATGAACTGAATAAACGTGTTTCTCACAATCTAATCTCTAGTCCAACACTTTGACTTAGGGCATAATTCCTTCAATCTCCCACTTGCACTTGGTCAATCTTAAGCATCCAATGCTCATTAGGCAACATGACCTTCGTGTTGTACTAGCGGGAAATATATGCCTATCAGATTATAGAAATTTACATTGTAAAGTTGTAACGACTACTATTGATCTCTATCATTAGTCGAGAACTTCTAAAACAGGCCCAAGTATCCTTGTTGCTATATTCTAAACGACTCTTTGTTCATAACATAGATCGTCAGGCCTTAAGAGCAATCAGGACTACTCCAAGTTCCAAGATCAAGTACTTGATCCAAGAATACCTATTGTCCGCTTTTAAAGCGACAATATGGTCTTGTTTCAATTACAGTACCATATTTGGAACTCTTTTCAAATTACTGTATTCAAAATAAATGAATTGCGATAATGATCCATGTTAGGAAACTGTAATCTCTTACCACTACCTAGCTTCTGATAGATCGGGATATCTTAGTGTTGGGTTTCTACCGTTCATAACGCAGCGGAAAAACAAAAATGAACCAAAATCGAATTCGAAACCCAAAAGAAGGATCAGGGAATTGCAATTAAATCAAAGAAAAGTTCATAACTTTGTACCTTCGGATTACGCTTAATCCGTGATGATCAAAATGAATTTGGTTGACGCTTTTCTTTGCCCGTTTCCAAATCGGTTTCCAAACTGATCATTTGTATGTTTCGCCTAACCGGTCTCACAAACCGATCTTCAAGCGATCTCCAAACGAACTGATTCTTCAAGCAAACCGATTCTCCAAACAAACCAACTCCAAACAAACCGATATTCAAACAAAACCACGGTTTCAACCCGAATCACAAAGGTGCCGTACTTCGCTTCGTCCTCTACCGGTATCCACATGAACAATCCCTTTGAACGGATAAAGAATGATATATGCTAGTATTCGTTCTTCATTTCTCTCACTAAAATAACAAGAGAATAATTTTCGGATTTTTCTCTCCTTTTGTCTCAAAAAAGTTAGACGAAAATCATATGCCTATTTCTCTCATTTTGAGGTGTCTCTTGTGCCTACATAGTCCATAAGTTTCATATCCTATGTGCATGGTAACCAAGGTTCTAAAATGCGGTCCAGGCGGCCGCCTGGGCGCCGCCCAGGCGCTAGGCGGCCGCAAAACGCCCAGAAATTATGCTAGTCGGCCTTTCGTGCGTTTTGTCCGCCCAGCCCGACCGCCGGACCCGCCCGGCGTCCGCCCGCACCCACCTGCACCGCCGCAGACCCGCCCAATCGTAACGGTTTATACGAAAGAACCGTTACAAAAATAGATCTCGTAACGGTTTTTACGAAAAAACCGTTACAAAAATGCATACAATCCGTAACGGTTTATATGAAAGAACCGTTACAAAATGATACAACTCGTAACGGTTTATATGAAAGAACCGTTACAAATATAGATATGTGACGGTTTTTACGAAAGAACCGTTACAAATATAGATCCGTAACGGTTTTTAGGAAAAAACCGTTACGGATATTGTAAATTCCCGTAACGGTTCTTTGATGAAAACCGTTACTAAGAGTTAATTAGTAACGGTTTTTATGAATTAACCGTTACAACTCTTTTCTTCATTTTTTCCCCTTTCCTTCTCTCTTCTTTCTTCCGCAGATATTTCGTTCTTCTTCTTCCTCCTTCGGTCCTTCGACTCCTTCCTCTCTCGTAAGAAACCCGCCGCCAATCTTCGTTCTTCTTCTTCCTCCCGCCGCAACCAGCCGCCGCCGCCGCGTCCAGCCTCCTCCGCCATCGTCGCCGAATCGGTTTAATTAGGGTATCGATTTTTGTTGTTTTATAATTAGGTTTTTCATATGGCTTCTAGTTCTAGTTCATCTATGGCTAGTACCGGTGCAACTCCAGCAACTATGGCTAATTGTCCACCCCCCGCATCCGCTCCTGCGGTTGCATCCGCATCCGAACCGGTATCAGACGCCAATTTGAAAAGAGGTTCAAGAGACGTTGGATGGAATTATGGTTTTCTCAGGCATTTACCCAATGTAGATAGAGTGCAATGCAAGCTTTGCGACCATAAATTTACTGGTGGTGTCAACCGTATTAAGCAACACATTGCTCAAGTAAATATGTTTTGTTTGAATGGTCGAATATTTTTTAATTATTTTTATTTCTCAAGTAATTAAAGATGTTTTGTTTGAATAATTTTATAGGAACCGGGAAATGTAAAAGCTTGCCCAAAGGCCTCACGAGAAGATCAAAAAATTTGTAAAGAGGCGTTGGTTGAAGCAAGAATAAAGAAGCAAAAGAAAAATGTGGAATTAACCAATTTGAGGGATAATGTTGCTATGACCAAGACGGGATCGGGGTCAGAGATCGAACAAACTAAACAAACACCTCTCAATTATCGTGCTTTTGGAAGATATGTTGAGATTAATCCGATCGATCCAACAAAATTTACACGTCAACAAAATATTATAAATTTGCTTGATAAGAAAAGAATACACGATATGCAAATGTATATAGCACGTTGGGTATATGAATCGGGCATTCCTTTTAATGCAATTAATAGGGGTAGCTTCATTCAAATGTTGGAAGCCATTGGACAATACGGCCCTGGAGCTCCACCACCCACCCAATACCAGCTGAGAGAGTCGTATTTGATTGAGGCGGTCAAAGATATTAAAATGAAGCTTAAGAGGTTTAAAGAAGAGTGGGCTTATTCCGGATGCTCCATCATGACCGATGGTTGGAGTGATCGGAGGAGGCGGAGTGTAATGAACATATGCGTGCATTGCAAGGAAGGAGTGTCTTTTTTTGGTTCAAAAGAGGTTTCCGAGCATTCTCATACCGGCACATTCATTGAAGAATATGTGGATCAAGCAATTGAGAGTATTGGGGTGAATAATGTTGTGCAGGTTGTGACGGATAATGCGTCCAATAACATGGCGGCGGCCGGTTTGTTACGCACGAAAAGACCCTCAATTTTTTGGACTTGTTGTGCCACACATACAATTGATTTGATGCTTGAGGGTATATGCAAGATACTCAAATATAAGACCATAATTGATATGGCAAGAAATATTACGGTTTTTATTTATTCTCATCACAAAACTCTAAGTTTGATGAGAAAGTTCACCCAAAAGAAAGATTTAGTACGACCGGGAATA
The DNA here is from genome assembly GCA_024447665.1 of Juncus inflexus. NCBI lineage: Eukaryota > Viridiplantae > Streptophyta > Magnoliopsida > Poales > Juncaceae > Juncus > Juncus inflexus. Next base: position 5,421,277 of record JAJHPC010000013.1, on the reverse strand, counting down.
ACACGTTTCGCGAGCTCATTTCTTTCTTTACAAAGTTTGCAAGAGAAACAATCGGAATTAATGTTGATGGTTCTTTCACCGGAATGGAAGAATTGCAAAGCTAGCAAGAGTAGCAAGGGTCAAGCGACCGAAAAGACAATATTAGATCGTATTTTTTGGAAACGTGTTAAAGCAATTGTGAATTTGTTTACTCCATTGGTTGAGCTTCTTAGAATCGGTGATTCGGATAGGCCATCAATGCCTTGGTTGTACGGGGAATTTTTAGAAGTGAAAACAAAACTCGTAGAAAAAGTATTTATAGGAATAGAGAAAAACTACAAACCGGTAATGGAAATAATTGATGATAAATCTAAATCCCGTATTGATGGAGATTTACATTTGATGGGTTACATTCTAAACCCGTTTTATTTTTACAAGCATCCCAATCCGCAAGATCTTTGTGCGGATATTCGATACGTGGAAGCAAGGTTAAATTGTTGGGAGAAATTTTTTCCGAGTAATTTTTATGTTCTGGATGCTAATGAGTTTACAATGTACAAACAAAAAGAAGGTTTGTTTGGAAGAAGAGGGGTGCATGCCTTAGCTTTTGCGACTTTTGAAACATTTGATCCCGGTAAGCAAATTATTAATTTATATGTAATTAAATTTTCATATAGTTTATGTTTACGTATTTGATATTATTAATTTATATAGCTGGATGGTGGAGCACTTATGGAGCTGAGACGCCCAATTTGCGGTTTATGGCGATACGGATTCTTTCCTTGACGACTAGTTCATCTGGATGTGAGCGGAATTGGAGTACTTTTGAAGGAGTATGAATTTATCTATTTCATTATCTATTTCCAATTTAAAAAAATGTCATGTAAAATAATTTTTTTTTTTTAATGTTGATTAGATTCACACAAAAAAGAGAAATAGGTTAGAGTCGGAAAGATTGAGCAACTTGGTGTATGTTCAATTTAATTCGGTATTATTAAACAAGCCAAAGAAAAAGAATGATACGATGGAAGATGTCCTTGTAACTGAAGGTGGTGGCACTGCTCAACATTGGTTAGTTCCCGGACTTGACGAAAATTATAATGAGACCGAAACTAGTAGGAGGGAGATTAATGATGAAGAATTTGATTCGAGTGAATCGAAGTAGAGATGAACGAAGATGAGTTTGATTTTGACACGGATGAAGTTAGGGTTTCATCAAATGTACCCACTTCAACAACTATTGAGGATGAGTATGATTTTTAAGTTAAGTTTCTTACTTTTTATGTGTTGTTTTATTATTCGGATTGTATTGGACATTTTAGTATGTTTGTTTCATTATTTGGACTATATTTTGTGGTTTGTCCGGACTCGGATGTTGTGTTAATGTTATATTTTGTACTTCGGTTTGGTTTGGATGTTATAATAAATTTAAAACACACAATGCAAAAAAAAAAAAAAAAAATACATATAGATCCGTAACGGTTTTAATGAAAGAACCGTTACAAAATGCATACAATCTGTAATAAACCGTTACGAGATATTGTCGGTTTCCGTAACGGTTCTTTGATAAAAACCGTTACTAAAGTGTAATTAGTAACAGTTTTCACGAAAGAACCGTTACAAAATGCATACAATATGTAATAAACCGTTTCCGTAACGGTTCTTTGATAAAAACCGTTACTAAAGTGTAATTAGTAACGGTTTTCACGAAAGAACCGTTACAAATATGCATACATTCTGTAACGGTTCTTTGATGAAAACCGTTACTAATATGTAATTAGTAACGGTTTTTTTGAATTAACCTTACAAATTACAAAGAAGTCCAAATCATTACAGAATTTAAAAAACCGTTACCAAATTTAAACAACCGTTACTAATATTAAAAAACCGTTACTAAACTGTAACGGTTCTTTAAAAAAACCGCTACTAATTTATATATAATTTATAAAAATAATAAAAAATATAAATCCGCCTAGTTCCGATTAATCTCCGATTAATCCCCGATTAATCCTCGATGGTTCCGACCGCCCGACTAGCGCCTAGCGCATTCTGTAACATTGATGGTAACTATGTAATCATATATGCAACACACCTTATCATATAAGATGTAGGATTGAATGTGTCACTTGACTATGTAGCTCTTCATACAACTTATCACATAAGTTATAATTTTTCTGTGTACGTTCAATAGTTGTTATTTGTGTGTGACCATGTAGGATTACTTAATGTTGGCAATAATCACAACGGATTATAAATCATGAGCGGCCTCTAGCAAGACATCATGATTATCCAAATTAAGCAAGTATAGATGATTTGATCAAACCTAATTTATGTTCATGCATTGTATCCCTTTGTTACACGATATCTATATGGTCCATAAGTCATGGTATGTGTCAACCTTATGTTGGTCGATAAATATTTCTTGACACCGAATTTGATTGAACATGAAATTACATTAATAACTCCTTCTTAATTCACTCGAGCACAGCCGTGCGTTTCTTCAATCAAATCATCAAGAGGCCTAAAGATATCTCTCTCATTTCATGAGAGGAACAAATCATATCTTAATTAAACTCTTTCCTCTGCATAATTCATTATATACCTAATTATAATCTTTATGACCACCCGGTTAAAGATGATGTTAGATTATATTAAAGTATAAAATTTCTCATGTAGGAAACTGAGATAATCTCAAGTCTAAGGATTGCAGATACATTCTTTACTGAGAATAACTAATGACACGAATCATGTAGTATTCTCACGGTGGGTCAATACAGTATATGGTCTCTACCATATACTTACGTTAATGACTTAATAACTCTTATTCATGATCAATAAAACGTGACCATCAGTCAACTAATATACTATTGTACATTTATAGCTTATCATAAAGTATGTTTGTCTCACAAACATCCTATGAATGATCAGGGACGGTTTAGAATATCATTCATAATACTTTATAGTTTTACTATCAAAGTCACATACTTTGATGATATAAAGCTGAATATTATATTCAAGGTTCATTTTAGTAATAAGAATAAAATAACCAATACGCATTTATTATATCAAATATCTCTAAATAAACACAATTGTTTAACACAATCCATACATCTAGGTCTCAAATATATTGGCCTAGGGCATACTACTAACACTTAGTTCTTCATAAGAACTTAGATATTTATTCTCATCATCAAATGATTATCATTTGCTCTCTTATGCTCCAAGCATATTGCACAGTATATTGTATGGCTTGAAGGATCGTATTCATCCCGTTTCAAAGAACTATTTCTTGTATATTGAACCTTTTAATAAACGGACGATAAGCGCATGAACGTCGTAGACAAGAATTCTTTCTTGCATATTGAACTCCTTCAATATATTGTTGAAAGTATTGAATCCAATTCATGTGCATTTCATTGTTCATATTAGTGCCAAAACCAAGAACTATTTCTTGCCTATTGAATATTCAATATATACGGTAGAAGGTATGGAATCTAATTCTTATATCCTTGTAAGTGAATGCCATAAGTAAGAACTCTTTCTTGTATATTGAGCACTTCAATATATGGCTGAAGGCATAGAATCTCATTTGTATGTCTTTCATCATTAATATGACTACCATAAGCAAGAACATTTCATGCATATTGAATACCAATGTGCTTTATCTTACAACTATAAGTCTACATAGACTTCAACTCCCAATTATTAGGATGGTGAAGGTTCTTTGTTGTAATACTAGAAACTGTCATACTCCCACTAAATTTCTTGAAACCGGTGTGGTCTTATCTATTTCGATAAAGCTAAATTCTACAATTTACTTTGTCAAATAAACTCATCCTGAGGTGCTTGCTTTAATCCATTCATAGATTCGAAGACTGTTAACTTTTCAGAATTCTTGGGATCATAAAACCCTTGTCATGTATCGAAGATACATCAACAGTAAAGTTCCTGTAAAGGAATATGAGTTTTATATATCTGTTCCATCATTCACAATCACATTGTGCCATGAAAGTTAGAATTCGAAATAGCAACAAGTGAGAAAGTCTTTTTACTATAGCCTATATTATAGCAACTTTCTTTGCTATTTATAGGTTAACCATGCAACTGTCATCAAGCCATTGGAAACTCCAACCAAGTTTCAAACTTCTCATCTTGAACACATGAGTATCCACAGATGAGCCCTGAGCCATCTTGCTCTTGATTAATAACTTGGTGTCCTTGTAGTGCTGAATACTAGCCGACTTTCGGAACATTTCCTTAAGCGCCTTGATCATATCATAGGCATCCATAAAACCTATCTGCTTCCGAAGCTTAGTTTTCATTTCTGCTAACATCATTCAGGCTACTTCATCATAATCGTCAATACACTTCTGATAAGTATCTTGAACGACTCTAGAAGCGGTCGAAGGTGGTGGATTTCGGATGGGTGTCTCAAGGACATAAAACTTTCCATCAATCACTCTTGAGAACAATTCTCAGAGTCCTGAACCATTCAGGAAAGTTTCTGCCATCGAGCTTATCTTTCTCAATGATAGATCGCAAGTCCGTAAATTTCGAACTCATTCTACAAGTTTAATATGCAATGTAAAGTTTATTATTTAAAATTAGAATTATTCTAATTTTGTTTCATATATTATACTCCCACTATTTTTCTTCAAATCAAACACCTTCGGTAGTATTGATTCGGAAAGTTCAATTAAATGAGGTTTCATAGTGAGTCAAGATCCGTATTTCATTGAGCACTAAGTGCGCTTTGGCGCAACCCTTATTGCTCAACTATTTAGGTAGAAACATTTCCAATTGTATTATATGCCTAGTGTATTATCTCATCTTGTGCCCTGAGCCCAAGTCCTACTTGCTTCCTCAGTTAAGTTTAACCATGTATAATTATCGGTGAAATAGCATCCAACACACTAAGCTTTGGCATGACCCATGTTGGATGCCATTTCTCGCGTACCTTCCTTTACAAAGACAATCCCCATATGCTCAGCTTTGCCATGACCCACATGGAAGACCGTTTAAGTACCTAGGGCTTCAGTGACATGGGGGGCACTTCCTTACTTAACATGCCGAAGGATTTTGTTTTTAGATTTATAAACATCACAGAAACGAGATAAATATAGTATGAGCCTATCCCTCACGAGCGATCATGAGATTTCTAAACTAGATCTATCTCTAGATTGCAGGTGAATCTTCAACGAACCCTTCATTGTGTGTGTACGAAAATCCAATGCCATCTTCCGAAGATTGCGCCAAGATCCTCGTCTCGTCTTGATATAATATCTTTCCTAACAACTATCATATTGCTAACAAACGTAATTTACAATTTTGAACAACTCACTAGTTGCCATAATTACAACCTTGGACAACTCACAGGTTACCATAAATATTAAATAAAATATAAGTATTCACACACAAGATTACATCACAGAACAACCACAGATCTAAGGCTAATACCATATTTATATAAAAATTCCATGGATAAAAAAAATTAGGGTTTTTGCAAAAATCAGCCTTATTCCGTTCGGAACGGAACCATTCCGTTCTGAACGAAATCAGCACTGAAAATCTCTGACAGAAATTATGCCCATTCCGTTCTTAACGAAACTATTCCGTTTGGAACGGAATAACGCTGAAAATTTTGATTCCTTTTATTTTAGTTCCGTTTTCAAAACATATTCGGAAAAACTATTTTTCCGAAAATCTGAAAAATCATAATATCCAATATTATATTCCTATAGGAACTATTTCCGTGATATTTTGAAATAATATTTTCAAAACTCTAAAATTTCTTTTACTAGAATTTCATAAAATTTAAATATAATCGACGATTATTTCCTTAACGAATGCTCTTATGCCACTGTTGGGGAATCCATAGCCATGTACGTTACATGCGCAACGGAACCTATGAATTCAACCCGCCCTAGGATCATCGTTAAGGGAATAAAAATACGAGAGTAACTTTTAAATTTTATACCTCGGATTTTCCTGATCCGCGAGATGAATAACGGATGTAGGTCTGAACTTTTCTGACGTGCAGCATTCTCCTTCCTGAAGCTTGACTTTGTAAACCTCCTTCTCCTAGGAATGAAGAATTGATCGCTTGCTTATCTCCAAAGTAGGAGATCTCTACTCGTATCCACGCCAACTTCAGACAGACGGAATTACCGGACTCGGCTAGACGAGTCCAGAAATACTTTTCGAAATTTTTTTTTCCCCTCACAAAACTCTCTCTCTCTCTCTCTCTCTTGGTATTATGGCTGCCTCTAAGGTTTCTAATTGTGTGTCCAATAGAGGGGGTATGTCCCTCTATTTATACTGGAGAGAGGGGTGAAAGAATGGCAAGTTTCGATAAGGAAACATTTCCTGCCGCCAGAGTTCTGTTTGACTAGAACCTGCGTTCTGTTCGATTGGAACACTGTTACCATTGTTCCGTTCGAATTGAGAACTGGTCCGTTCGAACGGAATCGGTTCCGTTCGACCAGAGGATTATTCCGTTCAACCGGAACAATTTCAGCCTTTGTAAAATTTCAGTATTTAATAGCTTATTCTTTCATCAATTTATACATCACATGTATAATTGTTTCTTTCTTCCCGAATGAATGGAGTTCATTGTGTGACCGTGTAGGTTCCCTTTAATACTGACAACGATCTTCTAAAGATCGTAAGTCATAAGTAACCTCTAGGCTGATGTCATGACTAATCATGTTAAATGAAATGATCGGTGATCATAAACCTATCTGAATAGATGTTTGTTTATTCCTTTTGTTCTACAATATGCGTCTTGATCACAAGACACGGTAATATGCCATCCTTGAGTTTGATTAAGGTCTCTTTCCTAATCGAGAATTAGACTGAATAAATACAAAATGATATTAACAACACATGTTAATCCATTTTGAGCATGGCCATGCATTTCCTTCAGTCCTAATTCATCAAGGGACCCACAGATATCTCCCTCTTGACGAGAGGAACAAATCCCATGTTGATCACTCACATTCCTCATCATGATATAGTGCATACCTAATGATGACCTTAATGATCATCCCATTACGGATGACGTAGAATCATATTAAAGTATGCAGTTCCACATACAGGAATCCATGGTGACCTCAGGTTGTAGGAACAAGCACACTATTCATATGAAAATAACTAACGACATATACCATGTATATTCTCATAGTGTGGTCAGTCCATTACGTGTTCTCTAATAAGTACCTATATTATAGACTTGACATCTCTATGTCCATGATCAGCATAACATAATCATCCAGTCTGCGAATATACTAGTGTGGACATGTAGCTTATTACCTGAAGTATGTTTATCTCTATAAACATCATATATATTACTAGGGACGGTTTAGAATGTCATTCGTTGGTTCACAGTTCTACTATCAAAATCACATATTCTGATGATGTGAATCTGAAGTATCATTTATGGTCGATCTAATATATGTAAATATATTAGTCACCCATACACTCATTCATGTATGAACTAAATAAACGTGTTTCTCACAATCTAATCTCTAGTCCTACACTTTGGCCTAGGGCATAATTCCTTCACTAGTGATTAGTCTCACATTCACTTGTGAATGTGAAATTATGTTACTTAAATAGACTAGTGCATTAACTACTAGTACCTACCAAGATTAAGCCTTTTTCAGGACAATATGGTATGGGACTGAAGGTTGAGCTAGACCAGTTAATTCACTAGGCTCTTACATATGGTATCAGAGCAGTTCGATCATGAGGGTACTATCATGCGGTCGCATACGGATATGTATTGGTTGAAAGAGACCTGAGGTACTATCGTATGGCGGTGCGCACGGATGTGTACTAGGATGCGGCTGGCCATCTGTGAGTTCTGACGAGGATGTCAGAATTTAAGTGGGGGAATTTGTAACACCCCGGACCGGAACATAAGGGGGGCTAGTGATTAGTCCCACCATCACTTGTAATGTGAAATTGTGTTACTTAAATAGACTAGTACATTAATTACTAGCACCAACCAATCTTAAGCCTTTTTCAGGAGAATATGGTGTGGGCCTGAAGGTTGGGCTGTGCCAGTAAACGCATTAGGCTCTTACAATGAGATTTTTAGTGATTGCATGTAGTTTAGATGCTCCTTTTTACCCTCCATTTGGCTCTGATTCGCTTCTTTCCTGAAATTAATGACCAACAACAGCAATAACTGAATTCTAACAAAATAAACATGCAATAATAAAAAAGTGCTGAAAATAAGATATAAAGGAAGTAATTATGACATTAAAATATAGATATGAATTTGACCAATCATAATTCTCTCATGCTTAGAACTTGCTTTTTCTCAAGCAAAATACGTCAATCACTATTCGGCAAAACAAAAATGGTGCTCGGTTTATACCTAACGTGAGGGTTCCGAGAATAAGACATGCCTATCGGTCAAGATCCATCGTTCTCTGTCTATTTAAAAGTCCGAAATAACCGGTTTCCCAATCAAGAGATAAGGTGACAGGTACGCTCACAGTCGCCAACCTCAGTGACTAGAGTGAAACTCCTATCTCGCACTTGGTGGATTAGTGGTTGTAGTATCACGTATATTATTTAGATCCTAAACCTGAGTCGCAACTTGAAGTGGGATCTTGGCACGTTTTTCTGCTGCTCAACTTGCCAGTTCGTGTAGTCAAGAAGGGCTCATCTCACTTCCCGCTCGGGCAGCGGTGCATTTAATATCCTCAAACTCCTTGCCCTCGTCAGGCGGCCCAAGCGCAAGCGCTTACGTGTCGTTAATTGTGGTCGACGCAATCAAGTCAATAGCCTTTTTAATGTTCCTCTTTCTCCCAACCCTCATCAAGTGACTAACGGGCACCTCCTCCTAAAACTATGAGCCGCTGCCATTGATAATCCTCCTAATTCAGGCAGTTAATGAGCGGCTCGCTCTCTCTCTCTGAAGATCCTCCAATAGATGATGTACTTGGCCATTAGTAATATCCGCGATTTGACTACATGATGGTGGCGCTAAAAAGAACTCCTCATTCTGTCTTGTCCTCCAGTAACGGGTATCAACAAAATCATATATTTTTATCAAAAGAAAATAAACATTAACCAATATGTAATAAGAATTAAGAACTAAGATATAGAATATAACAAAACTGAAATTTAAAATAAGGATTAATTGTTACATAAAGTTTCATTGATACCGATCGTTAGAATGACTAAATTTGCATGTAAATTTGAATTTGCAATCTCAGTGTTTCATATAATATTCGCACTCAGGCTTGGTCTATCTGTATATTTTTTTCCTCTTATTTTCTGTATTATTTTACCATTTCTCAAATTCTCTTCACAAGGAAATTGGTGATTTTTCAAATCCTAAATTGTTAACACAAAAATATTCATAATTAGAAAATGATAAATAAAAAGTTTTTTTTTATGAAAATGATAATCAGTAGGCTTAAAGTCCTTCTAATATATTGAATTTTCTATAAAGAAGCAAATAAATAAAAATTGAGAGTGAGTACCTTTTGATGTAGACTCATTATATATGCTCCTCATTTTCTATAGCACTACACTCATTATATATGCTCCTCATTTTCTATAGCACTACATGACCTTGTTTTCTTGGTACCATTTCCATAAATTCCTTCCAACATAATCTTGAGTATATGAGATGAACATGAGTAAAGCACACATGGCATTTTTTTTTCTTTTTGAAGGAAAACGCTCACATGATATTGTGGTACATGAAATTATCTCTTATATAAAAAAAAGTATATGATATACAATGTACCTTTAAAAGTCGATCTTTCGGATTAAAAAGCTTACAAGATGATTTGGACTTGCAATCCCCATATTTCATATAAAAAGCACATTCTTGTTTGCCCGGCCTTTCTGAAAACTCAAATCAATCCTCATTTTGTATGGACAAATTTGACTTTGAATTTACTTGTGCTATATTTCATTAAATACCTTTCGGAAGTTACAGATGAAGAAATTGATACATGTAATGATGAATTCAAGTTGCACCGTTGCCACCTTATAAAGAACTGTGTTCATGCTTGCCCTATAGGGCGCTCAAGATTGCCAAGCAAATTGAGACATTCAAGAAATTATAGTTTTAGTAATTGTACTTCATTATAACAAAATTATCGAATGTGAAATGACTCGATTTTGGATTTGAACTTGTTATTAATTTTCCCAATTTACCACAATCTTTCCATATATTTTGTATGTTTTATGAATAAATTATGGAAGTTTTCTTAATTCTCAGTGGCATTGCTTCACGTAATGATTTTATGCGTTTGATCTAGATTTTTGATGTCATAGTGCGTGTTTCCGTTATTTGACAAACAATTGGATTTCAATTTCTTATCCTTAGAACAAAAAATGGGATCTGATAGAACACGACAGCACTGTAGCACGACTGTTCACGACAGATTCAATAACTGTATATATAATTTATTTTCTAATAACAATATATACATAACAATATATATAATTTATTTTCTAATAACAGTATATACAAAAAAAGTGAAAACAGTATATAAAATGGGAAAATTGTATATGAAATAGAAAACAAGTATATAAAAGTAAAAAGTAAAAATAAAAAATATATAAAGAATAAACAACATTATAAAAAATGGCAAAACAGTATATAAAAATGAGAAAACAATATATAAAATGGAAAAACAGTATATCTATAGTGCCATATTACTACAGTCATGCTACAGTGCTATCGTATTTGTATAGTTCCCAAAATATAATTATGATCGTCAAATATTCCTTTACTGGATTCATGGGGAACAATTCTCGGACAGACATATGGATCCACTAAAGACCAAAAATTTTCAATTATTCTAGGGTCTCGGATGTGATTTTTCTGTGCTCTCCATTTGATGTTACTCTCTGCTCCATTTTCAATTATTCTCTGAAAATATGAACAATTCAGTCTAAATTTTCACATCTAACTAAATGTTAACTGCGCCAACTTAAAATTGGTTCAATTGCTACTTGGTGGAATTTGTAACAAGATTATCACTGTTAATTCATTATTTCCCTTGAAAAAATTCGGTAAATATGCTACATTCATATATTTTCATTAATACAAATAAACATTTATATGGCATAATCTATGATACCTGCTTAGTTTGAGTTGAATTACTGTCAAAGAATTAGATATAATAAAATAGAGGTGGATTTTTTTGACAATAAACTTATTTGGACAACAGTGACAACATTCGTTATAAAAAATTTAAATTGAAATTTCAATCGTACGGATAAAATATATATATGTTTGGAATATGTTGTGGATTAATTTTAACAAGAATCGGAATTTTATATCATTACGATCATTTATCATCAAAATATGAATCTATATTTGTAATATGATTCTACAAATATAAGTACAATTTTGATGATACATGATTGTAATAATATAAAATTTTGTTTCTTGTGAAAATTATCCACAATATATTCAAAACATATATATTTCATCTGTACTGTTGAAATTTGAATTTTCGCTTTTTATAACCAATGTTGTCACCGTCGTCCAAATAAGTCTGTTGTCAAAAGAACCAACCTCAATAAAATATATCCTATAAATCCACTATTGCTATAATTGATCCACCTTATACCCAAATTCTCCTCCTTTATCCGGGCTGGGAAACAGCTGTGGTTTCACACGAGTTAAAAAATTTGGGATTTATGGATTCTCTGGAGGAGGTGCACCTTAGCACCTCCTTCCATCCATATATACGTGCAAGTTGAACTCAACTCGTACGATTTTCTACATGTTGTCCATTAATCCTATTGTCTATGTCCTTCATCTCCTATTGTCCATCCCCTATTGTCTATTGTCATTGTCCAACATGTCTCCCAGTGCATCAGCTACTTGGGAGACATGAATGTCCTTATCCTACGCTATATCTTGTATTATTTAATATATTATTTGAGTGAACAAGTAATGTTATGATTTTCAGTTAGATCTAGTTGCATTTCAATTTTTTTTTTTTTTTTTTTTTAGATTTGCATTTCAACTGTTTCATTTCTTCATATAACCAACAGAATCATATTCTTTCTTTCTTTTCTTAATGCAACAGAATTATATATTTTACTATTTTTGTGAATACGTATTTATTTGAATTTATATTAATAAATTAAAGTTTACCATATGTGAACAAGTTCAACTCAAAGAACAGTTCTTAATATGTGATTGAATTTTGAGATACTGCTCCCAACCCGACAACTTCCAGTTATAAATACCTGTCATGCAAAAATTAATGAAAATTTAATAAATTTAGAATGTGTAATAGTAGTGCTCTAATTAAGATGAGAAATTATTCGGAGTGCCCAGTTTTTGGAGTGTTCAGAAGCGTTCACCATACAATTTTACTATACACATATATATAATTGTAGCTGTAGACATATATATTTGCACTTGAATATACATTTTGTGTTTACAAATAACATTTTTGAAAATATATCTTTTTGTAATTTTAGTATACCTTTTATGTTTATAAAAATATTTTTTTTAATTTCATCATACATTTTGTAATTGGACATTGTTGAGTGATCTAAAATGCTGGCACTTCAAGATTGTTTCTTTTTTGAAAAGAAAAAACTCAGATTGTTTTCATAAAAAATGAAAATTTCAAAAGCAACTAGTCTTAATTGATTGTTTTCATTTTCTTCCCTAATTAAAAGATTAAATCTTAAATTAAATATTCGGTCAATGAAAAGAGAATATTATTGATCCTTTTCCTTCTCCTAAGCTTAACCCAAAACTATATTATGGTTACTTTTCCCTCTAATTTCAATATAAATATTAAGAAACATAAAATAGATATAAAATCTTACACAAACGGCTCAAATTGTTAAATATGCCGCAAAATCAATCAAAAAAAAATTACAGGAACAGAGCAAGAAAACAAATACAGAAAGGAGAGTAGCGAAAACGCTTTGATATGTCTTGATCAAACCTATTTGTCTATTCCCCTCATTTTTTTTCTTATTTTTGTACAATTGGAACCAGGAACATTAATTATAAATCTGAGATAAAGAGAGAAGGGAAATAAGAGAATTACAGGTTGGAAAGCTCGTTGGAAAAATGACAATATAAAAAAAGTGAGAGAACGGGATCAATATAATACAATCTGAGAGGTGTGGAGATAAAAACTGCTATTGGCTATATTTAGGAATCTTCTATGGATTCTTTCTTCCTATAATTTCAGAAACCAACTTGTATTTGTAAAATTGTACCATTAGTTAGGAGTATTGTAAACTAGTTATTAATTGGTAAAATTGCATTTCATGACATTCATTAGTCATTTAGTAAAATTTTATTTCACGACATATATTGGTCGCGTCTTATAGGATTGACTTTGGTTGAAGCCGTGAGTTTGATGTGTTTTAATTGTTAATGCGTAATTAACTATCAAAAATGCTATTAATAGCCAGTTTGTTTTTGAGCCGTTGGGGTGTAATAAATTCCTCTCCATTTTAAAAATCAACATTCTCTCAAGTTTGTATTATTTTTTGGCTTGAAAAGTTGCTCAAGGAATTAACAAAGCCAAATTCAGATAGGAAAAAGACTTCTCTAAGGTCTCAACTACTATTCTGGAGTTAATTTTCCCATTTCCAACATTGAAATACAAAAAAAAAATTTAATCACCACTAGAATAGTCTAGTAGTAAGATACTAACCTCACTATTCCATAGGTGAAAAGTTCGAACCCTCTTTTAACATGATTAATTTCAAAAAAAATAAAAATCAAGAGATCACTTGTATGTAGTTCTCCCTAAAAAAAAATTTAGTTAACCAAACCAAAGGGTGAAATTCTAGTTAACTATTAGATGATAATGTTATGATGATGATGCAATATACAATTAATCAAAATATTATTGTATTAACCGTGGTTTTCATAAGAGATCAGAAAGATGAAAAGACCCTAAACCACACAAGGTTAATTGAATTCCCTATTTATAGCCAGTATCTCCTAACAAACCATATTAACATTATCTAATCACCCCTCTTAGTGAGTACTCCATTTTCTCTTGATCTTCTTGTTCAGACTGAAATGGACATCTCCAGTACATTTAATTACAATCTAAATAATACTAGCTGTGTGTACAGTATATAGAGAGGATCAAATCATCAAAATACAACATATAATCGATCATGACTACACATACAAAATACCAACTATTTTTTTTATGAAATAATTTAAAATCATCAAACTTGAGATGCATTCAACAACAAAAAAATAAGTTAAAAGTCCATCTATCAGTTTAACAAAAAGGAAAAGTAATATTCCTAGTTTATTAGATGCATCATCCTTCTAATTCCATCCCTGCAATTTCAAAAACATTTCAAAATCAGATACTGAACATATTACCACAAAAATAATTAAAATCAATCAAAACAAAATTAATTTAATATGAATACCATCTCAAGTTGTCCACTACAACCACGATATTCTGAATCAGATGTAGGAAATGCAAGCTCCTATATTTTTATCATAAAAGAACAAAACAATATTAATTAACATACAATAAAAACTAAAATAAATCATAAAGAATGTAGCAAAACTGAATAAAATCTCAGATTAAATGTCAAATAAAGTTTACAGGCCTGTTGATACGGATCTTTAGGATGATGAAACTTGCATGTAAATTTGAATTTACAATCGCCATGCTTCATGTAATATTCACACAAAGGCTTGCCAGGTCTTTCTGGATATTTTTCTCTTTTCTTCTGTTTTATTTTACCATTTTGCAAATTCTCTTGACCATAAGCTTCTGAAGGAAATTGGTGCTCTCTCAAACCCTAATTTATTAACACAAATAAACTGGTGAATAAATCAAATAAATAAATAAATAAAAGAGTAAAAAATGAGTTAAGTACCTTTTGATGTACACTCATCAAAAGCTCCTGAGTTTCTATAGCATCATATAACCTTGCTTTATTGCTACCATTTCTAGAAGAATTCCTTCCAACATAATCCTAAATCCAATAAGATAAAAATATTACTTATTGAGACTAAAATAAAGGGCATAATTAACTATCCCGTACAAAAAAATATATAATATAACATAATCTACCTTTTTTGAAAGCCGATCTCTTGGATGATGAAACTTACAAGAAGATTTGAACTTGCAATCCCCAGATTTCATATAAAATGCGCATTCTTCTTGGCCCGGCCTTTCTGGAAACTCAAATGGAACATCCATTTGATATGAAGAGTTTGACTTTAACTTTTCTGATGGATTTGACTTTGACTTTTCCGATGATTGTGGATTTGACTTTTCTGATAGGTTTGCCTTTGACTTTTCTGATGAGATTGACTTTGACATGCTTGTGCTTGAATCCATGAAATATCCTTCATAAGTTTCACAGGAAGAAATTGACACAGGAACCTAAACATGCATAGATTAAATTGTATAAAAAAAGTAATTAGGCCCTGCAAAATATCAAAATGTCACGTTATACCCATACAAAATGAAAAATATCATGGGTAGCCTACAAAGCATAGGAAATATCATGTATATGACACTTGTCACGTTTTTGTACACGATATTTTCACATTTTGCAGTGATATTTTGAAGTCTTGTGAGGTTAAAGTGAAATTTTGCCAATAAAATAAAGAAAAATATTCTTAATTACCTGTTTTGTGTCGTGCAGTCTTTGTGGAGGTAAAAGCATGGCTTTAACATTAGGAGGCAAATCGCCCTCATATTTAGGTAAAACCATGTGTTTGATATTAATAGGCAATAATACATTTGAACGATCCGATTCATTTAAACTTGAATCGTCATAAATATATGGGTCGTTATTTTCTTCACAATTTTCATTGTTTTGATATCTTTCATGCGGGTTTTGTTTGGTTATAAAATGATTTGGTTCTTCATAATTTAACGGGTCGTTATTTTCTATATACCCATTGTTTTGATATTCTTCATAATTTAGCGGGTTTTCTTTTGTTACGAAATGATTTGGTTCTTCAAAATTTAAAGGGTCGTTATTTTCTATATATCGATTGTTTTGATATTCTTCATAATTTAACGGGTTTTGTTTGGTTCCGAAATGATTTGGTTCTTCATAATTCAATGGATCGTTATTTTCTATATATCGATTGTTTTGATATTCTTCATAATTTAATGGGTTTCGTTTGGTTATGAAATGATTTGGGTGATTATAGCGACAATCAGTGGAATATTTGCATGAACCGTGTTTCATGTAATATGGGCAGTCAATTTGTCCCTGCAAAGAAAAAAATTAAATAGAGTGCATTTAGACATTAATTTTGAAAATAGGAAAATTTGCAAAAATAGACTGCACTATGCCAAAATTACAAAAAAGACCTTGCATTATTGGAATTGCAAAAAAACTACATTACTGCTGAAATTGTAATAAAAGCCCTAATGCTAATAAGAAGTTAAGACTGTTAGTTTTTAGACTATTACAGGTTTCTTTTTGGAATTTCCAATAATGCAGGGGATCATTTTGCAATTTTGGTATAATGCGGCCGGCTTTTTGCAAATTTCCCATTTTAGCAATATCATAAAGAAATGGGAAAAATGAATTATGCAAATGAATAATGAGATGAATAATTAACTAATATAATAATCATACCGGTCGAATTGGTAGGCCCACATATTGAGTTGAATTATTAATTTTTTCTGTCTCATACGTGTCATCATAATCCCATGAGGATCCTGAGCTGAACTGCAAAATCAAAATATAATTATATACTTTCTTTACTCAACCAAAAATACAATTATATACTTGCAAGAGACAAATCCATAGGAAATTACTATTAATAGAATGCCAAACAGTACAAAATTATCAATTAAATTCCAAAACAAATATAAACCAAGAAAAAAATAGAACAAAAACAGTGAAAAATCAAATAAAAAAACCTGATCAGAAATCCGATTTGGGTGATTATATAAGCATTTAGAGCCATAAGAACAAAATCCAGTTTTCAAATATGAAGAACAATCAGGTCTGCCTTTTCTTTGTGGATATTTAACTTTTGCCCCCTGCTTTTTCTCAAATTCGCAATTTTCTTTCTTCTTGCAAATTTCATCTTTCTTTACCCACTTCGATCTAAGTTGTGTTTCATTGTTTGTTTTCTCTTGCTCATAGGTTTCTTCAGAATCCTGTGATGATTTTGGGCTAAACTGCAAAAATAAAATAAAAATAAAATATTTGTAAGACTTAATACATTGGAAACTGAAAAGTACCACTGATAAATGATCCAGTGCCACTACTGTACTGATACACAAACATATCAGTACCTAATTATACAATTAATTGCCAAATAAACCAGGTAAAAAAAATAATACAAAGGAAAAATGCAAGCCAAGTGGATATAAAGAAAACAAAATGTTAAAAAATAGCAGAAATTATAAGTAAAAACCTGATCAGCAATATTAGGTGGGTGATTAAAGCAGCACTTATAACCATAAGAGCAAAATCCAGTCTTCAAATAGTGAGGACAATCTGATCTCCCTATTCTTTGTGGATAAGATACTACATATTTCACTTTCACCCCCTCCTTTTTCTCAAATTCGCCATTTTTTCCTTCCCCTTTTTTCCTATCATGAATTTCTTCTTTCAATTCAGCATCTAATTTCTCAAAATCACAATCAGGTCCCTGTTCTATTTTAACATTCACATCCCCATTTTCTTCTGTATTGAGCTCTACTTTTGGAGTAAATTCTCTCCTCATTAGGTTCTCCAAAATTTCATTGCTTTTTTCATCCCCTTCTTTCTCAAAATTGCAATCTGGTCCCTCTTCTACCTTTTCCTTGCTTTTCTCTTTATCTTCTATATGGAGCTCTACTTTTTCATCATATTTTTTCTCCATTTCATTTTTCACGTCTTTTTCACCCATCTGTTTCTCAAAATTAGAATCTGATCCCTCCTCTATCTTTTCCTTACTTTCCCAATTTTCAGTATTGAGCTCTGATGGTTCAGTACAGTCTCTCTCCTTTCCATTTTCAATCTCCTTTTCCCCCTCTTCCTTTTCACAAATTTCATACCTTTTTTCACCATCTATTTTCTCAAAAGTACAATCAGGTCCCTCTTCTCTCTTTTCCTTCAGATCCCCATTATTTTCTGCATAAAGCTCTAACTTAGCAGCATATTCTCTCGTTTCATGTAAACTAATTTCAAAACTACTTTTCATCTCTATATTCCCTTCTTTCTTCTCACAATTTTTATCTCTTTTATCACCACCACCATTTTTCTCAAAATTGCAATCTTGTCCCTGTTCTGTCTCTTCCTTCTCATTCCCATTATCTTCTGTTCGAATTTCTACTGTTTCAGTACATTTTTTCGCCTCGTGCAAACTCAGACCTTCCAAACCGATTTTGATCTCTTTTTCACCCTCTTTCTCAAAATCGCCATTTGGTAAATCTTCCCCCATTTCCTTCCAATCCCCATCATACCCATTATCAAGCGCTGCTTCCGCAGCAGTACATTTTCTACCTTCGTGTAAACTTGTTAAACCGGACCCATTCTTCATCCCTCTTTCCTCCACTTCCTTCTCACAAACTTCACCACTTTCTTCTCTCTCAAAATCGCAGTCTGTTGCCACTTTTTTCACAACGGAGCTTGAATGGGGAGAAAACCCTGGCTCGGCTAAACCACTCATTACCTCTTTCCCTCCATCCTCCTTCATCACTTTCCCTTCTCTTTTTCCTATTTTACATTATATTATTACTCCCTCCGGCTTCTTCAGACATGACAATACACAAGATACAAACCAAGACAAACAAAAAGATGAACCCGGACTTTACGCCTACGCATTATTTAAATGGCTCACTGTACTGGAGCCTTTGCATCTCCCACCGTCCAATTTTAATTTGACGGATAGTATATCGACGCGTCTCCTGACATGTCTGGCCCGGGCGCTGATTCGTATGAAATTGAAATGCACAGTGATTGCTTCATTTACATGACTTAGTGTGAGGGTTTGGTTTTCTTTCACTGTCATGTGGGTCCCACAATGTTAAGAACTGAGGCTATTTGAGTGTCAGTAAGGAGAACCATAGTGTGATGGGTCTGATAAACAATGACGGTGATTTCAAAAATAGCTGGAAATCCAACAGTTTCGGGCTCGTGTTGAGTATTTTTCTATGGGCTGGTTTGGTTTTCGAATTAAATAGTGCTAATAAAAGTGATTTATTTATTTTTTTTAAGGAAACCAACTATGTCAAATTTCGAACTCACAATTTTTGGGTTGATTGCATTACTACTCTATTAGAGGTGAATTTGCTAATAAAAGTGATTTATGGATGGTCAAACGAATAATAAGTACATATTATGAAACAACTCAAAAATAAAAATAATAGGAGAAAAAGATAGAGAAAGAGATATAAAAGTATCTTTTATTCAAATAATTCATTCAATCATTGGCTTTATTTATAGAGAGAGCAAGGGCTATTAAATTACAAAGTAATAAAGATATTTAATACAAAACACTATTAGTGGAATTCCCCCCCCCAAAATTCTAGCATCCAACGGAGTCTCCAAAAGAGGCCACGTCACCCTCTTTTGGGGACCATTGGATGGGTTGATGTGGTTCGATATGGACCATTCGATCGTTTAGAGTTTCTGATATTTTATGACGGTTTCTGTGTAGTTTTTGTATAGTTAGATGGTGTCAGAATATGATTGGTCGAAATTCGATGTTCTGCGTTCTATCCTGATTTAGTGTGAAATGTCAAATCAAATATAATTAATTATTTTGAAAACTAAACTGTGTAACTTATGTGCTGTGAGTTATAATATCAATAACCACCGAATACTCGCTACACATAATTCATTCCTAAATAATAATAAAAATAATTAAAAATAATGATTTATCAAAAAAAAAAATGGGCCCACATGTCATTCTCTTTCTCTCTCTCCCTCAAATAAAAAAAATAATGATTTCCAAAATAAAAATACAATTAATTATTTTGAAAACTAAACTATGTAACTTCTGTGTTGTGAGTTATAATATCAATAACCACCGATACTCGCAACACATAATTCATTCCTAAATAATAATAAAAAAATTTTAAAAATAATGATTTATCAAAAAAAAAAAAAATGCCCACATATCACTCTCTTTCTCTCTCTCCCTCAAATAAAAAAAATAATGATTACCAAAATAAATAAAAAAGTGGGGCCCTCTTTCTCTCTCTCTCAAATAATTAAAAAAAAATAATAATTCATTTTCAAAAAAAAAAATGTGGGTTCCATGTGTCTTTCTCTCTCAGGTAATTTTTTCCCAACGTTTTATTTCAAAATATGATTTTTTTAGTAGCTCATTTTTTTTGTGAAAAAATGAAAAATAGAACAAGGATGATGAGATCTTTCATTCAGGATCTCAATTGTTATACTTTTAAACGCACCATTATGTTTTCTCATAATGACTCTCAATATCTCGTGTCTTTAATCAATTGGATTGAATATCACAATGTCGGATGACATTATAACTCATTTCTAAATAAAAAATAAATAATAATTTAACAAAAAAAAATACGGGTCTCATGTGTCACTCATTTTATCTCTCTCTCAAGTAAAAAAAAAATAGATTAATAACTTTCAAAAAAAAAACATGGGCCCTCTCTTTCTCTCTCCCTAAATAATTAAAAAAAAGAAAATAAATAAATCATTTCTCAAAAAAAAAAAAAAAAAATGTGGGCTCCATGTATGTGATTCTCTCTAAGGTAATTTTTTCCTAACGTTTTCTTTCAAAATATCATTTTTCAATAGCTCAATTTAAAAAAAAATGAAAAATATAACAAGGATGATGAAATCTTTCATTCAAGACCCCAATTGTTATACTTTCGAACGCACCATTATGCTTTCTCATAATGACTATTAAAAATAATTTATATAGATTTTTTATGATTATTAATTCATAAGATAAATTTAATGTTAATTATTAAACAATAAAAATGATAAAAACCGCAGCAGAGCGCGGAAATTCTCCTAGTAATAGGAGTTTGAAGATCAAAAGCTTGATAATTTTAGACATCCACATATTTATTATATTCGCAACACATCTACTTGGATGTCTATGTTTCATACGCATTAAAAATATGACTCGCTAAAAATCTTGCTAAAAATCTTGCTAGGAAAATCAAGTATGACAAAATCTTAGTCAAGAGAAAAAGAGTGTAGAATTCTTCCCTCATGAATACCAATATTTTTAACTGCAATGAAGCCCAATTTTATAAACAAATTTCTTGAAAGTTGCAGCTAGCAATGATTTGGTAAAGATATTTGCGAGGTTATCACTTGACCGGATATGTCGGATATCGATCTCACAAAGATAATATGAGAAAAAGAACTTTGGTGAAATATGATTTGTTCTGTCTTCTTTGATGTATCCGTCTTTTAACTGTGCTATACAAGCTGTATTATCTTCGAATAACACAGTTGCCTTATTATCATCATTACAAAATCCACATTTTTCTCAGATAGAGTGTATCATGGACCATAGCCAAATACATTTTTGGCTTGCTTCATGAATAGCTATAATTTCTGCGTGATTTGATGAAGTATCAATGAGGGTTTGCTTTGTTGAATGCTATGATACAGCAGTACTTCCATAGGTGAATAAATTGCCAGTTTGGGATTGCGCTTTGTCAGGATCAAATAAAAATCTTGCATCTGCATAACCAATTAACTATGGTCTATAAATATTAGAATGAAATAATCCCGTATCAATAGTTCCTTTGAGATATCGCAAAATATGTTTAATATCATTCTAATACCTACGAGTTGAAGCAGAACTATACATGGCTAATTGAGAGAAAATGCCATATCGGTCTTGTAGTATTAGCAAGATACATTAGTGCACCAATAGTACTAAGATATGATACTTCGGGAATAAGAATTTCCTCATTATTTCATTCGGCCTAAAAGAATTTTTATTCACATCGAGTGATTGAACAACCATTGGAGTACTCAATGGATGTCCCATCTATGTAAAATCATCTTAACACCTTTTCTACATAATTCGATGATGAACAAATATTCCTCCTGGGAAATTGTTCAATTTGAAAACCAAGACCAAAATTTGTCGATCCAAGATCTTTTATCTCAAATTCTTTCCTTAAATAATCTCCTGCTTTTTGGATCTCTTCCTGAGTTCCAATAAGGTTTAAATCATCTACATATACAACAATAATTACAACATCAGATGTAAATTTTCTTATAAAAATACATGCGCAAATTTGATCATATGTAGCCTTCTTTTAATAAATATCCACTAAGACGATTAATACCACATAGGCCCAGATTATTTTAATCCATACAAGGATCTTTGTAACTTAATAAAATACATCTCTCGAGAGTGTGAATAATTGCTTCATGCATTTTAAATCTTTCAGGAATTTTCATAAAGATATTGCTGTCAAGTCAGCCACATAAATAGACTGTGACTACATCCGTGAGACCTATCTCTAGTTTTTCATGTATGTCATACTTATTATATAACGAAAAGTTATTGTGTCCATAACTGGACAATATGTTTCATCATAATGAAGACCGGGCTTTTGAGAAAACCCTTGAGTCACAAGTATTGCTTTTATCGAGTAACTTCATTTTGTTGATTTCGTTTTCTCATAAAAACCCATTTATATCCGACAAGTTTTATAATAGCTAGTGTTCGGACAACATGTCCAAAAACTTCACGCTTATTGAGTGCGTTCATTTCATTTATGACTGAATTGCTTCTTTCCATTATGATCAACAGGCCTGATAAGTCCACGGGGTTGGGCAACAATCTGAGCTGGAGCAACAAATTGAGCCTATAATTCGGTTCCTAAGAAACAAAAAAAAGAAAAAAAAATGAAAAGCCCAACAAATCCACTTCAAGAGACACGGAACAAATTGTGCATCCATAATATGAAGTATTGTTTTCCATTTTAAGATGATTGGAAAAAAGACTCTTGAATAGTTTAATAAAGGAGATCTCCGTTTTCAAATTGAAATGGAGAAAATAAAATAAATATACAGCTAATAACGTGATTGCTTGCCTTCCTCACTTGTAATATATGCACATGAATTTCTATAGAAATTGACTATCACTTCGACTATAACTCTTTATGTAGCTCATATTACATTATCACAAAATTGTGACATTTTTTGTCTAGTGACTCATAACAAACTTCATGATGCTATGTATTTATTTACTAAAATGAATCATGACTTTATTTATAATATATTTTATTTTATATTAATTAGAATGTAATAAGTAAAGAAAGTGGAAATATTTATTCAAAAAATTGCAAATAGCATGCACCAAAACTAGTTAAAAATTAATTATTGAGAAAAATTGAATTATTATTTGTCCTTAATTTTCTAGAACTTGTACAAATTAAACACTCTTTTTTTTTACCCATCCGATATATGTGTTTTTTTTTCTCCATAAATTCTCATTTCTTTTTCTCTTTTTTGTACTTCAAACTTTTAGATAAAAAGAATATTATGTTAATTGTAGTATACATTCCCCGGTGCCAAGAGTTGGTAGTAATTTTACTTCAAAAAATACAAAGAAATTTGTGCTTTTAATAGGATCATCTTTGTTATATAGTATCATGATGGAATTATTTTTTCGGATATGCTTGCATGAGTTGAGATGTTTTACATTCGAGCCCATTCATTAATCATAAGTTTTAAGTTATATAGATTCAAGAAATATGAGAGTGGAAAAACATATTAAAATTTGAGAAAAGTATTAAAAATAGTTTATTTTTAATTTTTTATGTTAAATATTTTTTGATACAATAATAAAAGTAACAATTATATTTTGGGCTTGAGCAACCGAAACGTGAGGGCCAGCCCCGGTGGTCAATCATGTTTTTCCGACACTCTTGTAAAGATTTTGGATCCACACTTTCTTACATGATATTTAGAGCAACATTATATGACAAAACATGATCAACAGTTATTTCTCTTCAAACTCGCATGAAACGCACAGTGAATGCTTGATTTAAAGTCAGAGACTGGTCTTGTCCAGTTCAAAACCAATCAGATCCAATTTACTTTTATGTCTCATTGATATTCAATTAAAAATGAATGAAGACAAATTAAACACAATACCACAAAAAAAATTAGAACGGATCAAAACAAAAATTAAATATCCGATATTAATACCTTCTAAAGTTGTCCAGTACAACCATAATATTCTGAATCTGATGCAGGAAATACTCAACCCTATTATCAAAAAAAAGAAAAAAAAGAAACAGCATTAATCAATATATAATAAGAACTAAGAATAAGATATAACATACAGAGAATGTAACAATAAAATAAAGATTAAAGGCTACGTAAACTTTCATTGATGTTTTAGGATGATGAAATTTGCGTGTAAATTTGAATTTACAATCTCAGTGTTTCATATTATAATATCTGCACTCAGGCTTACTAGGTCTTTCTAGATATTTTTTTTTTCTCTCTTTTTCTGTTTTAATTTATCATTTTTCAAATTCTCTTCACGAGGAAATTGATGATCTTTCAAAGTTTCAAACCGTAAGTGCCCGTTTGGCAAAGCATGAAATAGACGGAATAGTGAAATAGCAAATAGCGACTATTTTGTTTTTTCCAATAGCGTTCAGCTAGATACATAGATTAAGAATTTGGATTAAATAATATAATAATGAATTATGATCATATAAAATAGGAAATGAGAAAATTTAACTGTCACGTAAGATGATATTTGGAATAAAGGAATGTATATGTTTCCTAAATTATATTCTATTATATGGATTAGATAAATTTCATCTCTATCATGAAATATAGTAATTCTGTTTTTTCAATCTTTAATTTGATATATTCCATCTAATCCTCTATTCCTTTCTATTCTACGTGAGCCAATCAAACACTAAATTATTAACACAAAAGCATTCACTAATAGAAAACAATAAGCAAATATGAGTACGTTCAAAGTCTTACTTTCAATATATTGAATTTTATATAGAAATAAAAAATTGACAGTGAGTAAGCTTTTGATGTAATTCATTAAATGGCCCTCAATTGTCTGACATATCTTCCAGTGCATAAGCTACTTGCACTCCCAGTGCATTAGCTACTTGCACGGGAAGACATGAATATCCTTATCGTATATTATATATTTTATTATATAATATAATATATTATTTGAGTGAACAAGTAATACTATGGTTTTTAGTTAGATCGTTGCATTTCAATTGTTTTTTTTATTTGCATTTCTATTGTTTACTTTCCTTCATATAACTAACAGAATTATATTCTTTTTTTAATTGCAAAAGAATTATATATTTTTTACTTTTTTATTAATATATATTTAATTTAATTTATATTAATAAATTAAAGTTTAGCATATGTGAACGAGTTCAACTCGAAGAATGTTTCTTAATATGTGCCCAACCCGACAACTTCCAATTATCAGTACCTGTAATTGAAAATTTAATAAATTTAGAATGTATAATAGTAGTGCTCTAAATAAGATAGAAGATTATTTCTTTTTTCAAAACAAAAAATTCAGATAATAGATTTATGCAGAGAAAAAGAAAATTTCAACAGCAACAAGTCTTAATTGATTGTTTTCATTTTCTTCCCTAATTAGAAGATTAACTCTTAATTTAAGTATTGGGCCTATGAAAATAGATATTATTGATCCTTTTCCTTCTCCTAAGCCAACCCAAGAATATATTGTGGTTACTTTTCCCTCTAATTTCAATATAAATATCTAGAAACATAAAATACCAATAAAATCTTACTCGAACGGCTCAAATTGCTAAATATGCCACAAAAAAAATCAAACAAAAAAAATAATAGGAAAAGAGCAAGAAAACAAATACAGAAAAGAAACTAGCGAAAACCCTTTGGTATGTCTTGACCAAACCTATTCGCGTATTCCCCCTCATTTTTTCCCCTTATTTGTGTGCAATTGGAACCAAGAAACATTAATTAGAAATATGAGATAGAGAGAGAAGGGAATAAGAGAAATTACAGGAATTACAGGTTGGGAAGCTCCTTGTAAAAATGACGATGTTTAAAAGGTGAGAGAAGGTCTCAATATATACACAATCTTAGATGCGGGGAGAAAAAACGGGTGTTGGCTATATTTAGGATATGCTTTCTGGGATCTTCTATGGATTCTTTCTTCCTATAAATTCAGAAACCAACTTGTACTTGTAAATTGTACCATTCATTAGGAGTATCGTAAACTGGTTATTAATTAGTGAAATTGCATTTCATTCATTAGTCACTGAGTAAAATTGTATTTCATGACATTTATTAGTTGCACGAGTAGATAATTGGTTGCGCCTTATAGGTTTGACTTTGGCTGTTAGATGTGCTTTTATTATTAACGCGTAATTCACTATCAAAAATTCTATTAATATCGAGTTTGTTTTTGAGCCGTTGGGGTGTAATAAATTCCTCTCCATTTTAAAAATCAATATTCTCTCAAGTTCATATTTTTTTTTGGCTTGAAAAGTCGCTCAATTAATTAGCAAAACCAAATTCAGATAGGAAAAGGACTCTAAAGTCTCAACTACTATTATGGAGTTAATTTTCCCATTTCAAAATTGAAATATAAAAAAATTATTTTTAGTTAACCCAACCAAAGGGTGAAATTCTAGTTAATTATTAAGATGATAATGTTTTCAAGCATATTGATGATGGTGCAATATACAATTTATCAAAATATTATTGTATTAACCGTGGTTTTTATTAGAGATTGTAAAGATGAAAAGATCTTGCTACAAACCACGGTAACAATATCTAATCACCCCTCTTAGTGAGTTATCCATTTTCTCTTAATCTTCTCTTGTTCAGACCGAAGTGGAAATCTCCAGTACATTTAATCACAATCGAAATAGTACTCGCTGTATATATAAGATCAAGTCACTAAAATACAACATTTAATCGATCATGACTACACATACAAAATACCAAATATTTTTTTTAATGAAGTCAATTTAGGATCATCAAACTTGGGATGCATTCAACAAAAAAATAAGTTAAAAGTGTACATCTATCAGTTTCACAAGAAAGGGAAAAGTAATTTCATTGATATTGTACATTTCTTCTAATTATTTATGTTATACCTTTTTTTTTTAGAAATTTCGAGGGGGCTTAATTATCCCCCTTCCAAAGAATTTATATATATATTTTTTGTTTTTGTAAAGAATTACAAGTAATCTTTCCTTCATTCAATAACCCATACCCATCCCTAAAATATTGAAAAAATGAAAACCAGGTAAAAAGATTCTAAAAAACCCAAAATACAATCAGTCCAATAACCTAAAACCTAGAAAGAAATCCGAATTCAGAGTTCCTGATTTAACCAAAAATCTAGAATTCTATTCCCTAGTAAACTCATCTCCAGCTAATCGCTGCGTCATAGTGACAGCTGCCTTCTTCACTCTATGTTCCACTTCTTAGGGCTTATCACCCCTCGTCTCATTTCACTTCCTCTTCATCTCCTGCTCCATTAACGGATCTTTTCCAGCTTGAATTAATTCTACCTCATCCAAAATCTCACTGATCAGTACAAATCCATGGTTCTTTTGATCTGAATAAGCTCAGTTGCATCTCTCTTACCAAACAACAAACTGGAAAAGAACAGCTAATTGTTTAAATTCTCTGTCTCTGTCCCCACCTAGGTCCAACACAAAATTGCTCATATCAGACACTGATTTTGAGCTTATTGACTGAATACCCACTCCATTCTTCAGCAGACTCTAATGTCTCTGCACAAAGCTGCACTCTTCAGCCAAGTGCTGCACCATTTCCTTCTCTCTACAGCACATGTGACATCTATTTACTATATTAAACCCTCTCTTCTTCAAGTTATCCTGAGTTAGTGACTTGTTCTGCTTACTTGTCCACAGGTAGATTTTCATTCTCAATGGAATGTCAATTTGCTAGATGTATCTTGGACTGCTATGAGCTAACACCCCCAACAAGATTGATTTGTAAGCACTTCTTACAGTGAACACCTCTTTAAAACTCCAGTTTCACTTCACCTTATCTGAATGTTGGTTCAGATTCATTGTACTGAGAGTGTTTTCTAGCTGATGGAATTCAAATTGAGGTACTGCAGCTCTTATCTCCTTAAACTCCTCTTCAAGGTTTGTGAGAGATTTATATTCTCTTAGGGATCCACTTTTCTGTTCTGCAAATGAGAATAGATCAGAGGAGAATTGGTCACTTAATATTTCACCTTGTCATTTACTAAACCAAAAACTGATTCTAGACCCTCTTCCAACTTCAAATCTGGTTCTATGATAAAAGAATGAGAGGTTTCTTTTGACCTCTCTCCAAAAAGATGAGTCTTTGTAAGAAGACTCATTAATCCCCTCTAATTCTACTTTTGACACCAAAGCACTCCAACTTAACCCTTCTTCTTTTTGGAAGTATTTTCAGAGCCATTTGAGAATCATGGCTCTGTTGAAAACTTCTAAATTTAGGATCCCTATTTCTCTTGTCTTCTTGGGCTTGCACACCTTCTCCCAACACACCAAGTTTAGCCCTGATTCCCCTGTACCTTTCCACAAAAAAATTCTTCTCAGCTTATCTGTTTCTGTGATTACCCACTTGGGTAATTCGAACACAGACATATAATAATTAGGCATTGATGACAAGACTGAGTTAATCAAAATCAGTCTACCCCTTTACTCAACAATAAACCTTTCCACCCTTCAATATTCTCTGGATTCTATCTATGAGCAATTGGTAATCTAGCTTACTGGGTTGCTTATAATGTAGAGGGTAGCCTAGATAGTTAAAGGGTAAGGATGCTTGAGAATACCCCAATTCAGTTGTAATCTCTTCAAGGTTGTTGATGTGGTTGCCTGATACAATTGTGAACTCTGACTTTGCATAATTCAGTTTAAGCCCAGAGCTGTTGCTGAATGAGGTCAAGATGAGTTTGAATCTTCTGATTTATATGAGATCATGCTTTAGGAAGAATAGAGAATCATCTGCATGCAATAAAATAAGATTTGCAGTAGTAATTGGTCCCTCTATAATATTCTGAGACCCTAAGAATTCAAGAACTCTGGCCAAGGAGTCCACTGCCAAAATAAAGTGAGGTGAGAGGAAGTCTCCTTGTCTGACCCCTCTTTTCAAACGAATGGTCTTGCCAGTGGAGACATTAAGTAAAACTTTGGCAGCCCCTTTCAACACACAACACCTTATCCAATTCATCCAGACCTCTCCAAACCCCCTAGCCTTTAACACCACCATAATAAACTCTCAACTAATAGTATCAAAGGGTTTGTGAATATCAGCCTTAAAAAGAAGAAAATGTTTATTGGATATTTAGGAAATATTTAAAGCCTCTCTTGCAAAAACATAGCATTGTGCTATTTCTTTTCTTTTAATAAAACCTAGCTGATTTGACATTATAAGCTTATCAATCAATTTTTTCAATCTATTTGCTAAGACCTTTGAAATGATCTTTTGCAAACAACTGATGAGAATAATAGGCCTAAAATTCTTATGTTGGTTTGTCCCATTGGTCTTTGGAACAAGAGTAATGTAGGATAGGGAAAACTTTTCAGGTGTGTTTGGATCGTGATAATGTTATATTATCATGGGAATGATATTACCGAAAATGTGATAGATAAGAATGTGATTACTCTTTTATGGGAATATTGTTGTTTTGATGAAAAATTTATATGCTTAGGAAAGTGGATTTTTCATAATTTTTTATTTATAAAATTACCAATATACCCTTAAAATGTGAGCATTACAAAATACTATAAATATATTTTCTTAATTAATATAATTATCATTTTTGTTAAATTAAATATATTTATCATTCTAATATTATTCATTTCTAAGCTATATTTTCTTAATTAAATATATGTTGCTCATTAAATTTATTTATATATATAATTATCACTTTCATATGTAGATTCTTATTCTTATCTTAATTAAAAAAATAATTAATGATATAATTATACTAATTTTTTTAATTATATTTCTTACAAAATAAATATTATCTTGGTTTCTAAATTATATATAGATATGAAGTATTAATTAATTAAGGATCAATTTGTCTTAAGTATTAGAAAGTAATATTCCCATGAATTTTTCTGGGAATCACATTTTATGGTCAATAGAAATATATCACACCCATGAGAATGTTACATTACCGCCACATAGGATTTAATTATTGAACCAAACGTGAGAATAAGAAAATTTGATGCAATATTTCAATGGGAATCACATTCTCATTAACTTGCCCACAATCAAAACACATCCTCAAGGCCTTTATTGAAATTGAGTTGTTTAATGATGTAAAGTACTTCCTCTTTAAAGAGGCCAATAAAATTTAAAAAACTCTCCATTGAACCCATCAGGGCCGGGAGATGTATTGCTCTTCCATCTCTTAATGACTTCATCCAATTCCTCAATCCATTTCAATGGGTCCATATAGGATTTTTAAATCCAATGAACTATGCTTGTATATTTGAGATAGAATTAGGGTTGGTTCAGACCCATTAAGAACTGATTTTGTGCCAATTAAATTCTTATAGAATCTGAAAAGAATTTCAGATTTCTGGGTATGATCAGTTGTATCTATTTGAGTTACTGGGTTTGTTATACTTTTATTCTCATTAAAAAAAAATTCTATTTTTTCTCATTTCATTATATATTTTTCATTTTCATCATTGTTTATATAATATTGTTATAGATTTCGTCTCATTATTTATGCTATGCCTTTTTTTCTTTGTGATATACATTTTATCTCTGTAAAATTGAAACTGGAGGCGCGTGAGAGTGTTTGCTGGAGAGGCACGTGTGAGTTTTTTGCTGGAATTGTTACGTTTTCACTCCAAAAAATGAACACGTGACACATGTTTCATTACTTCGAGATTTCTGGAGCCAAATATCTGATCTCATATATGACATGAAGTGATTTTCAATTATGAGTAGCATCCATATTTTCAACAGAGATATGGATCAATAGGGGACAAGTGATTTTCAGTTACCATTGACCATTGTGGGATTGGCTGGCGCCGAATAGGAAGAACATATGGAGTTTTCTGTTAATGGCCAAGCAAATGCCTTGTGCTATATTGAGGATGTAAAGGAAGGGGATTCTGTTGGTAGCAAAATTGAACCAAAGAAAAAATGTA
Source organism: Juncus inflexus (assembly GCA_024447665.1). Taxonomy (NCBI): domain Eukaryota; kingdom Viridiplantae; phylum Streptophyta; class Magnoliopsida; order Poales; family Juncaceae; genus Juncus; species Juncus inflexus. Next base: position 5,390,174 of record JAJHPC010000013.1, on the reverse strand, counting down.
GTATATAGAAGCTGATAATACAAAATAAAATCATGTGTTATTTCTTAGATTATAATAATGGTTGTGCAGCTTGCAACATCATTTGATCAGGAGAATTAGAAAGGCATATAAAGCCAAATACTGGTTGTAATGACAGTGACAACTCAGAGATTCGGATCACTCATAAGCATATCTCCGGAACCTAATCATTTTAGAATTTGAAATCATGCGTACTTGTTAATGCAAACACAATTATATGATAATAATATTAAAAAAGAAAATTAATGAGATATAAACTATAATTAAGTTAGGTGAAGGTGAGACTCGAGAGGTGGCAAAATCTAAGTAGAATTGTTTGAGAGTAGTTATTGAGTGTCATGATGGACATATCATTTGATGGAAAACACATATGCCGTCGAAATTATTCAGCCTACTGGCATTTATGCAAAAATATATATTATTAACTATTCAAATAAAATTAATTATTTATTTTTGAGAATTTTAAAATTCAGGCGCATGTATAGTTGTTTTTGTATTAATATATATTGTTAGTGTAGGGTGGCAAACAGTCAAGTTCGAGTCAATTCGGGTTCCAAATCGTTCGGGTCATTGGTCGGTTGGTTTTGGATCGTTCGGGTTTCGAGTCGTTCAGGTTGGATCATTTCGGATTTTGGGTCATTCAGATTCTAAGTTGACTTCAAGGTCAACGTGTGAGGTTCTGGTCAAAGTCACTTAGATTACTGGGTTATATGTCATTTGAGTCATTTTGGTGTATAATTAGGCCTCTATGTTCGAAAAGAGCATAAAATCCTCGATTTCGAGATATTTTGGATAATAAAATAAAAATATGATTTTTTCAGTTTATTCGGGTTCGGGTCATTTCAGGTTATGGGTCATTCGTGTTTCAGATCATTCAGGTTACGGGTCATTCGGGTTTCGAGTCGTTCGGGTTCGGGTTGTTCGGATTATGGGTCATCGAGGCGTTGCGGGTCGTTCGGATTGCGGGTCGTATGGGTTTCGAATCATTTGAATTTCAGGTCATTTCGGATTTCGAGTCATTTGAATTCGGATTGAGTCGAGCAGGTTTTTCGGATCAGGTCGGATTTTGCCAACTGTAATTGTTAGAGCCAAAGTGTCATTCGGATCTAGCACAACTCAAACAAACCCACACCATTTGAAGTATAAAGAGAGAAGAGATAAGTGTTTGTTAATTATGATTGATTAGTATTGATTGAGTTGATTAGACTTTATAAGGATACTCTATTTATAGAGTTAGCTATCTACCTAATCTATCCTACAATTAATTGATACATTTCTACAATACAATCCCTACAATTACTACAATAAGCTACTTCTATATATACTACTCTAACAATTCTATTAATTAGTCAAGTTGAGAGTATGTTTTTTCTTTTCAATTTTGTTATGGGGTGTTATATATATATATATATATATATATATATATATAATTATGAAGTCTTGTTTATTTATATTATGCTTCACTCGAAAAATATAAAGAATTTCTATTCGTTTAATGATATGAATTACAAAAAATGATCTGAAAACTATTTATATTGAGCCCAAAAGAAATATTATATCCTATTCAAAACCTAACTGTATATATCTCGTATCTTGCAATGTCCGACCTATATTTTTAATTTTTTATTTTAAAATATTCATGAAGAGTTTTCAAAACTTAAATGAATTTGTATAAAATAAGTGGCTCATTGTATAATTTAAATCAAATTCTTAGTTAATAGTGAAATAAAACTCAAGGCAAATGTCAACATACATTTAGAGACATTAGTTACTATAATATTGGATAATAATATGTTATGATCCGAATTCAGATTGGAATATAATTTTGCTTTATAAGTGAATGTGATTTATATAGATAAGAAATGTACTATTTATCTACTAGCATACCTGCTGTAATTACATCCTGATAAAATAAGTGCTTAAATTAAAAATTAAAATATAAGCGGAAGACTGGTTTGTACCTTTTTGTAATGAGGGTTTCCAAAAAGGGAGCTGATACTGCGCGATGGGTAGTGTAGCGATTCTGTAGTCACGGTATATAAAAACTGAAAAAACATATAAACTAAAAACAGACAGTATATACAAAATTTATTCGATAAAAACAGCATACATATTTTAAAAAATGAAAACAATATATAAAAATATATAAACTGAAAACAAACAAACTTTTTGGTACTAACTGGTTTTATTGATTAACTGGTCTTTAGATATTATTATTTGCTTTTTTAGGGGTTGACAACCCGGGTGACAGTACTGCACAATAAAACCATGATTCAATTGTTTTTCTAAACAGAAACAAATGAAATTGGAATAGAATAAAACAGAACTTAAACTGTAATTGATTGTATAATGAAACTTCCGTAAATACTACAAAAGGATCAAGACTTCGCCATCATAACAGTCATGAATAATGATTTTTAATTGAAGACTAATAATTTGATCACAAACAAGCTAATTCTAAAATCATCAGTTTACGTTGACTGCAAAATCAGTGGGTTTTATTGCGAAATAAGAGGGTTATTACAAATTTTCTAGGTTTATTGCAAAATTAGTTTTTTTGTTTCAAAATTTAGGATTGCAAAATGTATGAGAGTTTTGTTGCAATTTCGGTGGATAGTATTCAATTCACGGGGTTTATGCAAATCGTACTTGTTTTAATGGAAAATAAGATAATTCGGTAAACAGTACATATTTAAAAAAAAAACAATATATAACGTATAGAAACGTGAGAAAACAGTATCTAATTTAAATCCGTCACTATGGGTCTCTACAGTACCCCGTTATGATTTTCCATTCTCCTTCTAAAAGTTGTTAAATTTCATCCAAAAAGAACAAAGGATTCTCCTTAAAAAAAAACATAAATAACACAGGATTTCTCTACACGGTGTTGGGAACTAATTCTCATGTTGGCTTTGGCCCCACCCCACACCCACGGTTACAGTTAGGTACAGGTTGTATAGATTTTGGTGGTTGGGTGAGATTCCACAATGTATGATCCATTGATCATGAAATCATAAATATTATAACAAAGGAAAAGAAATAAAAAAAAAATGAAAGGAATTTTGTTAGTGAGTACAAATGGGATCATGACTAACTCCGAATTAGTAATTCAAAAATTATATTGATAAAAGTAAAATGAAATATAAATTGTTAAGTTTTAATCAAATAGCTTAAATGACATTGATATCTTGATTTCGGTTAGAGTGTTATGCAAATAGTCTTATGACGTAGTGATGAAGTATCTTATTTGAAATATAAGATGTCATAAGTTCAAACTCCATATACATTAATTTAATAATTTTCATTTTTTTCTTATAAAATAAACTTGAATTGAGGATTTAGAAAAAAATAGTTAGTGTCGTCATATTACTATATTTGTACAAGTATATATATATATATCATTAAACAAATCTTCCTTTATACATTTATGAAACATATATGATATATAATTATATCATTTTATATGTCACGAGAAGAAAAATAGATTCTTCCGTCCAACATACATCAATAATCAACCGGTACATGAAATAATTCTAACAGATACTTACACATACTAATTCATATATAATTTTATTTAACAATATATAAAACAATTAAAATGCATCTAGATAACAATTAAGAACCATCATAACCCTTTTTAATCTACACAGTAGAAAAATAGAATACAAATTAACATTAACATTAACAATCACAATCAGTGTTTTAAATAGCGGCGCAATTGCGCGCAATTGCGGAAATTACCCATAAACGCAACTCGCGATGAAATTATAGCAACAATAGCGTTTTCGCCGCTACAGGCGCTATAGCGGCGCTATTGCGGTTGAAATAGCGGAAAAAATCGGCGCTATAGCGCGCTATTTGGATAGTGTTTTTTTATTTTGACCCAAAATTCATTAACCCAAATCCAATCCAATAAGTAATTAAATCCAAATCCAATAAGTAAATAAACCCCAAACCCAAAAAAAATAAAACACATTTCTTTCTCCATAGGCAAACGAAGGCAACAAAAACGATAAAGACAAAAAAATGATAAACCCAAACCCTACATTTCTAGAATGATGAAGTTGATTCATCATGTTCATCCGAAGATGATGAAATAATGAATGTCAATTTCTCTTCATCTGAAGAGTATATAATTAGTTTAAGTATTAATATTTATTTTGGATAATAAGTATTTGTGTGTTTATTTTAGATAATTAAGTTTTCATATGTTTATTTTATGTCGCATGTTTAAATGCGGACAATGAATTTTGTATGGTGCGTGTTTAATTATGGATTATTGTAATATCTTTATTTATGGTGGTTTTGATTTTTGATTTTTATATTGAAAATTTTGTTAGAACTATACAAAATGGCATTTCCCCGCTATGAGGTCGTAGCGGCGCAATAGCGCCCGCTACCGCGATCCGCTACAGAAAAAGCTCAAATGCTATGGACCGCTGTATCGCAATTTAAACCATTGATCACAATAATATTATATCATTACACAATAATAATAATAACAGTAAGCTTATCAAATACAAAACAATTCATACAATTTGCACTCACCCACATTTCACATCCACATAACATCCATATCCATATAGAAAGTAAGACCACTCAAATGAAGCACACAAGATTCAATCTATTCCTAATTTCCAACACATGAGCTAGTCAGCGGGCTCCACCAATCTGAATCCGCCACATGTCACACAACGTGCCGCCAAAATCCTTGCAGTTTTGTCAGAAAGGAACAGCTACACGTACATAAAGTTGTATATACAGTGTCACCTCCATCGTCCTTTCAAAACTAGCAACTCAAAACAAATAAGTAACTTAATAGTTAAAATAAGAAATAATAATTAATTAATTATTTATTTAATTGATTGATTAATTAATAGGTGTGACGTGGCTATTATGTGGCCCTATTTTTTTAATTATTTATGTTTTAATAAATAATAATTAATTATTTCATTGATTGATTAATTAATAGGTTTGATGAGGCAATTATCTGGCTCTATTTTTTAATTATTTATGTGTTAATAAATAATAATTAATTATTTAATTGATTGATTAATTAATAGGTTTGATGTCTGGCTCTATTTTTTAATTATTTATGTTTTAATAAATAATAATTAATTATTTAATTGATTGATTAATTAATAGGTTTGATGTCTGGCTCTATTTTCTAATTATTTATGTTTTAATAAATAATAATTAATTATTTAATTGATTGATTAATTAATAGGTTTAATGTGGAAATTATCTGGCTCTAATTTTTAATTATAATAATTAATTATTTAATTGATTGATTAATTAATAGGCTTGATATGGCAATTATCTGGCTGTATTTTTTAATTATTTATGTTTTTTGTTCTTTTCGGCGGAGCGCTAAGATCTGAACAGGCTGTTCATTCTCTTTCTTTCTTTCTTTCTTTCTTTCCCTCTCTTTCTTCCTCTTCATGGCGATTTGAGAAATATCAAATACCCCCTTGCGTTTTCACATTTTTACGGAATCCGTGATTCTTCAGAATTTCACATTTGAGAAAAAATGGAGGGTTTCGAAGGGATGGATGTGGTTCTGGCCGCGCTGAGCAGAGCCTTCTGCTCCCCTCTCGCCGTTTTCGTTCAGATCCAGGTTCGTAATGCTGGCTTGGTTTGTTGATTTTTTTGGAGATTTGCGTGTCCCCCCTCTTGAATTCGGTGTATTTTATATGAATCCTGTAATAAATGCTGGAAATTTCGAAATTGAATTTGTGAAAATTGGGAATTAGATGGAAGCACGATATAATTGCAGGCTTATGATTACTTCGTTTCATTGTTGCCGTAACTGAAAATTTTCATTTTGATTCGATTGTTCTTCAATTCTGATTTTTTTTTTAATTTTCATTTTATAGTTTGGTGTTTATTATTAGCATAACATTTTTTTTTTCCAATTAATTTCTTCATTTACTAAAATTGCAGGGGTGTTTCATCTGTTTAACTCTAGCGATTGGATGGACTTTCGCTGCATTTGTCAGGTATAAATTAATCATCATTCATAAAAATAAATCAGTTTTTCATAAAAAAATCGAAATCAGGTATAAATTAATCATCATTCTTTTTTTAAAGGAACAAGGCTATAAAGAAAATTGAGAATAACGAAAAAAACGGAAATAGTTTTGCGTTTGTATGTGAAGACATAAATGATTTGGAGCACTCGTCTCAGTTGAAATTGCCTAGGGTTTCTGTCGTTATGCCTCTCAAGGGTTTTGGGGAGCACAATCTGCAAAACTGGAGGTCTCAAGTATGTTTTGATTAATATTTAATATATTATTACCATTTTATTAATTAATATTTAAATTTAAAACATAATATTAGGTACATAATCCAGAACATACATGCTTTATCTTTTTGATATTGCTAATTTATTGATGGCCAAATTTATAATTCAGATTACTTCTCTTTATGGTGGACCGCTTGAGTTTATTTTTGTTGTGGAGAGTAATAAAGATCCAGCCTATCATGCCGTTTCTAAACTCATTTCAGATTTTAAGGTACTAAATTATTCTGTTTTGTTTGTTTGTTTGTTCTAATTTTCAAAATTGAAGGCTATGAATTTAGTTATTGGTTCTTAATTGAGGTGTAATCATGTAAAATGGGGATTTTGAGGTGAAAATTGGATCTAGTTCGCATTTAATTGCACAATTGAAGGCTTGTGTATTATCTTTTTCATAATTAACTTTATTACTTTTGATTTATTATAATAATAGTAATAATAATAACAATAATTTATTAATCAGGACGATGTGGAAGCCAAAGTTATCATAGCTGGCCTTTCAGCAACATGCAGCCAAAAGATTCATAATCAGTTAGTATGTAAATGACTCATTCTCTTTTACAATTCTTCTATTTTATCTTCATTTTTTCTTTTAAAGTTCTTTGTTTTTTTTTTTGATGAAACTTTTAAAGTTCTTCTTTATAATCCATTAGTACTGATGTGCTTATTAACTAATGCAGATTGGAGTAGAAAAAATGCATAAAGAAAGCAAATACGTGTTGTTTTTGGATGATGATGTCAGACTCCATCCTGGCACCATTGGAGCCCTTACAGCTGAAATGGAGAAGAATCCTGAGGTTATAATATATTCAACAAGTTCATTTTCATACATTTTTATTCTTATTTATTAATTTCTTAACCAAACAGTTCTACTTCATTATTACTTTTATTTATGTTGTTGATTAATAATTATTAGTTTTTTTTTGGATATTTTAGATATTTATTCAAACGGGTTACCCGCTTGACTTGCCTTCAGGAAGCTTGGGAAGTTACTGCATCTATGAATATCACATGGTATCATATTTTTTTTCACTTTTTTTAATTATTGCAATAAATAATATTTGTATTAGGCTGTCTATTAATAGAATAATAAGAGAGAATTTGACTACATATTTAATAAATTAATTATTTAATTTCATACAACTTTTTGATTTCAGCCTTGTTCAATAGGATTTGCAACTGGTGGAAAGACTTTCTTTCTGTGGGGCGGCTGCATGATGGTATAATTTTTATCTCATAAGTTCATCTAAATTCATAATAAAATATTATATATGATTTTCTTTTTCGACTAATATTGATGTTTTATTAGATGCATGCTGATGATTTTAGAAATGATTTATATGGCATTGTTACTGGATTAAGAGACGGCGGTTATTCTGACGATATGACTCTAGCTGCCATAGCTGGTATAAAATTAATTTTCCTAAAATATTAAACAAAATTTTGCTTAGAGGTCCTTACATTTTGAGTTAAATTCTTTTTACAGGGCAACATGAAAGGCTTATTTGGTCTCCACCTGTTGCAGTCTTTCCTCACCCTCTTGCTAGTGATCTTAGCTTCTCAAGGTATGGAAAAAATGTATATATATATATATATATATCTTTTTTTGCTTCTCATAAAGTCCTTTTTATTTTACGTTATTTAATTTAATTTTTTATTTCTTAAATTAGGTATTGGAATTATTTGAGGAAACAAACATTTGTGCTAGAATCATACGTGTCAAAAGTGAACTGGCTAATGAACAAAGCGTTGTTCTCATCTCACTGCTATCTCTCCTGGGGCTTCTGTTTGCCTTATGTCATGGCCGCTGTTCATCTTGCCGTTTTGCTTAGAGTCTCCTACACTTCCGAAACTTTATTGATAGAGGCCTCCGACTCATCTAGTGGTATGTTTGTTAGAACTTTACTTGCATCACATCTTGTATTTTCCTATGAAAATTACTTATTATTATATCCTTATTGTTATTATTATATCATTATCATTATTATTATCATTATTACATTATTATTATCATCATCATCATTATTATTATTATTATTATTATTATTATTATTATTATTATTATTATTATTATTATTATTATTATTATTATTATTATTATATTAGTATTAGTATTATTTTTATTGTTATTAATTTTTTATTTATTTTAGGGTTGTGGTTGGTTAGTGCTTTATTGATTTGCACGCTTTTAGAGCTCACGTCCATGTGGAACTTAACCAAAGTAGAAATTCATTTGTGCAATATTTTATCGCCAGAAGAGCCGAGAGTCTCATTAAATTCATACAATTGGGGACTTGTAAGCATGTTTTTCATATTTTATCATCATATTATTCATTTTCTTAAGTATATAAGCTTAATGAAATTTTGAAAATTAAAATGTGCAGATATTTCTTGCTATGTTGGTGGATAATTTCTTGTACCCAGTTTCTGCGATTCGCTCTCATTTTTCACAGTCGATAAATTGGTCTGGCATTAGATACTATTTAAAAGATGGAAAAATAAACAAGGTAAGTTTGTATATAATTCCTTAATTGTACTAAATTAACAATTTGGCCTTAATTCAACCCAATTTTGCTCCATTTACCCTCAATTGTGGAATTAAATACAAAACAAAACTACCTAATTAAGAAAAAGAGAAAGAAATACGTGAATGAGTGATGGCTATAAGAGAAGGAAATAAGTATATTACTGAATATTTGGGTTTTATTTTTCAGATTGAAAGATTAAAGGAAAAAGGCGCAAATTATACAGATTTAGCATGGAAACATCTTTATGGAAAAAAAACGGGTCCTTCGAGAAACTCATTTATAAGCTCTTTATCTAGAAGCTTGGCTCAATGGCATCAACCTAAAAAATACGATGTTTAATCAAGGGAAAAAAATATGAAAAGAAGAAAATTCAGAAGCAAAACAGCTTCTATTGTTCGTCATTTTTTGTGAGGCATTTGTTGTACTATTCTTCTGTTATGTTCTCCAATTATTATTTTATTTTTTGCTAGGTTTTTGACAAATTAAGTATGATTGAATCTTGTGGGGTTGGTTGGGATTGCATTTACTTATAGTATGTAGTCTCTGTAATATTATTGCATGATTTAATAACATTTATTGATTGAATTGGGCGATTTTAGGCTAAGATGGTTAATTTTATTTCATATTTTATTGAAAAAATCATTGATTGTGTGATGCTTCTTTCTTTATGTTGTCAAAATCGTATTGTATATCTGAGAAGTATCCTTTGCATACCAAATTATTTTGCCTCCCTTTTAATTAAACTAGGAAAATACCTGCGCTAATATTGCCCGGTTCACGTAGTGGTTCCGGTGGATCGAGCACATGATTGCAGGATTCTCATAAGGTGGCTGGTCTTTTTCGCTGACTGGGACCCGTTAACGAGACATCATTTTGTATCCGGTAACACAGTGTGCAGTTGCGATGATACAGCCAGTACATGGATTATTTTAATGCAACCAGTTTGGCATGGGTTTATCAGCTTGGCTGGATCAATCCCGATAACTTTTTGATCACCGCTCTTGTTTAACGGTGGAGGCAGGAAACCCACACTTTTCACATGTTATATAAGGAGATGATGATTACATTGCAAGATGTTTCTTTTATTTCGGGGTTGCTAATAGAGGGCAAACCCTTGTGCATGATATAAACAAATTTATACTTATACTTTATATATTTATTTAGAATCATATATAACCCGATGCACTATAGCATGTTCAAATTATAACGATAATATATATAGCTAATAAATAGTGTATAAAATTAAAAAATATATATATATATTTAATTTTTGTAACATTATATATGTAGACAGTGAAAACAGTATATAGAAAACAAAATAATAAAATAAAAAAGGTAAAACATTATATATAAATTCCAAAAGTAAAAAATACACAAAAAATAAAATATATCTAAAACAGTGAAAGAAAAATAGTATATTGAAAAGCGGAAAACTAGTATATATACAGTCCGTCGTGATTTGGCCGTACCATAGAGCGTCGTGATATCATATTTGCATGTTTGTTTTATATTTAATTCCTCAAGATGATTTTTTTTTGTATCCAATTCAACTTTGTAACTCTCAAAATTTTGTCTACGACTTGATTTGAGTTTTTGACAACTGTTAAAACAATTCCAAATACTTTAAAAGATGACATGCATGATTATTGCAAAAAAGTATTTACTATAACGTCCACGATTGTATTAAAATTTTGTGCAAAGTTATTGTTGTCTAGTTGTACTTTTATCATATTATATTATATTTAGTAGATGAAAAAAAAAAACAATATGTACTGTTCAAATAAATGAAGTGTTTCTCTTTTTCATTTTTTCAACAATTTAAAATGTTTTGATAACAATATGTTTTTATGTATTAATTTGCTTTACGAACTTATATTGGATGCATTAACATACAAATTATTTCAAATTTCAAAAGAAAAAAGCTTTCAAAAAATAAAAATAAAAAAATAGAAAACTGTAATTTGTTTTTTTAATTATAAATAGAAAAATATAGTTAATGTCAAACGAGACCTAAAATAAAAAGTTAATGCTAAAGTATTTAAGTTTAAAAATACGAGACATGTTGTATTTTATTTCCAACACAAACTCTCCATGCATGATATTTTCTGTTTCACGGGGCATAAGCGATATTTTGTGATTTTTCAGGACAACAGGTGAAGAAGTTATGGCGGCTTTAAATCAATTTATAAATTAATGTTTGTTCGGCTTAAAATAGGCATTCCATTCCCCCTCATCAAACCTATCATCTTCTTGTGGATTCGATCTGTACCGTCCATTCGGGTCGCAAATTCACCCGGTTTTTTAAGTGTCGCAATTGAAAAATAGGTTGCCAATCGGGTCGCAAATTCACCCGGTTTTTTAAGTGTCGCAATTGAAAAAGAAAATCGGGAAAAAGAATTTTTTTGGTGCCGCAATTACCTCTTGTAGGTCCGAATGGTAAGCTCAAGGTTAAATCGATTGAAATGTTGGATAGAAGGATAATGACAAAGAACAATGCGGCAGATGTTGAGCTTTTGATCCATTGTGTCGAATTTGCAGGACTATGATAGCATTCATGGACGGAGACAAGCTTCTTCAGTCTCATATTTCTCTCTATAAAAAAAAGATACTTTTTCGAAATCGAATGGATTAATTCAGTCTTATGCATACGCCCTCCTTATAAGTATATAAATTCTTCTTTAGCCCTTGATTGTTTTAATTCAAGTCCTCGAAGAATAACATTTCGATCCTTGCTATGCTATGTTGCACGGACACGAACATGGGTGTCGTGTCCGACATGACACGGACACGGCGAATCTCAAAATTCATCAGGACACGACACGTTAAATATATATTATTATATTATTTTTATGAATAAAATATATAATTTAATTATTGTATATATTATTTATGTCAATTTTATTTTATTTTAAAGAATTATACATAATATTTTTATCATATAATTAGAAAGTTATACGTAATATTTTATAATTTTTACAATATATATAACATTTGAAGTTGCACTTTTATACGTGCATACAAGATATTTGACATTTGACATTTTACATATTTATGTATGGAAACTTGAAACTAAATAATCAAAATTCACTTCAAATGTGTAGTTCCACAATTACTGGAATAAAAATGTGAGATGAACTAGTCTTTAAAATACGAGTATGATGAAATAGTGCAATAATTGCGCTAACAAATCCAATGTACTTGTCTGAGAAGTGTCCCGAAAAGTGTCTGAGAAGTGTCCTGACGATTTTTAATAATAAAATATTTGACACGCCACGTGGTGTGTTCGACACGTGTCCAAAGAGTGTCCGAGAAGCGTCGTATCCGATACGGTGTCCGATACGGACACGGCCGGGTTTTAGAAGTGTCCGCGCAACTGAGTTGCTATGTATGAAACTATACATGATAAAATGAAGGTATTTAATGGAGAATAAAACGTAGGGTCTTCCAAGTAAGAGTGAAATGCTAAAGTTGAAAAAGCTAAAATATGATCTGCAAAAGTTTGTAATGAGAGTTGGATTTTATGTGATCTAATGCTAAAATAACATATGCATTGTAGTTGCTTTAATATTTCACAAGATGAGATGAATAGTGACACTGGTGAGAAGAAAAGCAAAGTTATAGGACATACATAACACTTGTCAAATAAAAATAATTAATCGATATGTCACATCTATTTTTCACATGTACCATATTTTCATACCACTTAATTATAAATGGTTTTGCCAAAACTATTTGAAGGATGGTATATAAATTTTATAATATAATATTTTGTTAGATTAGTTGTTCAATTTATCAAAATAAAAATGAATGAATTGCTTTTTTTTAACATTTTTGTTGAAAGCTTTACTTTTTTAACAATTAATTCGATAAACGTTAATAGAGAAATTTTGCAATAGTATTAGATAATTTAACATTTTTTCAAAAATTCTAGTTGCACTAGGGAAAAAGATCAGTTATAAATGTTACAGAGGCCTTAATGCATGAAAATAGAATTTGAATATGAGCTGGCGCATTGTCAACGCTGGCACTGAATAGACCAGGCGCATACATTTATTACTCGATTTTGTTAGTGTTGAGCTTAAGTGTAAGTGTGGTGTAAGAATTAAATAGTAGACCATGTGTGCTTTATATTTTGTTTGGGTAGGCTGGAGAAACAGTTTGTTATGCACGGAAAGTGGGTAGAATTTCTATATTTGGGGGAGAAGAACTGTAAGGCAGAGTTGTGTATTGTAATTGAACAAAAGTTCTAGTTTCTATGTTATTTTCTCTTCCGTTTCTCTCTCGAGAATTATCCCAAATTCCACAAAAATATCCAAATTATCGCAATTCGATCCTTGTGTTGCGACATTCAACCATTCCTTGATTCCTTTTCCCCTCTAAATCCACCCACAAACAATGGATAAAGCCAAACGGGTCATCAGGCGGCAATTCTCAACAGGCTCAATAAGAACAATCCGCACATTCAATTTCATGCGAAGCCTCTCCTTCGATCCGCGCTTATCGGGTCGGGTCAAATTCTCCTTCGGCCGGCAGTCCTCTCTCGACCCGATGCGAAACCGTCAGAATCAGAACCAGGTCAATGAGGGGTTGACCGTGCCTGACAATTTGGACAACACAATGCAGCTCCTCTTTCTTGCGTCACAAGGCGAGGCAAAAGGGGTTGAGGAGCTGTTGAGAAGTGGAGTTGATGTGAATAGTATAGATCTTGATGGAAGAACAGGGCTTCACATTGCGGCTTGTGAAGGGCATCTTGCTGTTGTCAAATTGTTGCTGAGCTGGAAGGCCAATGTCGATGCCAGAGATAGATGGGGTAGCACGGTAATTTGTAATTTGATTTTATAATGATAGTAATTGACTTTTGTCCTGTGAATTATTTTGAAGTGTTTTTATATGGGGCAGTTTCATGTATAGTTTGCCAAATTATTCGAATTTATCCAGATTTCTGTTTTTAAAATGTTTAAATTTTGATACTTTTTGGCTTTTGGAAGAATAGGTGTAGAATTTGTGCAAGAAAGATAAATTTTATATATCAGTTTTAGAAGGATAATTTTGATATTTGAACTCTTGGAACACTATATATATTCTCACTTTATACATATAGAATGACAATGAATTTGATGTTGGCTTGGCATATTTATATAACATTTTAATTATATATGTTGAGTTTATTTTTATTTTCTAATTTTTTGTATTTTTTTAACTTGTAGGCAGCAGCTGATGCAAAATTTTACGGCAATGTGGAAGTATATAACTTATTGAGAGCTAGAGGAGCCAAAGTTCCGGTACATATATATATACATATAATTTCCATATATATTATCAAATATTAAACCACATTTATCAATTTTGATCGATATTAAACAAATTCTACAACCATATTTCTTTATTTAATTTCAGAAAATAAGAAAGACTCCTATGACCGTTTCAAATCCGCGTGAAATCCCTGAATATGAACTCAACCCTGGAGATCTCCAATTCCGCCGTGGCGAAGAAGTTTTAAAGGTTTATTTACATGCTATAAACTCTTAAGTCTCTAAATATGTTAAAAATGTATTATATCTTGACAGGGTAAGTATCAACTTGCGAAATGGAACGGTACGAAAGTTTGTGTCAAGATTCTGGACAAAGAGAACTACTCAGATCCAGATAACATGTATAATTATTCCAATTTTAGTAAAATTGTAGATTTTGAATTTGTGAGTATTTTTCATTTATAAATATTTAAATTTATGAATATTATTTTTTTTTTACAGAAATGCTTTTAAGAACGAGCTGGAGATACTAGAAAAAGTTAGGCATCCAAATGTGATGCAATTTGTTGGGGCCGTGACCCAAAATATACCCATGATGATTGTTTCTGAATATCACCCCAAAGTATGATTTATTCTTTTTTTTTTCCTAAAGTTATTTGATATGCTTATAGAAACATGATTATTGATAGACATATTTTTATGTATTTTTTTTAATTATTTTAGGGCGATTTGGGGAGCTATCTTCATAAAAAAGGGAGATTAAAGCCTCAAAAAGTTCTACGATTCGCACTTGATATTGCCAGGCATGTCTCTAAAACTTTATTAATCAGTCCATTTTTTTGTATATATATGTTATTAAATAATTATTTATTATATTTGTTAAATAGGGGGATAAATTATCTTCACCAATGCAAGCCATATCCGATCATCCATTGCAACTTAAAGCCGAAGTAAGACAGCCGAACAATCTGAAACTTTACACAAACTATTTATTTTGGATTTATTTTAAAAATTTATTTGGTGATTAAGCAAATTGTAATTTGGGTAAGGTGTTAGAAATATCTTGCTGGATTATGGAGGCCAGTTAAAGGTCGCCGGTTTCGGACTGATAAAGCTCTCCACAATTTCTCCCGGCAAAGTCCGATTGGCGAATCCTGACTCTCTAAATGAGATTATAAGTGAGTTTTTTTCTATTATGAATTTTTTATTGAAGAGATAAATGCACCTTTAGCTTTAGTTGGATTGCAATTTAGCCCCTGTACTATTGATTTGAACTTTTTTATCACTGTACTTTATGAAAACATGCACGATTAATCATTGAGTCATGGACTAATCGTGCACAATTCTGTAAAGTACAGAGACCAAAAAGTTCAAATCAGTACTACAGGGATGAAATTGCAATCTAATTGAAGTACATGGACTACCACACATTTATCCCAATAATGTGTTGCTCTTCTATTCACTAGCACCCAATTTGAAAACCGTAAAATCAAAACAAAAATCCGCTAATGATTAATTTTGAATTTTAACTAGGTCTCTACATGGCACCTGAAATATACAACAACGAAATGTTTGACAGCACGATCGACGCATTCTCATTTGGTCTCATTCTTTACGAGGTTTAATAAACTACCAATATACCATTTTCCATAGCCTAATTTTGTGACACAAATCATTAAAATTTGATTTTTAATTTAAATATTATGATTCTCTTTGTTTAGATGATTGAAGGAGCACCGCCTTTTCATCCAAAGCCGGCCGAAGAGGCGGTAAGGATGATTTGCATAGATGGTAATCGGCCTTCTTTGAAGAATAAGGCCAAAAGTTACCCTTCAGATCTTAAAGAGTAAATAAACATTCAAAACTTTAATACCGATGACATTTTTCATATATTTCTTGCGAAAAAATTTCATATAAGTTCATTGAAAAATAAGAAAGGTGATGTATGTGTATATTTTAGGTTGATTGAAGAATGTTGGGATCCACAACCAGTTGTGAGACCGACTTTTTCGGAAGTAATAATAAGACTTGATAAGATATATGCAAACTGTGCTAAACAGGGGAGATGGAAAGATACTTTCAAGCTTCCTTGGTATTATTTATATTTTTTATGTTGATATAATTTTTAGTTACTTAATTTATTAGTTGCTAATATTATATCCTCATGCAGGAAATAGAGACGATCATGATGAATTAATTGGTCCTTTGGATAAATCATCTTGGATTTTCTTCACACAGATTTGTGCTGGACCTTTTTTGTATTAAGAAATGGGGAAATTTTTCAAAAAACCCCCAACTTTTTTGGCATTTATAAAAAAAAACCCTGATTTTTCAAATTCTTCAAAAACCCTCTATAAAGTAAGTTGACTTTTTACCACCCTATAAAGTTAATTTTAACTTCTCTATCCAATTAAAATTTTAGAAGACCAAATTGCCCCTCACATATATTTATTTTCATATTTTATTTTATTCAATTAAAAAATAAGTAAAAAATAAATTTATATTTTACATTAAAAAGATTAATGAGAACTAAATTATAGACTAAGTCATAATAAATAATAAAGAATAAAATAATATTTTACGCAAAATAAAATTATAATCTAAATATAGGATACTAGAAAATTATTTTTTCATTTATAATACCATAAAATAAAAATTAATGCATCATAAAATAGTATCATAAAATAGTGTCAAAATAAATCATGACAATAATATTATTTTTTTATTTTTATTTTTAATTGAACATAATAAAATATGAAAAAAATATATATGAGGGGCCTTTTGGTTTTTTAAAAAAAATTATTAGATGGTAAAGTTAAAATTAGCCTCATAAGAGGGGTAAAAAAAATTCCACTTACTTTATACGGGATTTTTGTAGAATTTGAAAAGATAGGGGGTTGTTGATAAACACCATAAAAGTTAGAGGATTTTTGAAGAATTTCCCTAAATTGTGAAAAATATTTATTAGAAAAGTCAATATGTAATTTTGATGGTATTTTTTGTAATCATTTGCAGTCAAATGTAAGATATGTTAATTTGTCAAATGAAATTTGAGGAAAAAACCTGTAATTCATTATTTGACTTTTTCTGTGAATATACTCACAAAATTTATCTTTCACATTTTTCTTTAATTAAGGACATTTGTTTGGTCAGAAAAGAAGGGAAGCTCACCTGGAACTAGCGAGCGAAGGAAATTGCATATTCATTTTATTTTTCTAATTAATAATAAAACCGAAAACTCAATATACTAATACTGAAAATAGTACACTGGCACAAAAATATGTATATTTAAAGTGACTTTTCACCGAAAATTTTATATTAGAAGTCAAAACAGTATATCTGACACTAAATATTATGTATTTCTAGTATTAATTTGCTTTGTAACCACTAGAATAGTCTCGTGGTCAGGGCTGATCTTGCCGTTTTTGGGGCCTTTGACGATTATATTGATATGAGATCTCGAATTTTGAAAACAATTTTTATCGATAAATTTAGAAACATAAAATAATATCTTAATTATTTTAAGGAATTGACTAACTGAGAAGGAAAAATATTTTAAAAAACAAATATAACAAGAAAATAAAGCTTCAATTGAGAATTAGCAACAAATCATCAAAATCTGAAGATATTAGAGGCAATCTTGAAGAGAAAAATATGAACAAAAACATGATTTATTCTCTCCTCTGATTTTTGAGCAACTTCTATTTCTATGATGTTTCTATATCATTGTACTATTTCCATTTCAATTATGTTTCTTTTTGTTTCCCTTTCTTTTCTTTGTTTTCTTTTCTTCCTCTTTTTTTTTCCATTATAAAGTCCTTAAATGGAGCTGCACGCAAGCAATTTAAGCAATTAATTGCCTGGACTTTGTTGTTTGTTTGTTTGACTTGGGCTGTTGGGTTTCAATTGGGCTATAAATATGTATTTTTATTACATGAGGATATAGATTTTTTTTTTATACAATTTTCATCAAAAATAAACCAGCAAATACCATCCCTTTCAAAATAATGTGGTATCTACCAGTGGCGGAACATGTGAATTTTTAGTTTTTTCAAAAATTTCTTATTTTACAGACTAAACACGATTAATTAGTGTAAGTGCATAGTGTTCCGCTACTGGTAGTGGCGGAACAGGAAATTTTTTTTTCCTGAGAATTTGTTTTTTCTGTTCCGCCAGTGGAAGTGGCGGAACACTTAAATTTTTCTCCTGTTCCGCCATTGGCAGTGGCGGAACACGTTTTTTCACTAATTAATCCCGTTTTTGAAAAATTATAAAATCCACATGTTCTGCCACTACTAGTAGTGGAACAAAATCTGTTACGCCACTAGTAGTGTCGGAAATGGTAGATACCCCATTATTTTGAAAACAGTGGTATTTGCTGGTTTATTTTGAAAAAAATGGTATATTAAAAAAAATCGAGGATATATGCATTTTTTATTTTGGGGCCCTATAAATTTGAGGGGCTTAGGCATTTGCCTACTGGCCAAAGCCCAAGACCAGCCCTTCGTGGTATAATAATATCGCCAACATTCCATAGGTGAAGGATTCGAATCCCGTGTCTAGCAAGATTTATTTATAATTTAGGGAGGACATATGAGCTGATCACTCTAAAGAGAACGAAGCAGATGATCGTTTGCAATTCTCTTTCGTTAATTTGCTTTGTAAGCATATGTTCGATATATAAGAAGTTTATCTTCAATATAAAAAAATTGTATTTTTGAAAGCAAAAGGAAAAATGTAAAATTACTTTTCCGTTTCTATAGAAATAAAAAAAGAACAAAAATATAGAAAATCAAACGAGACGTAAGTTTTTCATTATTTGTTTCTTATTGATAATTCCATTTTTTAGAATTGTTTTGTATAAATGAATAACGTAAAATTTATTATTTTATTTCTTTATTTTGCAATGCACTTCTATTTTTTTTTTTTTTTTTTTTTTTGAAGCTTCCGGAGGCGATTGCCTCACCGAGATTATATTAAATAAAAATAAAAAGTTCATACAAATAAAAGAAAATAAAAATAAAAAGAGATATTTACAACACAGACTTAAAAGAGGGAAGAGAAAACATCAGTCTAAGCCCTAACAGTATGTCTTCCAGTGTGTGGACTGTTGGGTAATTTCTGCTAGAATGGCCAAACGATGGGGCCTTTTTTGTCGGAAGATGCATTGATTACGCGCTTTCCAGATGGTCCAGCACGTGCTTAGCCAGTCTGTCTCCCATATGCGTCGGCTATCCTTCACTTTGCCTGCGACTTGTTGTCTCCAGAAATCGGAAATGTTGTCGGCCAAGTCAGTGTCCACCCCCTTGTGTAGCCAGACTTGGGAAGCAAAGTCGCAATGTAAAAAGAGATGGGTTGCCGTTTCCGTGATGGGTTGCATACACATCACGCATTCTCCTTGATTGGGCCAACCTCTTTTAATGAGGTTGTCTTGTGTCATAAGCCGACCTAATAACATTTGCCACCCAAAGAATCGCACTTTTTCCGGGCACTTTATTTTCCATAACCTCGGGTTTTCCTCGGAGGTTGTATGTGCCACGTTTAACATCTTGTATGCCGACTTAGTAGAAAATTCACCCGAGATCTTCCATCTCCATCTCGGTTTATCTCTTTGAGTGGTCGGGTTTGTTAGTGCAATTGCAAGGAAAATATCTTGTGCCTCTCCTTTGATTCTCCCGTCATTGGAGGCAAGCAATTCTTGGAAATTGATGGCTCCATTGAGGACTTGGGCGACCGTTAAGCTATCATTGCGTATGATGGCATATAACATCGGAAAGAATGAACGGAGGGTACCTTCGAAGACCCAAATATCGTTCCAAAAATTGATGTTGGTACCCTCACCTAGTTCGTAGGAAATAGAGGGTGTGAAGATGGGCATCAATTCGGCCAATTGAGAGAGGAAGAAGGATATGGGTTGTGAGGAGTCCTTGAGATCCTTCGGATCTTCGAATCCATATAAAGTGCGCAATGTTTGCGCCCATGGACCACTTGGGTCTGACTTCCACATCCACAACCATTTAAGTAGTAGTGAGATGTTTTGTTTTCTAATGGAGGTTATCCCAACCCCCCCATTTTCTTTTGGAAGGCAAAGACGGTCCCAAGCCACTAGGCAATGACCGCCGGAACATTTTTTATCGCCTCTCCAAAGAAATCCTCTCGCAATTCTATTGATCTCATTAATTAACCACGTTGGAAATAATAGGACTTGCATTTCATAGGTAACAAGTGATAGAAGTACGGATTTAATTAGTGTTAGGCGTCCTCCGAAGGATAGGATTTTTCCTTTCCAACCGGCGAGCCTTTTTTGAACCTTTTCCAAGATGGTAAGGAAAATTGCCTTTTTAGGTCTCTTTACCGTTAGTGGTAATCCCAAAAGCTTAAGAGGAAAGTTTTCAATTTGACAATTGAAAATTTGTGGGATGAGATGTGCGAGATCATCTGGGATTGCTATAGAAGTGCAAGAACTTTTATTCCAATTTACATGCAAACCCGAGATTGTTGAGAAATTTTCAAGAGTATGCTTAATTATTCGAAGGTTTCTCGGATCCACTTCGGCAAGGATTGTTGTGTCATCCGCAAATTGGAATAGCATTGGTGGTACGAGAAAGTGAGGATTGAACAATGATGTTGCTTGTTGAAAGTACATTTGAAGTACGTCAACTACAATGTTGAATAACATGGGAGAGAGCGGATCTCCTTGTCGCAACCCTCTTTGATGGAAGAAGGGAGTTCCTTCCCATCCATTCACTTTAAGAAAGGAGGAGGATGATTTAAGTAGGTTGAGGATCCATGAATTCCAAATGTTTGGAAAACCCCTTTCTTGAAGAATTTTGAGAAGAAAATCCCATGAGATGGAGTCAAATGCTTTCTTGAAGTCAATTTTGAAGAGAATTGACGGGATTTTTTTATTTTTCAAGAAGCAAGTAACCTCTCTTGTGTTAACAAAAGTTTGAGTTATTTGCCTCTTTTGGATGAAAGCCGTTTGTTGCAGGTTGATTAACTTTTCAAGGAAGGGTTGTAGTCTCATAGCTAGAAGCTTGGATAGTATTTTGGTTGGTCCATTAAGTACACTTATGGGTCGGTAATCATGCATAAACATCGGTCCTTCCTTTTTCGGTATGAGTGTAATAGAGGCTTGATTAAGTCGCCACAAATCAAGAGAGTTTGTATAGAAATCATTAACCAGGGCCATTAAATCCTCATTAATTTCCTCCCAAAATTCTTGAAAGAATTCGGATGGCAATCCATCCGGTCCGCATGATTTACCTTTTTTAAGGTTGTTAACTATCTCTTTGACCTCTTGTAAGGTAAAAGGCAGGCCGAGAGAAGATAGGTCAAAGGAGTTGTTTAAGTTTGGTAAGGAGGAGGGTTCGGCTTCATGTCTTGTTCCGAGGGTATCAATGTAGAGGTTGGAGAAATGTTGGAGAATATCTCTCGAGTCAGAGATTATCGCCCCATCGACATTGATATTTCGGATGACATTATTCCTATTTTTGAATGAAGCCAAACCATGGAAGTATTTAGAGTTTTTATCTCCCAATTTGAGCCACGTGCAAGATGATCGTTGTTGCCACTTTGTCTCTTGGTCTGTGGAAAGAATGTGTATGTGTTGACGGAGATCAATCCTAAAAGAAAATTCTTCGTGTGAGAGGTGCCTTGATTCTTCCGCTAGATCGATAATCTGAAGAACTTTCTTTGATCTATCGAGGAAGCAATTACGGAATCTAGACGAATATTTGTTCCACTCCGTGAGAGCCCTTCTTAAGCGGCCGAGCTTAGTTAGGAAATTTTTTGCACTAGAGTTGGTATTAGTAGGGATTTGCCAAGTCGTTCTTACTAAATTTTTAAATTCCTCGTTCCGAAACCAACTTTTTTCCATGCGGAATCTGTTGTTTCGAGGCCTATTGCTATCATATAATTCTAGTAGGATTGGTGTGTGATCAGACGTGGTCGCCGGAAGATCCGTTAATAAGGACGTCACATTTGATTGAATGAAGTGATGGGAGAGAAATATTCTGTCTAGTTTAGATAGACAAGGTGACGGCCTTTTGTTTGACCACGTGAATTTTTTGCCGGAGAGATCAACTTCAAGAAGTTCAAGCTCATTAATGAGATCATTGAAAGGAGACATAAGATTTACGTTTGGATTGATACTTGTTGTTTCTTCTATTGATCTTAGAAGGTTAAAGTCCCTTGCTATGATCCACGGCAAGTCATGGTTCTCCTTGATGTCTCTAATTTCATTTAAGAAGTCCTCCTTGAGGTCATCATCTGTTGGACCATACACGTTTGTTAAGAGAAAGGTGACGTGTGAAGAGATGTTGGTAAGGATGACGGAGGCACAATACTCTGAAGAAAAAGATTGTGAGAGAGAGCAGTCATTATCCCAAGCAATAAGAATTCCACCTCGAGTATGGTTAGAATTTTTTGCAAAGTAATTAGAGAGAAAAGGCGGACAAACATTACAAAGATTAAAAATAGTTGTGTCATCCCACTTTGTCTCTTGTAGACACACTATTTTACTACGAGACTCTCTAATCGTCTCTTTTACAGTTTTACATTTGACGGAACTCCCCAAGCCCCGTACATTCCAAGATAAAATGTTAAGATTACAAAAGTGTTCCATCATAAAAATAATAATACAAAAGCGAGTTCATCCTTGAGGTGGATGTAAGAGTATAAGAGGAAGGAAGAGCTTCAAGCAGAGAGGTCCACACTCTCCTCCATCGAGGAAGTGGCATCTAAGGAGGAGTTCTCGGTTGCCTGGCCGGCTTCAAGTTCATTCTGAATGTTTCTTTTTGTAATTCTTTTCATACCCACAAAATCTGCAAGGGAAGTTAAATCGTTAGTAGCTAGAGGCTTAGCATTTATAGCCTCTTGCTTGAGTGCATCTCTCAAGCCGGCTTTAGCTAGGTCCTCTTTAAATTTTACATCTTTTGATTTTATTTTTTTGTTTGTTTTTTCCTTGACAGATGTCTGCACAAACCCTGGAAATAGTCTAGTGGGTTTAATTTTCCTTACACTCCTTCTAGTTGGAATTTGAGTGTTGTTATTAGATTTTTGTTTTTTGTTTCTACCCTTAATTTTAGAGAATTTAACATGCTCCTGAGATAGAGTAATATCTAAGAAGTTGTTAACTGTGATATTTTCTGACGCACTATCTTTCTGTATCATTGAGTTAGGGTCATTAAATATCACCCGATTATTCTCCGGTGCAGCCTCTTCATTCCTTAGGCTCTGCCTGGAGTTATTTCTTTGGGTTTCATTTAATGACAGAATGTTTGATTCTAAAAGAGAGAGAGCATTCTCCTGTTAGGCCCCACAAATATTTTGCACGTTTACATGTTTGGAGTCAATATTTTGTGGATTGATATTTTGTGGCCGGTGTGATTGTGTGGATTGTGTGGATTGCGTGGAATGTAGACTATGTAAAGAGATGGGAGAGACAAAAGAGTTGATTGCCACAGGAGAACTAAACGTGTCTACACAAGCATGTAGGTCCACATCAACATTTGGATGTAAGTCAGATGGATTTGTGTCCTCTAGCATGATGGATGTATGTGTATTTAATGAGACAGGAGAGTCAAGATGAGATAGACTAGGTTCAGAAGGAAGGGAATGAATGTCATTACTATTAGGTGTGTTAAAAAGTAGACCCGGTCCATGTATATGTTCCAGACTTTTTGAGTATAATCTAATAGAGCTGTTTAATATATTTTGCCCATCATTACATATCTTTGCCATTGAATGTAAAGGCATGGTTCCAACGTGAACTTGTAAGTTTGAATTTTGAGAGGATGAGTCAGCATCAATGGTGGGCCCGAACTGAATTTCCTGATCTTTAAAAGCTTCTAAATTCATAGAATTATTTAGAGTCACATTAGAAAGGAACTGATTTCCAGTTTTGTCTGAGGAAACTAATTCCTGAGTAGTTCTCTTGAGAATGGAAAAATTATGAATATTTAATGAACCTGCGTGTAGATGCTGAGAAGGTGGCGACTGCTCGTAGCGTACCCTCCTTGACCTGGGATTCCTCCCCTCCTCCGGACTACTTTTGATTGTATCCGGTGAGCTGTCAACATACTCCACCATTTTCTGAGCTTGCACTGGAGAGCATTCCACCACCATGGTAGTTGTTTGTTGAGTTTCCTGTACTCTCTCTTCAGTGCCTGCCCCCTCATCAACGTTCACATGATCGAAATACACTTCCATCACACACTCATTCACCTCTTTCTCGTCATTGACAGGGTTCAGAATTGGTTCTCCTACATCAATTTGATTCATCTCCTTACTGACCTCTATATGACCTAATTTCTCATCCAATAGTCTCTGGTCCTCTTTATACAGGTGCTGCCTTTCGTCTTTAGAATTAGGGGAAGGTCTTTGTAGGACACGCGGGACCGTTGTGATTTGGTCATCTTCTTTGTCATGTTCATATGTGGACGAGTCATCCGTGCCACTGTCTTCTACAGCAGGTGGAGGCTGTAATTTCTCAAGAAATTCCTTTTTTTTCTTTTCCACCAGGGCCTGCATGATCATGTCTGTGGATGGAGAAGGGTCATTGGTGGAAATTATTACAGTGGTTATCTCTTCATGAAATTTGATATCTAACCAAATTTTAAATTCCAGTTCATTGAGGTGAAGAATGACGAATGGAGGTAGAGAAAGTTGAGTTGTAGCTACGACAACCCTCAGCTTCTCTAAAGACTTGACTTCCTCAAGCACTTCCATTTCAATGAATTTACCAAAGGAAGATACGATAGATTCTACCGTATTCTGATTCCACGCTATGACTGGGAATTTAATCAAGTCAATCCAAATTTTGTATTTGTAGGATCGAATTGTGGCAGTCAAACAAGAAGCCCATGGATATAGAAGGTATCCATCTTCTTTAAGAGGCTTGAGTGGTGAGCTGAGAAACCTCGAACGATCTATTTCCCATGGCAAAATCAGGAGGTATTTAGATTCGTACCAGTGGAAGAGTTTGTAGGAAGGTTTCTTCCATTGAAAGCAATGTAGGATCCTATAATGGAGGTTGCGTAGTGTCATGTTGGTTACCCCTAGGGTTTCCACTACAACGGCTTGTCGCATATCCTCTATTTCACCATTCATTTTTTCATTGATGCCAACAAAGCAATGGGTCGGTGGAGCTTGTTCAATCGGTTGAGGGGGAAGCTTGTCTGACATGATCGGTCTTAGCCTTTCATGCATTAAAGCTCTCCTCTTTTCTCTTTCTTTTTCATTGCACTCAAGCACTGTATGACCCGCTTCTTTGCATCTAAAACATGCTTTTTTTTTTATGCATTCATGTGAGAAATGTCCTTTTCGCACACAGTTGAAACATCTTCTCCGCCAAAATGGGTTAGTATTGTTAAGCGGAAAATATTTAGGGCAGTAATAGGATTTTTGGAATTGATCGGATGCATCATCTGAGAAGTCAGATTCAGCGGGAAGTGAGTTTGGGGACGGAGATCCAGGTGCATGTCTTTTTTTAGAGAGGGAGAGCTCCTGGCTGAAATTGTCACATGCAGGGTGATTAAGTCCCTGATTGTGAGGATTTGCCGAGCTACCCTCTCCAATTTGTAAGACTCTTGCATTCCTCTGTTTCGCCGTAATCATTATCCCACCACCTCCTTGAGGAGGAGGCAATTGAGAGTGATTTCGCGTAGGTAGACCTAGTTGAGTGCAGATATTATCAGCAGCTCGTTTGGATGCATGGACCTGATCCATGTTCAGGATGGGAGTGACATTTGTCGGCGTCGGAAGGAGAGGAGCCTCTGTAGAGAGAGGAATCGCTGGACGGTTGTTGAAAGTACGGCTCGTTGTCCTCCTTTTCCCCTTTTATCGGAACCTTTTTTGCTTCATAGCGTGCATCGCTTTCTTACTTTCTATGAGGAAACGTAAATCTAGAGGAGAAGGAGAGTGAAAGAAAGAGAATTTGGAGGAGACAAAGTAACACCAGCCATCTCTATGTACTAAACGTCTTTTTCCCATACTTGTCTCTAGAATTCTATAGCTCTAGAATTCTTTGGACAAATCGCCTCAATATCACCACCTGTTTTGCTCTTTCCTAGGAGAGAGAAAAAACCCTCCTTTCAGTTCCAATGCACTTCTATTTAAATTTAGCAAATATTTAATTTTTCTATTTACATTTTATTGTCCTTACATTTTATATTGATAATGAGGTAGTGGCCTACATAATCAGTCAATAATATATCATCAGAAAGACGTCATGTTGATTTTTCACTGGAGTCGGTCTTGTGATTTCGGAGGCCTAAAGTGTAACAAGAGCAACAATGGCTAGAATTCTGTTAGATGTAGTATGCAGTCGGAACAAGCATTTACTGAGTAGAAGCATGCTTGAATAATTCCGTTTCTTTTATTTTTTCATATTTCTTTCTATTTATAAAAACTATCCATTGTACTCTTTTTTTTTTTAATTTTAATGAAAATCTCAGTATCCCCTCCTGCAGCTTGAAAAAAAAAGTCTTGTGATTTGGGAGTCCTAAAGTGGACAATTTGGGATCTCAGAATTTAAAAATTATAGATAATGTAAATAGCTTTTTTAACTCCAAAATATTTAAGAGTTTTGTTACTAAAATATAACTTACTAATAAAAATTAAATTTGAAGAATCAAAAGAGTTAAATATTATTATATTTATTCATAAAAAATTAAATATGAAACTTTAGTTATTTTCATAAAAAAATAAGAACGAAATTAAAAAAAATAATTTTTTTGGATGAATAAAGTTAAGAAAAGAAACAAAAGAGTCCATTTTTCATCCGAGAATCTCAAAACTATTGGGCCGCTCATGATCCACTTTGAACAAGATGTATACTGTTTCTTATATTTTTGTAGGAATATTTATAGTGGTGTATGTGACATTTTGATATTTGGCGGGGGTTAAGCATGGATTTTATACCGCTAAAAGCCCTTGAAAATCCCTTGGTTCTTGCCGCTTCATTGTTCTTCTTTCTCTGACCGATTCATAATCCTCTTCTGTGCAAGCTTTATATACCGTGAACGCTCAATTCTTCAAGGTATCATTGTTTATTCTTAACATACCTTAATATAATTCCTGGTTAAGACAAAAAATAAATTTAGGGGCAATTGTGATCATTTATTATTATTATTATTATTATTATTATTATTATTATTATGGATCAAAGGGATATTTAGGAGTTAGTTGTATATGTGCTTATTTCACTAGATATACTCTCCAAATTTATCTTGATTTTGGCACAAGTTATTTTTTGAATCTCTTGAAATTTGTAGACAGATTCAGAATCTCATATAAAAGAAAAGAAATGGGTTCGACTTCAAGAGCATTAATCCAAGGAAATAGACAACTTTACCTTCATCAAAGAATTTCTTATTTCAGCTTCTCTTTCCATAGATATACAAAGTGTCTATCAATTCAACCATATTTTCAAAAGAAACGGTGGATCATAATTCAAATAAACATTTAAATTAATTGAAATTTGGCAATTTTCAGCCACTTGGTGTTAGAGGATTATCTCATTCATTTGATTTGAAGGACAGAACAACGCAAAATACTACTAGAAAGAAATTTCACAGTGGAAAATTCCAGATTGATCCTACAAAAAATAGGTATTTCTTTACGACATTCCATGTATTATATTTACACCTTCATCAGGCTCTTGATCAGTCCTGGATTTTTTTTAATGTTAAATAAATTCTTAATCTTAATTACTCAATTATTTATAAATTAGGTCAAAATGTGTCTTTAAACTGTGCTAGTCGAAGAATAAATTTCTTTCTTCTGGGAGGCATTATTGGCGCGGTACCAAGTTACTTTGGGCCGATACGAAAATATCCTTCAAAGTACTGAAAAAATTCACTATAAGAAAAGAACTTTCTAGAAGAGAAAAAAAACTTATTTTTCCTACGGGATCTGATCTACTAAAGCTCATACCGTTCTCTTTTTTTGCACATATGCTACCATCAACTTTTAAGGGAGACAGAAATACCTAACCAGGTATTTTGTTTTTTGAGGGCTTAATTTTTCTATTTTTATTTTATTATATATACTAGACTCCAAAACTATTGAGCTTATATTTTAAATTTCTTAATTGTGTAACTGTATAACTATAAAGAGTATTTTTGTACAATTATAACTTCATAATTAATTGCAATTTTTTTATGAAATGTGGTAGGTTTTTGCACCCTACGCACAATGATATTTATTAATTAAATTGCATATAATAGTTTGCATACAGACAAGATTAAGTGCAATTTTGTTAATTACAGAAGAGAAAATTCTAGTTGAAGACAATAATTAAAGCTCGAAGAACATGAGGTCAATGCTCAATATAATGTATTCATAAGTTAATTAATCATATACATGAATCTATTTCATATGACATGAACTAAATTATGAGGACATGCCTTGTAAAGAAAATTATACTAGAGCAACGGTTTGTATTTTAGTCAATTGAGCTTTGGAGGAAAGTGATTATGTGTGTGATGTGGATATAAATCTCTTTTTTTCCCTTTCAATTAGATCTTATATCTTTCTTTTTTATCTGTTGTGGATATATAGAATAAAGATCAATAGTCAATTTGTAAATGAGTTCTATTTAGCCCTTAGAATACTTCAAAATTGTGACTGTGACATCATATGGCGTCAGCGATCTACTGATTACCACTAGTAATTATATAAAAACCAGATTCACTTCTTTTATTGATTTTGTCAATTTTTGAAAAATGTGTCAATGCTATTAGTGACGTCAAATCAACAATGAATATTGTCAGGTTGTAAATAAATTTCTTGTAGTGATGTCAAATATGAGATTTTTTTTGAAAAAATTCAACTAAATCCCGCCCATTTTTTCGAATTTCAAGTTAAAGCAGCTATATACTATACACACTATTGGCCAATTACCACCAGTAATTGAGTGAAATCCTGCCTATTTTTTTCCAAAAAATTTCAAATTGAAACCCCCATTTATATGGCATTTCTTTCTCTTTCTCTCTGTCTGTTCTAAAGTCATTTCAAAAAAATTAAAACCCTAACTGCTAACCACTCACCGGTGACGTTCTCGGCTATTTCTCCGGCGATCTCACCGGTAACCTCTTCGTTGACGACGAGTTCTTTCAAGTGGTAATTAGGCTGTGACTAACCATAACTATTGCGAATAACTAATTAAATCGGCAAAATCTCTACTCATATTGATGTTGGAGCTCGTTCATGAGCTCAACATTCCTCTCAAGGTCTTGTATTCTCTCTTTTTCCAAATCTTTTGCTCAATTTGTCTATTTTGTGATATTAATACATTTCTAAGCAAAATCTAAAATGAGTTTTCTTCTTTTTGATGTTAAGTTAAAGTTGAATATAGATGGAAATATTTTTTGTGTTGAGTTGAAGTTGAGTATAGAAGAGATGATTTTCATGATTGATTTCAAAGAAATAAAAGGTACAAATTTTAATACGTTATTCTAATTAGTATTTTTTCTGTTTTTATTAATTTCTATATTTTATTTTTTTATATTCTTCATTTATTTTATATTTTTTTCTGTGTTTTAATTGATATTTTTCTGTTTTTTCCCTATATATTTCCAATTTTAGTATTATTTCCTTTTCATGTTTCATTTTCTTCTTTTCTTGTATTATTTATTCTATTTTCTTTTTATTTGTGATTTAGTTTTCTTATTTTACATTTTAAACATTATATTTTTATATTCCCAACAATATATCTTACATGAGAAATTTACTAGGAGCCATAAAGAATTATTATAAAAATAATTATATGTTTAATTTCATGTGAGCCATTTTGGAAGCTCATAATACTTTTTGCAAATATGTGAGTTCCGAAAGTTCTTTAATTGGAAGCCTCCATGATTTCTAAATGACTCTCAATATCTGCAACACGTGGCGTGCTCTCGCTGGTTGGAAGCTAGGAGCCACAATTTCCGGGAGGTTAATAAATAATAATCGCTCCCTTATTTTATATATGATAAATTTTCACCATCTAATCTTCTCAAGATTTTTTCTTGCAGTAATATGGGTAGTTTTAAATTTTAAAAGACTAGTCATACAACTGCAACACTCAAAGCTTCACATCAAAATCCAGAACTGGTGTATTGTATCTTTGATGGATCCAAGAACAGTAACTTATTTTTTCTTTAAAGATCCAAAGCAAGAAAAAAGAAAACAATTTTTTAAAAATTTTGGACCATGCAATAGAAATGTAATATAGTATTTTTATCTTTTTTGAGAAATTGTGTGGATACTTTTTCTTACCGATACACCAGGATGCCAACTGTTAAAGTTAGAACCCGTTCATTATTTAATGCATCATCTCTTAAAAGATTCGGGTCAAAAATAATTTATTAGTTCTTAGTTCTTGTGAGATTGGAAAAGAAAAACTAACTTTTTGCAATATATAAGAAATGAGTTTTATTATATTTCTAATAGGGACTGAGGAAAACTTAAAAAGATTTTTATATTTTTTATACTAAAAAAGATTTACATATTTTATTGTTCTTCCAACACAAATTGTTGTTCACAAGTGGGTTTTACAAATCTAAAATGATATTTCCAAGTTAAAATTAGGGTATATTGATGTCAGATATCATATAAAGTAGAAATATATGATAGTAATTTTGTTTATAACAAGTCTTATATACTAAACCGGTTCCAGAATATTGGGTGCATGATAAATGATGAACCAAGTGCAAAGAATGTTTGAATCTTTCCAAATTCCAAACCGTCCTGCGCCGTTGAGAGTGGGGTTATCCTCCACGTGTCAGCACATAATTTGTTCAAGTGTCAGAACTATGTTTACAGATGCACCCCTGTAAAAGTATATATTTCGATATACACGCCTAACAAAAGCTATAACATTTCATTTTCTTGGTTGAAACTTGTAGAAATTAATCATTTCCGACATAAAAAATGAAAAATTAAACCATCCAACTGCGTTTCTAGTGTGTAAATAAAAGTAAAACACCAACCCAAGCATATTGAGTTTTACTTTTGGGGAGGGAGGAAGAATAGAATACTAGAAATAAAATGTAGAAGGTGTAAATGGAAATTATAGACTTATGAAGGAGAATTGTGAAAAAGAAGACTATTATTCAGACACCACGTCGCGTATCTTCAGTCTGTTTCACTGTATATGCTCTCTCGCTCAACTCTTTCCTTTCCTCTCTTTCCTCTCTAAGCGCCAGCTATAAGAGGTAATCTCGTCTCTGGTATATACTTCGAATTTTATAAATAAAATTGGGTTGTTATTATTCTTGTTTGTATCGTATTTTGATCGTGTATTCTTTGATTGTAATTTGTAACTTGCGCCATTTTTATGCAAATTCAATTTTGTAAATGTTATCGAAGATTAAGCTGAAATAATAAACAATTTCGTAGATGCATGAAAGTTTTGTTGATTCTCATTTTCTGGAATGATTTGTGTTTGTTTTGGATTCTTGAATTGATGGCATGCATAATCAGCAGTATAAATAGCTTTGATTTATGAAAGTTTGGATTCTTGAATTGATGGCATGCATAATCAGCAGTATAAATAGCTTTGATTTATGAAAGTTTGTTTAAAGACTACATTCCCTTTTTATAAATTGCAGGAGAAAAGAAAGAAGTAACTAATAATGGATCTTTCTGGAAGCAGTTCGTCAATGGATGATAATTTCATTATTAACTCAGAAAATCAAATCCCAAATGCAAATTCCATAATTCCCAAACCGCCTCCTTTACCTAGCAAAAATTACTTCGGAGAAAAGAAATTTTCTAAAATTTCAGGGTGTTCTAGCGAAAAAGGCGCCGAGTTTCTGGATAATCTTTTGAATTGTGGACTTAGATTTGATGTAAAGGTTTTTACTCAAGATGATCGTGTCATTTTTGCGCATTCATGCATTCTTGTATGCTTCTTTCCCATTCTTTCGACTTTTTTTAATATTTTATATTTAGGACAAAATAAAGGAAAATAAATCTATATATATTCTTAATTTAATAATATTTTTTTCTTAATTGGGTTGAACAGGGAATGAGCTCTCCAGTGCTAAATAATATGATAGGACAAGCAGAAAGTAATGAAAATATAAAATATATAAAAATAAGCGGTGTGCCTTATGAAGCTGCTTATGCATTTCTCAGATATCTTTATTGTGAACGGTATAACTTTTCCTTTCTTTTTATGTAATAATTTAAAAATTTTATATCATATAATTTGATTTTTTTAACCATATTTGTTACATAATTTTCAGCATGAAATTTATTCATATACCTTTTACATGTTAATATGTATTTCTATCTTAAAAACTACATGCAAGAAAAGATTTAATATGTTCCATTAATTTCTTATTTCCAGCTATGAAGAAGAAGAAATGAAAAAGTACGCATTTAACCTGCTTGCTCTGTCCCACACATACAACATCCCTTCTCTCAAAAAACTATGCACAGATCAAATCGAAACAAAATACATAAACAATGAAAATGTGGTGGATTTGCTTCAATTATCGAGGGCATTTAATGCTCCGAGACTCTCTCTCATTTGCACTCGTTTTATTCTGAAACATTTCAAAACGATTTCGGTTTCGGAAGGATGGAAAGTCATGAAGCAAGCCAGTCCGGAATTAGAGCAGGAGCTTCTAGAAGCTCTTGTTGAATCAGATACCGTGAGTTTATTTTTTTTCTTTCGGGTTTTTTGTAGATCACACACTGTATTTTACTGTAATTACAATCAAAACCAGACATTTTGTTGGTCTTTTGTAAATAAATCAGTTCTGTTAGCTTTTACTTATGATTCTGATAAATGTTACTTCTGACATTTTTTGTGGAAATTTGCAAAAAAGCCTCTGCCTTATTAGAAATTGCAAAAATGTCCCTCTAATCTTAAAAAAGTTAATCGAAAAAATCTAACTATACACATGAACTGCAGAAGAAAGTGGAGAGGTCAAAAAAGAGAGAAGAAACAGACGCCTACATAAAAATCCTCGAAGCACTCGAGGCTCTTGTCCACATAAGCCGCGACGGATGCAGGTCAATAGGCCCCACAGGTCAAAGTCAAACCCAAAGGAGTCAAAGTCAAGGTCAAAGTCAAAGTCAAAGTCAAAGGGGGAGTTCAAATTGTAAGTACCCGGCTTGTAAAGGAGTGGAGTTGCTGATCCGCCACTTTTCGGGCTGCAGTAAACGTTTGACACCTGGCGGATGTGTGGATTGCCTGCGCATGTGGCAGCTTCTTGAGCTTCATGCCTTTGCTTGTGTCGATACGGAGAGTTCGTGCAAGGTCCCTCTTTGCAGGTTTGGTTGGATACTTTATTTTATTTTTTTTGTTCGAGTTGAGGTTGGTTTTATTCTTGAGGTTTTAGTTAAACTTTTTTATTTTGTTTTTCTGATTTTAGGCATTTGAAAGAGAAGCTGAAGAATGTAAGCAAAAAGGATGTGGAGAAATGGGAGTTGATGGTGAGACGGGTTCGAGCAGCCAAGGGCACGCTGAGCTGTATATGCTACAAGAGATCCTTGATGAAAGTAATAATTTCGTGATAAACTAATTACGGTTTTGTTCAATTCTTAAGAGTTCAAAATTAGTAATTCATTAATGGCCTAGTATGTACTAGCTGTAGCTAAAAATAAAGAATTCTTATTAGTCTTGTTTATTTTCCTTATTTTAGTCATTCCTTTTATTTCCTTTTCGCAACGATATAAAAGCGATTATTAGGACCTATGACACTTAACTAAATGAAGAAACATATTTGTTTAATTAACTGTCGTGGAACAAGTACTACTCTTGCTATTATAATGCATGGCGTAGTGTCAATTAGTATGACTTGGTACTTCTATGTTGTAATGCTAATTCTTAATTATGAACAAAAAATAGCATGAGTCTGTGTATTGCTGATCCACAAATGCGAGTGAGTTTGAAAGATCAAAAAACTGAGTGAACAAAACAAGTTTGTTCAACAAACAGAACTAAACTTTAAATTTGAACCATATGCGAGTGAGGGCGCGTTCCTACCATTGGCCCCGATCATGCATTGCACTTGTTGAACCATATTGCAATCCATGAGATAACTCTTTGAGATGACCTACATAATCAATACATAATCAATTAAGATTTGACATTATCCATGTATAACAATTTACAGCCAATCAGAATATATCTAGAGATGTGAAAACAAGAAACATAGAAATTTCATCCATTAGATGGCCGTTGATGGAAGCACACAACAGAAATTTTAAAATTCTAGTCTATTGTTATATCGTCCCAGTTAAAAATTAAAAACCATCTAATATTTCTTCATCGTTTTCACAAGAAATTTATAAGAGATTGGAACAGCTGCATCATGAATAAAATAAAATAAAACTTAAAACATGCTTATTATTACACAGTAATACACAAAAAATAATAAATACATTAAAAAGAATGAATGTGATTTGTACAATGGAGTAAGAACAGATTAGAAATAATCTCAATTCTCTAGTATCTACAACCCTTGATTCACAAAAGATTCTCACTTACAAGAAATAACTATGGTACCAGTTTCAATTGGATATCAAGTTATCTTTTTTAATTTAATTCTCCAAATATCAATAGACACTAGTTAAGTATTATTGATGCAAAAATTTAACATATAAAATGTATGCTAATAAGCTAGCTAGCTAACTGTCATAATTAAATGCACATCATATCAGTGGCTAACCGACTAGCGGACTAATCAGTTTGATTTGTCACCACCTTAGCAACCAATTAAATCCAAACGGTACGATGTCTCAAACCATTTACTAAGTAAACTATTCACATAAAAACAAACTTGAACTACCACCAATCTCAATACAAATGACAATAATAAATTTGTTTTTCAGCAGAGGCCAAATTATAAAAACACATAAGCAAGGAGTACTAAGCAAATGTGCTGAGGTTGAGGTTACTACTATGTTCATTCCAAACAAAACATTGATTCTTTATAGCTATCTCCAGTTAATAGTCATCTTAGAAATTTGGTAGCTTACTACTACCCATTTATCAACTAAGTTTCATAGATTTAATGAGAGAGAATTATTGGTCTCCATTTGTGGAATCAAATTCGGAAGTATCTGAAGTAGGAAAATTTTCTCCCAGCTGAACAGAAAGCGGAGGCGCAAGATTGTGTGCCTGCACAAGAAAATACATAAGTGAGTAATTATAGAATTAGGAGTTCAAATTCTAAATAAACATAACAAGAAAATACATCAGTGAGTAATTATAGAATTTTGAGTTCAAATTCTAAAAAACATAACAAGAAAATACATAAGTGAGTAATCATAGAATTAGGAGTTCAAATTCTAAATAAACATAATGCACTGACTGAGGCCAAAATACTTAATTTGTCTTTTGGTGCTTAGGATCTAAAGTCATTAGATTAACTTTGAGATCTGTGTTTTTCATGATGTGCAAAGATCTTGAAGGTTAGATTCGTTAAAATTGGAGCTAATCATGTATATCACGGATCCCAAAGGAACATCTAATGGCTAATAACCTCACTCTATAATCGAATTCTA
Organism: Juncus inflexus; assembly: GCA_024447665.1. Taxonomy (NCBI): domain Eukaryota; kingdom Viridiplantae; phylum Streptophyta; class Magnoliopsida; order Poales; family Juncaceae; genus Juncus; species Juncus inflexus. The sequence goes on along the minus strand of JAJHPC010000013.1, from coordinate 5,354,565 downwards.
CATGTTAAATTATTTGAATTGAGTTTGAATTTGTTAAGTATGCATGTATGTGGGCCAATTCATGATGTACCATTGATCTGAAACTAGTATTTATTAAACTGCACTAAACACACCAAAGTTCTAAGTTGCAAATTTTTTGTCAGAATGGAAGCCACCAAACTTGAAACTTAATTATAGAAAGGACAAATTCAACTCTAGCACCAAAAGATGAAAAAGTTAAAAAGAAAGATTACTGATACCCACTTGATTATTACCAAACATTACATGAAACAAACAGTTGCGACAGAATCAGCCATCCTTTTTTTTTGTTTGCACTTAAACCCAATCTTAATTCTCATTTCAAAATTAAACAAATCAACAAGTTGAATACCTACAATACCCTACTTTGAATTTATTTTCAACTAAATTAATATTTTTGCAAACTGAACATAGGCGGAGCATTTTTTTTTTCTTAAGGTGTAGGGAATGCATTTTTTTTCTTATTCCATAGGAAAACAACTAAGCATATTCTACCAGTGAACAAAAATTCTTGTCAATCAAATAAGATAGTTTTGGTTACAAAATAATACTTACTCCAATTTCAGTCACATAAAGACAGGTAGCGCATCGAACAGAAGGGGCTCCGAAGGGATACATAAGATGCTCTGAACATTGCGTACAGTACACAGTTCCCACTTGGCAAGCTAGAAATAATAAAAATAAGAAAAGATTAAAAAGGAGAAAAAACTAACAGAAGAAAGAATAATATAGATATAAAAGAAACAATTACATTCTAACACAAGATTGACAGTTTGGCAACATGAACACTGTACATGAGAGAACCCGCGCGGATAGGAAAGAAGCTCCTGGCAATGGCCACACACCATTTGACCCAATTCTACATTTAGGAAATTTGTTATTACACAGCTAAATAATTGATGCATATCTCAAATTTCGGTTGCTACATTTAATTGAGGCAAATTAGGGCCACCATATATGCCAAGCCTTGAGATACTATTAATAGGTCTCAAAATGACATAACTAACATATTATCAAGAGGTTCCTGTACTTTCATGTCTCTATGTTCACTTCAAGAGAAGTTGTTCTGTATAACCAGACCCTCAGCAACAATAACTTGTGATTCACACAGATACCATGCACAATCTTCACAAAGCATTACATGGACTGAACAAAGAAAAACAACTAAAAGAGAAACTGAAAAGTGAGAGAAAATCACACAAACCTGCATCTGACGTTCCATTTCCAGCGCCCGTCTCATCGTCACTCATCTCCATCGAATTTCCATCGGAATACGAGAAGCAAGGCGACTGCTGACTAAACTCCTCCTCCTCTTCTTCCCTGCACCTTTTCAGCGGCGGTTCATCCGTACTTTCGCTCTCAGGCGAGTCCATCTCTGACTGCATTGAATCCCCATTTCCGTTCAGCTCTGTTTGATCATCATCCTCAAAGTTCAATTGCGGCGGCAGAGGCGGCGGCGGCGGTAATGAAAAGTCTATTTCCGGGGACTCCGACGCCTCGTGCTGAGTTGATTCGTTTTCTAAGGAGTCCGTCTCAGGTTCTAAAACAAATTCAGGGCTTTGTACATCACTTGCAGCCAATTTGTCAGTTTCCAATACAAATTCGGGGGTCTGTACTTCACTTGGGGCGAATTCTGGATGCGACAGGTCAGTTTCCAATAAAAATTCGGGGCTTTCTACTTCACTTGTGGTAAATTTTGGATGCGACATGTCAGTTTCCAATACAAATTCGGGGTTTTCTACTTCACTTGCGGCCAATTCCGGATGTAACATCTCAGTTTCCAAAGCACATTTGGGGATTTGTACTTCATTTGCGGCGAATTCCGGATGAAACGTGTCTGTGATCTGGTGTACGGTTTGTGGTGGAGGCGGAGAGTCAGTGGATTCATTTTCTACTGAGGTTTTTTCAGGTTCCAATACAAATTCAGGACTTTGTAATTTGTTTGCGGCGAATTCGTCAGTGGATTCATTTTCTACTGAGGTTTTTTCAGCTTCCAATACAAATTCAGGACTATGTACTTTGTTTGCGGCCAATTCTGGATGCAGTGGATCTGTGATTTGACATTCGGTTTGTGGAGGTAGTGGTGGAGGTGGCGGCAGTGGTGGCGGCCAGTCTAGTTCGGCAGGCTCCGGCGTCTCGCTTCCAGTTGATTCATTTTCTAATGAGGAATTCTCAGGTTTCGTTATAAATTTGGGGTTTTGTACTTCATGTTCAGCCCAATTTTGATTCAACGAGGCTGAATTCTCAGGTTTCGTTACAAATTTGGGGTTTTGTACTTCATGTTCAGCCCAATTTGGATGCAATGGGGCTGTGATCTGGTATTCGGTTTGTGATGGTAGTGGTGGAGTTGGTCGTGGAGGGGAGTCTAGTTTTGCGGGATTCGACGTTTCACATCCAGTTGATTCATTTTCTAGTAAGGCCATATCAGGTTCCAATACAAATTTGGGGCCAGCTGATTCATTTTCTGGTAAGGCCATATCAGGTTCCAATACAAATTTGGGGCTTTGTACTTCATGAGCAACCGATTCCACATGCAACGCGTCTGTGAATGGTAGTTCTGGGGGCTCCAGCGTCTCGCATTTTGTTGATTCATTTTCCAGTGAGAAATTCTCAGGTTTCAATACAATTTTGGGGATCTGTACTTGATCAGAAACCGAATTGCATCCTACTGATTCATTTTCTAGAGAGGCCATCTCAGGTTCCCATGCAAATTCTGGGCTTTGTAGTGGTAATGCAAACCTTAAATTAGGATAAAATTAAGAAAATTAATTACCCAAAACAATAATAATAACTTTGGGAAAATTCAGGAAAAATGTATTAATTAATATTATTTTATAGTTTGATGCATGATTGGATGTATAATTTTTAGTTGAGTTACATGTAAGAACTGATTGGATGTACTTATATTGCGTATGTTCTTATGTTTGTCAGTGCATATGATTAGTTCTTGTTATGAGTTTTAAATAATTTTGCTAGATAAATTTAATTTGTTAGATGATCAATTGAAAAATAAAGTGTTAGCGGAAAATGTACGACCAAAAGCTCTTTGATCAACTCCTAATGTGGGGGGCCACTTATCAGCCAATAATTATACTCTCGTCGTTTCATCAGCTTTTACTCTCTTCTATGAAAATATTAAAGAAGAATTTAAATTTCCGAATCTCTTTCAATGAAATAGAATTTTTCTTGTGACTTAGGCTTAATACATTGTTTCTTGCAAATTAAATGATTCAAGAGTTCTGTACCGGTGGCAATTTGAGGGAGAATTGGGAAATATTTAGGGCGAAATGAGACCAAATCGACTACAAACCAAGTATAATTAGAGTAAAATCGAGCATTACCTTTTGTAGGGTTTCTGCCTGAGATGGAATTCGATGTACGGGTCTCTTGTCCCCCCTTCAGATCGCGTCCGTCCGATATAATAAGCTCTTCAATTTCCCCCTTCGCTACAAAGCAACAGAGCAGAGTGACGCACGGGAGTGAGATCACAAGCACGAGAGAGCGGCTGGAAAGAAGAGGGAGAGAGATTGAGGGGCTGTTTGGATTGTTGTTTTTGGAACTCCGAAGTGAAAATTCTGCAGTTGCAGTTTTACTTTCTTCTCTGTTTGGATGTAAGAAGCTTAAATTACAGTAGTTGTAGTTTCACTGTTTGGGTTGATGCAAATGGAATGTGCAGACTTGATTATACTTTTTAACTTTTTTTTGAAGTGATTATAATTTTTCGTTATCCAGTAATTATATATACTAATGAATATATAACCACCATTTAGCATAACTGAGTTATACGTATTATTTTCCATTTAGCATAGTTGAGATATGTATTATTTTAAACATAAATTAACACTCACTATTTTTTCTAGCTACAAAAAATAAGCAACATTATCATCTTTCTGTGTTCATAATCATCAAATTCATAAATTCCCAACTGAATCAGTTCTATCCTGTCCCAGAAAAATGATAAATGAAGTTATTACTGAATTTTATATAAAGAATAAGTTGATTGAACTGTGTAAATACATTATTATCTACAAAATTCAAATTCTTGAGTTTTACAGAGTGATTATTCTTGACCACATGTTTTCTCTTTCATTGATTTGTTCTGTGATTTTCTACCACCAACTATCATACTTAACGATTACTTTACAAACTCTTAGCGATTCGTTGAGACTAAACAAATCGATTTCTTTCAATCAAACTAATGAACAATCACTCACTAATTTCCTCTAATCTCCTTTAAGATTATTGAGCAAATTAATTCAATACTAGAGAGAGAATTTCTGAATTTTGATTAGAAAAACTCGTGATTCAAATCGGATTAGGGTTGCTCAATATAAAGAGAAAAGAGCAGCCTGTCAAACAAGGAAACTGTCGTCTGGTCCGTTCTAATGGACTGGTGGTCCGTTAGAACAGACTACAAAGATGAAAATAAGATAATTGAGAGATTTTCCAAACAGCTAGAAAATATGCAAGTCCGTTCGCGGACCATATTTCCGTTAAAACGGACTGGTTGACAGAACAAGTTGCAGTCTTGTTTGAACTTGGAACATGTGTCATCTGTAAATTGAAATCAAGAATAGGATCTAGAAATACCTTGTAGCTCATGTCATGGAAATAACCTGAAAATGAAATATCAAAAGAGGAAATCTCGGTAGGAGGTGGTGGAGCGACTCGTCCTTGCTTTCGAAGCGTCTGCTGAAAGGCTCTCTCGCATACGCCATCCAATGAGTCATATGCCACAAGAGCAACGTTCTCCATTTCTGTGTCAGAGTTAGATTCTAATTCGGAGGAGTTGAAGGAATCGCTTGAGTGGCTCTTCGATTTCTTCTTGTCCTTTGCCTTGTCATCACGTATTTTCTCGCATTTTTTCTTGCGTCTATCATCGGATCGCCCTTCTCGTTGCTCCTCTTCTTTCAGTTCCAAGGTGCAAGCTCAGGATGAATCATGAAGCAATTGTTGATTGTGTGTCATGTCTTGTTGCACTCGAAGTAATAGGTCTACTTGTTGCATCGACGATTGTCGTTGAACCGTTTCTCACATGCTCGTAAATTATCAAATCATTTCACAAGAGACATAATCTCATCATTGTGTGTGTCCATGGCTGGCAAGACTACGGTTTTTAATTGAGAGTCATTTTGCTTGAGCCGGGTTTTATAGTTCCAGAAGTAGTTGATTAGGTCTTCTAGTCCGATCTCTTACGTCGCCATAATCGTGTCCAACGAAACTCGAAGTGTCTCCCGGGTTTGCGGTATTGCCCTAATTAATTTACCTATAATTTGAGGATTTTTTTAGGGTCTCTCCTAAAGTGGTGTATCCATTTTGGATATTCAACATACGAGTGTTAGGGAATCTATAGTCATGTACGATACATGCATAGTGGAACATACGGACTCAACCCTCCCTAGAATCATCGATAAGGAAATAAAAATACGAGATAGCTATTTAAAATTTTACCTCGGATTATACTAACCTGGGAGAGAGAAACGGATGTAAACTTTCACCTTGCAACCTTCTCCTTCCTGCTCCTGAAACTCGACTCCGTGAACCTCCTTGCTCTTCCTAGGGATGAAGAACGATCACTCGCTAGTTCTCAAGTTAGAGAATCTCTACTCTATCGTATCCACGCGAACTTCAGACAGACAGAATTATCGGACTCCTCTAGAAGAGTCCGGAAATACTTTTCGAAAATAACCTTCACAAAACTCTCTCTTTCTTTGTGTATTATGGTTGACTCTAAGGCTTCTATTGTATGTCTAATAGAGGGGTTATGCCCCTCTATTTATGCTAGAGACATGGATGAAAGAATGACAAGTTTTCATAAGAAAACCCTGCCTACCTCCAGAGTTCCGTTCAAACGGAACTTATGTTCCGTGCGATTGGAACACTGTTTTCAAATCTGAAAAACTGGTTGCCAAGGCTTATCATATCCATTCCGTTCGAACTGAGCAATGGTCTGTTCGAACTGAAGCTGGTTTGTTCGAACTGAGTATTCCTCCGTTCGAACCGAGAAATTTCAGCCTTTTTGAAATTCTAGCATTTAATTCTTTATTTTTTCACCATTTTATACATCACATGTATAATTGTTTTTGAGGTATTTTCTTCCCGAATGAATGAAGTTTATTGTGTGACCGTATAGGTTTCATTTAATGCTGGCAAAGATCTTCTAAAGACTGTAAGTAATGAGTGACTTCTAGACTAGCGTCATGACTACCCATGTTAAATGAAATGATTAGCGATCATTTATCTATTTGAATATACATTTACTTATTCTTTTTGTTATATGATAAATGTGTTGATCACAAGGCATGGAAATATGTCATCCTTGAGTTTGATCAATGTCTCTTTTCTGATCGAAAATTAAACTGAAAAATTCAAAATGACATTAACAAATCTTTGTTAATCCATTTTGAGAATGACCATGCACTTACTTCAGTCCTAGTTAATCAGGGGCCCAGAGATGACATGTACCAAGGGGAACAAATCCGTATCTTGGTCACTCACATTGCTCATCTTGTTTCACTGCCTACCCAATGATGACCCTAATGGTCCTCCGGTTAAGGATGCCGTATGATCATATCAAAGCATGCAGTTCCACAAAAAGAAATCCATAGTGACCTCGGGTCATAGAAATAAGCACATCATTCATATGAGAATTACTAATGACATGTACCATGCATATTCTTATAGAGTGGTCAATCCAATACGTTATCTCTAACACGTAACTATCTTCTAGACTTGACATCTCTATGTCCATAATCAGCATAACATAATCATCCAGTCTGTGAATATACTAGTGTGGATATGTAGCTTCTTACTTGAAGTATGTTTATCTCTATAAACATCCTACATATCATTAAGGACAGTTTAGAATGTCATTTGTTGGTTCACAGTTCTACTTGAGTTTGATTAAAGTCTCTTTCCTAATCGAGAATTAGACTGAGTAAATACAAAATGATATTAACACCACATGTTAATCCATTTTGAGCATGACCATGCATTTTCTTCGGTCCTAATTCATTGGGGGGCCAAAGATATCTCCCTCTTGATGGGAGAAACAAATCCAATCTTGGTCACTCACATTCCTCGTCATGATTCAGTTCATATCTAATGATAACCCTAATGATCATCTCATTACGGATGACATAAGATTATGTTAAAGTATGCAGTTCTATATACAGGAATCCATGGTGATCTCAGATCGTAGGAACAAGTATACTATTCATATGAGTATCACTAATGACATATTCATAGTGTGGTAAGTACAATACGTGTTCTCTAATACATATCTATATTCCAGACTTGACATCTCTATGTCCATGATCAGTAGAACATGATCATCCAATCTGCGAATATACTAGTGTGGATATGTAGCTTCTTACCTGAAGTATGTTTATCTCTATAAATATCATACATATCACTAGAGACAGTTTAGAATGTCATTCATTGGTTTACAGTTCTACTATCAGAATCACGTATTCTGATGGTTGAAAATGAACTTATCATCTTAATGATGTATTCATGATGGACGATGAACTCCTTCATCTCAATGATGTATGTGTTATGCCTAATGAACTCTTTCATTATATCAACACATATCAACAAATATATCAAAAATAAACATAATCATATTATGTTTCGATTAATTAACCATTTATAAAATATATATATATAAGGCTTACGAATGCGAATTCGGGACACGGTCGTCATTGTCAACATTTGACAAGTCAAAAATCAATATTTGATTTTGTCAACATTTGACTAGGTCAACGATCAACATTTGATAAGGTCACCAGTCAATGGTCAACATTTTGACTAGGTCATGATCAACTTTTGGCCAATTCAATGGTCAACAGTTAAGGGGTAAATTAGTGTAGTCAACTGTCAACAATTAACAGTCACTACAATCAACAGTCAACATAGTGGGTCAACAGTCAACTATCAACATGGTCAACACCTGGTCAACTTTGTCAACACATATTTTTCTACACATTAATTCATCATATGCATCTTTTCATAAATTCAATGCATCACATGCAACTTTTCAGGAAATAATGCATCACATGCACCTTTTCATGCAATAATGCATCATATGCACCATTTAAAAAAAAAATCAATTCATGATATGCACCCATTCATGAAGACACAACTATTCAAGAGGTCGCAACTTTTGCGATTGCACCTTTTCGGTCGTACCTATTGGTTACGCATGTCGATTACACCCGTTGGTCGCACATCTTGGTGGCATCCGTTGGTCGCAACCTTTCATCGCGTCTTTTGGATGTGACATTTGGATCACTTCCACACAGAAGATTGGATTCCCTGAATCACGAGTCTTATATACTGTGTTACGTTCACCTCATATTGACAAAAAATTCAGAGAACAATTTGAAATGAGAATCAAGAAACAATTTCTGGTCATCAAAACGGAAACACATGAATTGCGCAAGAAGTTTTTTTGGTTAAAACGTTGTGTGACTCGGAGTACATAAGACTTTTTGGTAAGACCACAAATCTTTCCGGCTGGATGCTCCCCCACCATGCGTAGCCCTTGACCTTCTGAAGAGGAGAGGAGGTATGAAGCGTGGGAAACTCTGCAATAAGTTTCTTTTCAAACATATAACCTAGCGGCAAAACTCTGAATTGATCAACGCGAGTGAACTGTGCTTAGACGCTTCGTCAAACCACACCGAATCTATGAGAGGAGCTGATGGATGAGTGGGCTTCCCTTTAGATTTGCGGAATGTAATATGGGGACATGATGGGAGTTAGCATGCCTCGGTAAGAAAGAGATCACCGGAGTATAGCACAAGATCGCCTTTTTCTTGCTGCTCTAAGTTAATAAAGATTAATTTTCAGATTTTTGTATTGTGTTAGATTTAAATGTGTGCACCAATTACAATTTGGCGATTTTTTTCTCAAAAAAAAGCTCAGTTTGGCTATTGGTATTTCTCACTTTCACCCCTTTTTACTCCTATCTGATTTGTCTACTGCAGCTTTGAAGTTTATTAAGTAATTGATGCTTATTATTTGTTGTTCTTTAATAAATAAGGATGATTTTCCATCTACGTTTGTTATTCTCAGTGAATTAATCAAGACTACAATTAATTTGGGTAATTAGCTTCCAATAGTTAATTATAGTTGTCAGGAAGTTTATGTTTTTTACTGCTTTTGATAGTGTCGTAATTTTTAATTGCTTCAATCATTTTTCTTGATATAATCTTTCTATGTACTGATTTTATAATGCAATAAATTAACTGAAATTCATGCTTCATTTAAATTTAACTTTTTCAAAAACATGAGGCCACTTAAAAATAAAGTAGTTTTATCTTTCTTAAATAGTTCAACCAAATATATTTATTGAAAATACTAATAAGATAAATATTAATAAAATATAATATTAAATAATTATTACATAATGAGTTAATAAATAATTAAATAATTATTAACTAATTATTAATAATTAAATAAAATAAAATTTAAAGGATTAATTAAATATTAAATAAATGATTTAATTAATTAATAATTTACATAGTATTTTAGTTGGTTATTAAAAAAACTCATATAAATAAATTCCTATAACTCCACTAATATGCATCCAAACACACCATTTTGTACATACTTTAGAGTTTGTAATCTTCTAGAATTTGAATTTTGCAAATCTTAATTCCTACGAATATCCTAATCCTATCCTAGAAAAATTTGCACATCCAAACAAGCCCTAAGGATTTGCAAGTTTTCTTAAAACATGTAATTATGATAGATGTTATAATTGTACAATCCAATGTTATTATAACCGACCCGGACGTCGACTCGAAGGAATATGGGGTCACTGGTTTACCGGTCGAACCAGTGGGTCAACCGGTTCAATCGCTGGTTGATAAGAGGTATTTTTCAAGGTAATGTTTCAAGCAGGTCGATGTTTCAATATCCAAAGAATTACCTTGAGTTTTTTCACGAGACTGAGATGTCAGCTTCGGTCGACAATCTCATTTGTTTCACGAGCTCTATCTCAAAGAGCAGAAAAACATTCTCATAACATTCCTGTGACCCAAGACGCTAGTGCTAGTGCTTATCAAGAGCATGTGGTTTAATTCGATACAACGCACAGAACCTTACCAGCCCTTGACATATGAACAACCAAACATGTCCTTAACGGGATGGTACTGACTTTCATACGAACCGTGTTTATATCCGTTTAAGATCCAAACCGTATCCGGAGTCGGGATGTTCTAGATTCAGATCCGAATCCCAAAAAAATATGATACAGAACTGGTATGACCACTATCCGAACCGGATCCGGACCGTTTTAACCCCTATATACAACGCATGCTTCCAGCCACCACATAATATGAAGTACAAAAAAAATTTAATTGAAAATACATCCAATATACATTGGATGTGATTGTTTTTTGTTAAGTTAATTATCTATTAATACTTGGTCTTATAATTCATATTTTGCCAAAGAAAAAAAAATTCTAGAAAAATTAATCAACTTTTAACAAGGTGATATTTCACACGTATATACATTAAGGATATATTTATTTGAGTAAAGAAAAAAAAAAGGTATAATAACAAAACAAATATATTCATTTTCACTATATGTAAACACAAATATATTCCGATGCGGAGCGAGGGACGATGTGATTGTACTTAAATTGCAAGAAGAGCTCATTTGAAATTGTAAAAAATGATATCTATTTCTAGGAAATTACAATTAAGCCCCTCCATTATTGGAAGTAATAAAAAAAAGTCTCAATATTCGTTAGGAAAGTGGAAAAACCTATCTTAGTTAAGATTTAATATTTCAATTTGGGACAGGGATTCATTCTTTTTTCTGGTCTAAACAACTTGAAAGGGTCCCGTGCTTCTAGTTATTCCCCTAAACTATAATCTGGCCCATAAAAAAGACGGCCTACAAAGAAAATAAGCACCAACTAACGCTTCCCGACTTGTCTGGAAATAAAATCTTTCTCCTTTCCCCCTTGTATAAGTCTAGGGTTTCCCTAATGTCGTGTCTCAAATATCCGATTTAGCTCAATGAAACTATTTTTGTATTAATTAAGACAGAAAAAAATATTAGATTTAGAGAAGAAGATTGAGAGGTGGAAAGAGTAGAGTAAATAGAAGATTAAGATAAAGAGAGAAGCAAAACAGAACACGTTTTCATTCATAACCCTGAATTCTTTTACATCCACGTAACTTATACTTTTTCATTTGCCTCATTTGGGCTTTACAATAAACAAGGAAAAACAGAATTAAATAAACTCGGCCCATAGCCCAACACATTAAATAAACAAGGCATGCAGCCCAGAAAACCTAACTTATTAAACAAACCCGAATCCTATTTCCAGAACCCGATCAACCCCTAATCTCCAACCAACGCATGAATCTTCTTCACCTTGCCTCATTCTTTCTTACGACGACTCTTCTGAACCTCCCCAATTCAGCCGAATTAAGGTTAGGGTTTACTCGATCTACTCATTGCCCCATTCTTTCTTACGACGACTTTTCTGAACCTCCCCAATTCAACCGAATTAAGGTTAGGGTTTACTCGATTTACTCATTATTGAAAGGAAAACAACTACGGACGTAACACCTAAATTCTCCGAGCTAAGATTAAGCCGGTTCGGTTCCGCCTGAAATTAGCAAAGAAATGGCGCCGTGGATGGATTCGTCGACTGGCAGTGAAGAGAGTATTGGATTGAGCGCCCGCGCCCAGACGAAGGATCTTAGAGGGAAAAAAGACGATAAAGGTACTAGTTGCTACTTGCTTTTGCTTTTATTTCCACTCTCAAGTCCTCTCTTGCTTTTTTCTTGTTGTTGTCATGGGTGGACCCAATGTGGTTCGATCCCTGGTTATTGTTGTTGGTTTTAACATGTTTCTTTCTTCCGTTTCGTGTAATTAGTGGAAGAGGATGAGATGGGGAAAAAGAGTGGCAGCAAATCAGTCGGCACGGTGGAAACATATGATGCTGTAATTTCAGAGGTAGTTGTTAGATTCTTTTAATCTTTGTTTTCATATTATTTGTTTCTTACTGAATTGGGTCCTTGACCGAACTGAAATTTACTGTCTTTATTTGGTTCTGATGCAGTTTGATAGGGAGAGCGGGGAGAGAAAAGCAACCCACCCGCTCACAAAAGAGTGTTCCGATGAAGAAGATAAACTCGAAGTGGGTTCATCTAAGCACAGTAGCTTCTTTACAAGCACATCATCGTCTGACTCGGACCTACCAACAACTGTACCATCTATTTTTTCTTTTTTCTTTTGCTTTACATACTACCTCGTGTAACAAGTTGTTTTTGTTAATCTATAGGATGGAAGCTCCGACATGGATTTGGATCATTCGCCTGACAAAGGTGCTACGGTTGACAGAGATGGTTCAGATTATTCACCTCACACAGAAGGTTTAGATTATTCTGATGTGGTTGCCAAAGGTGGTTCTGATTTATTGCTTCATGCTAATAACGAGGACGATTCATGTTATTTTGATTTACCTCCTAAGGAGCCGGAGGTATGTGCCTTTCCCCTCCCCTCTTAATATTTAAAATAGTAAACCAAAATAACCCAGAGTTTAAGCTAGTGCCTCATAAATCAACTAGTACAACCATTCATTGGAAAATTATTTGTTTGTATTCGACTTTAAATACCATTTATTCTATCAGATCTGAATTTCAGTTTTTGTGAGCGTAAAATCGTTTTGTTAATAAAAATCTGGAAGACGGATCCCAAAATGTTATGACCATGAAAACCCACTTTTCTACTTTTACCTGATGACTCATCTCTCTTTTTTCAGGTTCAGGATAATTCTTGGATACGAGATATCGCATTAGATATAAAATTGCACTCGCAAATTTTTCGTTGTGAATCGATAGAGGTATTATACATCCTTGTTCTCCAATCTTTTGATAAAAGTTGTAATTAAAACAACATTTCCGAAAGCAAGCATTTTTACCAATGTAGGAGTTAAAAGAATTTAAGGCTAAAATGAAGGCAAATGGACAAAACACAGATCTTTTGGGTGTAAGTATATTGTGCGAAGATCAAAATTTAATAGCTCCATCTTGACGTACTGTCAGTAATGAGTGTTTTGTGTGTATTTTTAACGCAGCGGAGAAGAAGCCTACTTGAAGATTTAGAATACAGAATATTATGGAAGTACAGGATGATGAAGGAATTATTTGCTTTTGTTCCATTCATAGAGGTTGTTACTTAATCTTCGCCTTCTCCTTCTTCTCCTTGTTCTTCTTCTTAATTCTTATAACTCCTTTCTTTTTTAGGGCAAGTGTTACAGCATTGAGGAAGTCGAGGCATTGCTGGTCGCGGCCAAGGATTATTGCATCGAGAAAAAACTGGTAAGCAAAGAATGGTTTGAAAATGACGGTGAAGGACCATTGTGGAAGTTTTATAAGATAGTTCAGGTACACAGATCCGAGCATTTTTATTTCTTTAAGAAAATATTTTGTTTAAATAGCATAAAGTCCCTACTTTTGTTTATGTAGATGTGCGGTCAAATGTTAAAAGAAGTGGAGGGTGACAAGTTTCATCCGTTGATTCGCGAGGTATATTACCACATATATTTCCATGAATTTTGTCCTTTTTTTCTTCTTCTGCCAATTTTATATTTTGATCCCAATTCAATTCAATTCAATTTGCAGGGATATATGAATGATCTACAAAAGCTGATTTCACTGTATGAGAGATCTTATAGAGTCAATGAACTGCAGGTACTGGCATAATATATATAAAATATTAAATTGGTCTACGTGTTAATTGATAGCCGTATTAAACATAATTTTATAATATTTTTTTTGTGCAGTTTATCACATTGAACCCAAGACAATTTATGGCGGAAGATTGCTTGGCCAGAAGAGTTGTGGATATGTTTTTTGATGTGAAAATAAAGGCCGACAAGGTATTATATCTAATGTGACCATAATGCATCTTATATGTGACATTATTTTCCTTAAATTTTCACGAATCAAATTTTTTCAATCCCTAGAATTATGTCGAAGCAAACGAAAAGGTGTCTTTGATTCAGATGTTCGAATCCCATATCGCATTAGTTGATTTTGATGAGGTAACCTAAAACAAATTCCAACAATCCAAAAAGAACGTTACTGATAATATTACTATTTCTAGCTTTCATTATTGTTATTATTATTATCTCTCAATTAGATTTTGGAGGAAATGAATATAGATCTCAAGAAGGAAGACTTTAACCTAGAAGAGGAGGCTGAGAAACTTGTTAAGAATGGAGTGGTCGTGCCCGAAAAGTATAATTCGTTAGACGAGGATCTCATAAAGCAATCACTCAAGGTAGCTAGTTTAGTAATTTGTTTGAGTCTTACTTAATAATTCCAAAACGGCAAAGGTTTTGTTCGGATTCTCTTTCAGGAAGAATCAGTCGTTTTTATACTAATATATATATTTATTTATAATGGATTCTAGGAAAGACTTTTCTTTGCTAAGATGATTGTGCAGCTCGGATATTATGGGACATTTTTGCTCGACCTTATAGAGGAAAAAGACGAAAAGGTTAATTATAGTTATGTGTTTTGTTTTGTGGAACAATACATATGTCTATTTTATACTTGTGAATGTGCAGGGAGCTAATGAAACTAGGATGGACTCGCTGATTCGATCATCTGGAGGGGCTCGCTTTTTTGACTGCTCCAAGAAATATAAGGAAGAGGCAGGATGGATCAACCACAGCATATGGGTGAGAATGAATTTACCCTGAGTTTTTCTTATTTTTTGTATGTTTTGGGTATTCTAACTCTTTGTCTCATTGGCTGAGTTTTCCTTATTTTTGTATGTTTTAGGTCATTTCTAACTTGTTGTTTCATTGGCTGACTTTGTAGGAGGAGAAAGAAGTCTGTGATTTTATTGAAGCTGTAGGAAAAGAAGCTTTTCCGGATCTTCCCAAGCAGTATGTCATTCGAGGAATTTTGGTACTCATTCTCTCTTCGTCTCTTCTCTCAAATTTAATTTCTGCATTGTTTTCCTTATTTCTGTTTTTTCTATTAAATACTTGTCGATTTTCAGGACTACAATGACTACCTTGAAGTACAGGAGAAGGGCGAGGATTTTCGCAAGGTAGATATCTCTTTTTTGAAATTTTATGATCTGCCGATTTTTGTATTTTTGTCACTAAAATCCTAAATTTTTTGCTGACAGGAATATCGTGAAGAATTTTCGTCCTCAATATGGCGGCAACTTTACTTACTAGAGGAGGTATTATTATTATTATTGATGTTACTACTACTACTACTATTACTATTACTATTATTGTTGTTGTTTTTGTTAGTATTATTAACTACTATACCATTATTGGTAGTATTGGAGCACTACAAGATACCTTGATCATGAGGTTTACAAGAACGCCATGTTAACAGAAAGGGTATGTTTATATTTTTATTTATTCTTTTCCTTTGTGTTTATTGTGAATTATTTGGCCAAATCATTCTCATATTACTTTTATGTTGTCTTTAATTTGTAGATTGATTGGGGTGAGATTGACGATATAGAGAAGAGCCTGAATGACATCTTGGGGAAAATGAAACTTTCATAATGGATTGTTTCATTTTCTTGTTTTGTTTATTGGTGGTTTTGTTTATAGGGAACCATTTTTTGGTTTTTTTTGTGATAAGAATAAAAATTATGGACTGTTGGCCTGTCAAAGCTATATCTATGTGAATTTGTTGACAATGATTAGAACTTCAAAAATTTGGAGTATTGATGTTGTTCTCAAATTTCATAACTGCTTCTACAATGCTTTCTAATAAATATGTAATGTAGATTGTATTTTTACATTTTTATTTGAACCAAGTTATTTTTTGTCATGTTAAAAAAAGTGTGTACAAATAAAAATCTGCTAGTATCTTATTGTATTTGATGAACAATTGAGGGAACTTCTTTATCAAAGCTAATCAAAGTAAGTCGGCAATTCTATTAAACTACTGTGCTACTTGGGCGTTGCTGTGACTCAATTAATTACAATATTTCCAATAGTTAATACAATAATTGCAAACAAAAGCCAACTCACAGTTATTATTTGCATGTAGTCTATAAATAAGAGAGAGCAAACCATTCACTATCCGTCATGAAGCATTTGAACTCAGTCCAGGTTGTTATGGAACGGTATGGTCCTTCCATTAGTTTGTTATTATAACACTGATGATGATTTTTCTTCTTCAAGATGTTTTTATGGTTTGGTCCTTCCATGAGTTAGTTACTAGCATATACGATTATTCTCTCTTGTTTGAAGAAGTTTGTTCATGTGGATACCGGTATAGGTTTTCGTATTTTCGGCCCTTGTGATATATTCGATCTAAGAAGTTGATAAAGGTTATGGTAGAGAGATCGGTTGCGTGAGCGTTATAAGGCTTTAGCGGGATCCAACATACACGGTCTTGGCGGGCGGTTAATCAGTTAGGATAGTAATCGGTTTAAAGGCGCGTGGTGACACACATGGTTTGAGCGTCACGGATTAAGCATAATCCGAAATGTATCTTTAAGTTCTATTTCTTTGATTTAACCGATACGCATGATACGCACGGATGCTCAGATTGGTTTTTGGACGAATTTTTTATATTTTCCGCTGTGTTTAAGTACGTCCAAAACCCAACAGTCACGAAACTGATGGCCAATTACAAGGCGTTATGGTCAAGTCGCTCGCGTCATCGTCGAGAAGCCATCCAAGCGGTGCTTGTGACTTAGAACCGCTCGTCAAACACCACTCGCGTCGTTGCCAAACACCAAGCTGTTAGCTGGTTTCGATGCATTCTGGTCACGTAGTCATTGGAAAGCCAACTAGGTGGCGCTTAAGACTGAGATCCGCTTGCCGAACACAACTCGTATCGGCGTCGCCCGCATCGTCGCTAGACACCAAGCTGATTGTCGGTTACGAGGCGTTCTGATCACGTCGCTCACGTCGTCATCGAGAAGCCATCCGGATAGTGCTTGAGACTTAGAACCGCTTGCCAAACACCACTAGTATCTTCGTCGCCCGCGTTGTCACCAAATACCAAGCAGATGGTCGGTTACGATGCGTTTCTAATCATGTTGCTCATGTCGCCGGGAGAGCCAGGCAGGTAGCGCTTGAGACTGAGATCCTCTCGCCAAACACCACTCACGTCGTCGTCGCTCGCGTCATCGTTAGACACCAAGCTAATTGCCGGTTATGACCACGTAACAAATTATTCAGTCAAGAAAATAAAAGAAAAAAAACTTTAGATGATTGGCATCATATTCTTGCTTTTAAGCTTGGTAATTACTTACAATTAATTCAATGTCATGTTTATAATGATTATGAAAGTGATTTTTATACTGTGTTGGGCCAATCGGGAGAGAATATTTTGATGGAACAGGAATTTAAAATACGTTTTGGAATAAGACTCGGTGATATAATTTAATATTCGGCTTGTTTGTACTTCCAAATCATACTAACTAGGATAATGCTCGCACTTCATTGCGAATATTTCAATTTTATTGTTTATTTCAATCGGTAATGTATAAATTATGATTATGAAAATTCAAAATAAAAATTTGAAATGAATTCATAGTACATAAATAATATATAATAATTATGTTAAGTAAGTTGGATATATTTGTAATTATTTTGAATTACATTATAAGATATTTTACCCATTTATTATTCATTCAAAAATATTTTCTATATCACATCTAATTTTGTAAGGACGGGTAACTCTATACAAATAAATTTATATATGTGCAATAAAATAATATAAGTGATGAATTCATAAAAAAAAATAACAACCCACTAAATAATTTGGATAATTAATCTGTGATCTTAATTTATGTTTGCATTAAGACTTCTAAGATAAAATGATCATCATTTTTTATTCTCTTTGATTTCTTATATCGTTATCTCTTGACATAATATATTAGAAAAAGATCAAGTATTAATCAGGGCTTAGATCAAGGAGTCCAGAAAAAATAAAAATGCAAGATAATTGATTTCAAAGATTTTAGTTGAAGCTAGATATGATTTAATTATAAATGATTAACTTTAAAAAAGATACAAAATAATAATTATATTTAACATGATGTTTAAAAATGAAATATGATATTATATATATGGAAAAAATTATGTATACTATGAAACCGTAACATGACTAATTCTCTTCAAAAAATTGTCACCACAATATTTCTATTGTTTTTATTTTTTTAGTTGTTAAAATGATATGGATTATGTATAAACTAATCACATATGTTTATTTTTTAAACCCGTAATACACTAAGCGATAGAATATAATTCTCAATACTTAGATTTTTTTTGACATGATAGTTCTCACGTAATTAGATATAACACAAAATATTGTGCTAATGATTCAAATGAAAAGCTGAGATTTGAGAATTTTTTGATCCGATGACCGAGAGAAAATTAATGATAGGTCTCTTGAGAATGTTCAATGGAAAGTGAAAAACAAGGTTATAATTAATGAACATATTATTTTTTTACATCTTCTCTTTTATAGTCTATGCTCCCATAGTTTAGCAAGAGAAAAAATTAAATTGAAACCATAGTAATATGAAATTCAAAATAAAGAGAAAATTATAACAAATTTATATTTGGCAATTTTAACTTGACAAATAAAATATTTCATTAAGAATTATTATTTTTTAAAGAAGAAAATATAAATTATTTATATTTTAATTAGTGAATTTTTCATATTTTATTTGTATTAATATAATTTTATATCATGATTTATTAGAATCAGATCTGATGTTCGGAAAAAAAAAGTGGAATAAAGTTATTAATGCAATATTTAATAAACAATATTAGAATTATATTTTATTTGTATTAATATAAGTTTATTTCAAGAGTGTTCGGCATAATGAATAAAAAAAGTGGAATAAACAATTAATATAATATTTATTTAATTCGAAGAGAGGAGGATGATGAAAGAAAAATCTTGTTATTTCCCTCTCGTGCCTCTCGTTTATTCCCCTCTTGTGCCTCTCGCACAATAAAATTAGAGAAAAGTCCAAATTTGCCCCCTCAACTATTCAATAAGTTTACTTTTGGCCCCTCAACTTTTTGTTGGTCTAATTTTAGTCTCTCAATTATTCAATAAGTCTATTTTTGGTCCTTCCATACGTTAAGTGCTTACGTGTCAGTTAAACTTGACACGTAAGCAATGACATGACATATATTCCTGACACATAAGCAATAACATATTTTTTAAATAAACATGCACCACAAATATGTACAATAAAATAATATTTCAAGAAAAGAGGGAAATTAAAAAAAATTTATTTTTTCAAATATTTGCCATGTCGCAATTGTCACGTTGGAATATGTACCAAAGATATATGTCATGTATTGCTTACGTGTCAAATTTAACTGACACGTAAGGAAGGATTAAAAATATACTTATTAAATAGTTGAGGGACTAAAATTGGACTAATAAAAAGTTGTGGATAAAAAATGAGTATTTGAATAGTTGAGGGCTACCCGAACGGGCCGTAAGTAGGGGTGGCAACGGGTCGGATTATATCCGAACAGACCCGAACCGTATCCGCGAGAATATCCGAATCCGATGAAGAAAAACCAGATCCGTTCGGATCCGGGTTGGATCCGGATCCGTTTTTTCTGATCCGGATCCGGATATAGGTTTTAATATTACAGTCGGATCCGGATCCAAATAATCATTAAAACGGATATCCGTTTTATAAAATTTGTGAAGTCCAGCCGGTTTCAAAATGAGTCATTTTTTTTAATTAGTAACGGTTCTTTCTTTAAAACCGTTACTAATAGTCTAATTAGTAACGGTTTTTATGAATTAACCGTTACAAAGTAAATTGTGAAGTCCAGCCGGTTTCAAAATGAGTCTTTTTTAATTAGTAACGATTTTTCTAAAAGAACCGTTACAGATTTAGTAACGGTTCTTTCTTAAAAACCGTTACTAATATTCTAATTAGTAACGGTCTTTATGGATTAACCGTTACAAAGTTAATTTTGTAATGGTTCTTTTATATAAACCGTTACTAAAGATGTTAGTAACGGTTATTACGTATTAACCGTTACAAAAACATTCTGTATCGGTTAATTTATGAAAACTGTTACTAATTGTAGTAACGGTTTTTTTAAATTAACCGTTACAAACCTCATTCTGTAACGGTTCTTATTTAAAAACCGTTACTAATTTTTTTTAAAAAACGCATTTTTTTCTTTCCCCTTCCCCAAGCTTATTCTTAAAAACTTCAAACGAAACACAAGCAACTTCCCCTCTCTCTTTGAACCCTCACCCTCCGGTCACCGGTCGCCAGTTGCGGATCGCTGGTTGCCGTCCCGACATTGATCACCAGTAATTTGCACCTTCTTTTCACATACATTTATTTTTACAAAGTCAACTTCCTTTTCTTTCTATCTTTTATCTCTACTACATTTCCCCAATTTTTTCTTCTGATATGTGAAACAGAAAATATACTTATTAGGAGATCATGTTGGTATAAGACTTTAGTGGCCTGATTTGACATAAATATTAAGAAGTTGTTCAATTTAATTTAGACTTCTGCATGTTTCAAACAAAATGAAAACGGAAAAGAAAATTGGTAAGAAATTATTTAGAAATTAAAACTTGAAATCAAATTGTTCAATTTTCGATTAAGGCTTTCGATTACATTTTATTTTTACTTCTTGTTGTTGAATTAAAAATTGACTCATTTTACAGGTCTTCTAATTGTAATATGGCATCAAGTTCTCAAAATCAATCCATTGAAGATGGTACGTCTGCTCAACCAAATGCTCAACCAAACGAAAGTGCCCCGTCTCCTTCACCCGAACCCGATGCTAAAAAACAAAAGAAGTTAACTTCAAAAGTTTGGGATTGGTTTATTAGAGTAAAAGTGAAGGAAATGGTAAACGGAAAGGAGAAAGAGGTTTTGAAAGCTATTTGTAAGAAATGCAAAAATAGCTATAATGCTAGTAGTTCGTTAGGAACTAGTCATTTGAGCAAGCATTATGAGAAGCATCAAATGCAAGCGTGACAAAAGAAACTTATTGTGGGGAAGGAGAAGGCGGAAATATTTACTTATGATGAAAATATAAGTAAAAGAAAATTAGCATTAGCTATAGTAATGCATGAGTATCCATTTTCACTTGTAGAACATGAATATTTTATAGAATTTATTAAATCGCTCCGTCCTAATTTTCCCATTCAAACTCGTAATACTTATAAAAAAGAGATACTTGAGATGTATTTGGAAGAAAAGAATAAGTTGTATGCTTATTTGGGGTCACTTTCTTGCCAATTTAGTGGCACCATGGATCTTTGGACCTCAAGACAAAATAAGAGTTATTTGTGTGTAACCATTCATTTTGTTGATGATGAATGGTGCATTCAAAAAAGAATAATAAACTTTATGTATTTGGAGGGAAGGCACACAGGAGATAATTTGAGTGGTGCGGTGTTAACGAATTTATGTGATTGGAATGTTGATAGGAAGTTATTTGCGTTTACGTTAGATAATGATAGTGGAAATGGTGTTTGTGTTAGGAAAATGGTTGCACGACTCAATGAAAGTGGAAATCTTGTTTGTAGTGGAGAGTTGTTTCATGTGCGTTGTGCGGCACATATAATTAACCTAGTTGTTCAAGATGGGATAAAAAAGATAAAGAAAGCGGTTGATGAAATAAGAGAAATTGTGTTGAAAATAAAGAACTCTCCTTTATTATTTTCGGAATTTCAAAAGAGAGCCGTTCAATGCGAGCTAGAAAAAACGAGAGGGCTTTCATTAGATGTTACTACTCGATGGAACTCCACTTGTATGATGCTCAATGATGCAATGTACTTTCGATTAGCATTAGAAAGAGTGCATTTTGCCGATCCTTTAAGATATCCAAATTTTCCTACAAATGATGAATGGAATGAAGTGGGAAAAATATATAATTGTTTAAAATATTTTTACACCGTCACAAACCTTCTTTCGGGTACAATGTATCCAACTTCAAATTTATTTTTTAAATTATTTTGTGATATTAAAATGAAAATTGAAAAATGGTGTAACAATGCCGATCCAACCGTTACGCAAATGGCTTTTTCAATGAAAGATAAATTCAATAAATATTGGTACCAATCGAATACCGTGTTGGCTATTGCTTGTTTTTTGGATCCTCGATATAAAATGGGGTTGATTGAGTATTATTATCCAAAACTTTTTGATAATGGTGGTAAAAGAGAATTTGAAGAATTAAATAGAATGATAAAAAATTTACACTTGGAGTACACATCAAAATTTAAAAATAGTATAGCTCAAGTGAATCAAATCGGTGGATTTGACATTCCCAATATTGATTCGGGTTTAGGCATTGAAGATGATGATGCGGAAAATGACTTGGCTAGTTTTTTGATGGCGAGAAGTCAACCAACTTCTTTCAAATCCGACTTGAATAATTATATGGAAAGGCGGACAATTTCTTACGAGCAAGGAAAAGGATTTGATATTCTTGCATGGTGAAAAACGGAAGGAAAAGAATATCCTATCCTTTCAAGAATTGCTCGTGATGTGTTAGCTATACCGGTTTCTTCGGTTGCATCCGAGTCGGCTTTTAGTACGGGTGGCCGAGTAATTGATGCTTATAGGAGTAGATTGGATCCGGAGAATGTAAAAGCATTGATTTGCATCCAAGATTGGATTAAAACCAATAGAAAAGGTAATGATAATGTATATATATATATATATATATATATATATATATATATATATATATATATATATATATATATAATTTTTGTTTGTCTTTTTTTCTTCATGTGACTTAATGGACATTTTTAATTTTTTTGTTTAGGTGATTTACAATCGATTTTTGACGACTTTAAGGAGAATGACGAAAATGTTGTTGAGTAGGTATTTGTTGCGAATGTATATATATATATATATATATATATATATATATATATATATATATATATATATATATATATATATCAATTTCCCACATTTTGTATGTTATTAAGGAGTAGAAATTCGAATTCTCGATATTTGTACTTATTAATGATATTCGGGAGATATTTTAGGAAGTAGTAGTATGTTGTATAAATTCTCGATATTTTGTATGCTTTAATGATATTCGGGAGTTATTTGACAAACATTTATATTTCTTATAAATAATATTTTTTTGTGATCCCCTTAAGTTACATAATTTTTTTTATATACTGAATATCCGTTTAACTATCCGAAAAGAATCCGAATTCGTATCCGTATTCGATAATATCTGAACCGTATCCGTATCCGTTTAATATCCGAACCGTATTCGGATCCGGATCCGAAAAAAAATATGGATATGGATATGATATGGTTTGAGCATTCCGAACCGGATACGATTCGTTGCCACCCCTAGCCGTAAGGGTTTGCCTCTCACACCGCCGATTGATTTTAGCTCAGACCTTCCCTTCCGTTGGATCTCCCTTGCTTTTCTGCCCCCAAATCAGTGCGCCTGTTCGCTTCCGTTCGACCGCCCCAAATCAGTCCGCCTGTTCCGCTTCATTTCGACCTCCCTTACTTTTCTGCCCCCAAATCAATCCGCGTGCTTCACTTTTCAACCAATGGAGGTAAAATCAAAATCATTCGTATTTATTTTTAGAAAACTGAGAAATATCTCCTTTAGAAAAATAATAATATCGCTTGGATATCTTTATCCTCCTCTCACGTCGTCTCTTTCTCGATTTTAGGCCCCGGATTCTCTCCCTAGATTGGTGGCATTAAGTGGTGAAGGATCCGAACGAACTAGGGTATAATTTCATGCATCATATGTTTTATTATTAGATATTTGTTTTGATCATATTATTATAGGAAAATTTGCGAAGAAGCCCATGCATTATACCGAAATTGCTAAAAACTCATGTATTATCGTCAAAATTGCAATAAAAAAGTCTATAATGTTAGTTACAAGTTAACACCCCTAGTTCTTGTACTTTAATTACTTGAAAAAAATATTAATTCTCTCTCTCTCTCTCTCTTATTTGAAATAATATTCCTTAAAATTAATTAAAAAAAGTTTTAAGAATTGAACTTTAAGATAATTTTTAATCGAGCATTAAAAAATATTTTGTTCAGGAAAGAGAAATTAATTATATTTCGTGATTATTATTTTTTTTCCAAATAATTAGAGTAAACCCTAATATTGATGATAGTTTTGTTTGCAATTTTGGCATAGTTTATGGGACTTTTTGCAATTTCCGTTGCAATTTCGATATAATGCAGGGACTTTTTTCAAATTTCTCTTTAATTGTTATTTATTATGGTTACATGATTATTTAAGTTACCGGCTAAATTGTGTGAACAGAAAGCCAATGTAACTTTCGAGTTGAAAGCTAAATGGCCAAAAGAGGGAAAACCCATATTGCGTTATTTTTACGGAGATGCCATATATGAAAATTCAAAACGAGAAATAATTGCGGTGGGAAATCTTTATGAGGGCGAAAGGATATACAAGTCTATGATTTCTATTTCTGATGATGATTTGGCTAAACAATTAGAAGAAGCTCGTTGTGAAAGGACGGGGAGTTATTATCTTATCTATCCCAAGTTTTACATGACTTTGGAAATGTACATAAAAGATGAGAAAGTATTAGTGAAGGATAACCAGTCTTTTACGACTGAATTTAGAGGATTTTTATTGTAAGTGCATTTTGTATATTTATTAAACAATTAATATATTATGTCCCAAATAAAAAATGAAACAAAATTTTGCTTCTTCTCAAAGAAAGAATCAATAATTCATTACTCTTTTCTCTCTTTCTCTCTCTCGTATACAAAGTGATATTATTAAAGGCACTGAAGGACTGCGTGCTTGTAGTACTCGTATGGCTTGCGTCGATATGACTCCGGAAAATATTCAGATCATAGAATGTCCAGGAGTGGCGACAAGAAAATATCGTGCGAAAATTGCAAATTTTAAAGAAATAGGTAATTTACGCTTGTTTTAGTTAACTCTAAATTAGAAATAAAGTTTATTAAATTACTTATCTTCTTCTTGCATAATTTTACTATCTGTAATTGTTGCTTAATGTTTTTTTTAGCTCGTAAGAAGTACGACCATTGGGGTGACATTGCGAGAATCATTGAAAATATTCTAAGAGATGAGAGATATCAATCTATAGATGCTAAACCACCGACGGAGAATGAGGTCACAGCTTTCATAAAGGAACTTCGTCAAGCATCTGATAAGGGGTAAATAATATTAATGTAGTGATTATTTGAAACCCTATTATTTGAGTTGTGTTTTTTTTATAATTTTTTTTTCCTTCTTTTATCACTTAAAATTTCTCTCGTGCAGAGATGGTCGCCTTCTCAGGTGTCCTGCTATGTGGACAGATGAGACAAGAATAGATTATATTTATAAGATGAACAATCATGCTACGGAATTTGGTCTGACATGGGATGATATTGGGTATACGAGGGAACTTTGGTGGCGGTATCAGTTGGACCAAAATTTTATGTTAGAAGCCAATAGGCAGCGCCGAATAAAGTCAGGGACAGATTACGACCGTCGTTTTATTGAATTTGCTTGTCTTTATCGAAATTTCTTAGAGCATCTCGAAGATTTTAAGGCATTTTTGGTAAGGACGCAAAAATTGAATTTCGTTTTGTATAGTTATATATCACTCATATACTAATCAGTTTTAATTTTTCATTTTTCAAGAAAAATCCAAAAGATGATGTGAATGTCCAAGAGTTTTATATCAGGAAATCATTTCCTTTGCTTTTCGTGAAGGTTAATGATTTTGCGCCATTGTTATTAGATCGTTGTAAGCCATATTCGATGTGAAGACCATATAAATGAAGAATAAATAAAAAACTAAAACGCATTGGGGAGTAATTGGGTGTTGATGATTTTTGTATTTTGTTTTTTTTTTTGTTATATTTGGGTGGGGGATAGATAGGATGATGATACTTGTGCTGATTGACAACTAGGGCTTATTTTCTTTTTTTCTTTGTGATGATTGTGGAGTAACATGACCTGTAAAGGTTGTTTGATACTTGTTTGTCTTCAATATGACTTTGTTAACTGAATCATGTTTAATTTTGAGATTTTATTATTGGGTCATTGGGAATTTATGCACTTTGATGAATTAGCTTGAGTCTTCAAAGAGAAGATTTGATGTTTGCATTTGCATTTGCATTTCAAATGGAATTTTGAGTTTGGAATGGTCAATTCAAATTACATGCTCATGCTTATCTCCCAAAAATCTATCAGATTTTACAGATTCTGATATGTGATATCTTTGAAAAACAAGTTTATTTTTTTATTTTGTTTTGGAATGTAATTTTACAGAGGCATGGCCCATGGGCCTGTTCCATTCATAATTGATCCTTGTTTGTACTTCCAAATCAACCCGCCAAACCTATCATTGGTGGCACCAAGGTCCTCGATGCCACCGAAAAAACTTGTTCTAGTATATAAATGGGTGATCGGAATTTTTCATTGTGATCTATAGATCATAATCTAATCAAAAACTAAAATTTTGCATTTTATGAATTTATACAAAGTACATTATAAAGTTTATAAAAATATACAACAAAATAAAAAATGAACAATAATAAAGTTAGTTTAAAATAAGACTTATTTTTATTTATATATCTTTTTAATGCATGCTCGCATTAGAATTAGAAAGATGAATTTTGGTTGGTAATATATATTTCGAAAATTATATCCTACTCCAGAGATGCTTCGAAGTTGTGGTTGCTGACTATGTCCAATGTTGCCATGGTTGTTCTTGTTCGCTCCGACGTCACTTTTTTGTATTCCAAAATGCATTCTAATTGCTTCATTTTAGCTCATTTTCTGAAATATGCAGCAAACATTAATACATTATCGGTATCTTTTTTTGGGAAAAATAAGCATAAAAATATATAATACTACTAAAAATACAATAAATAAAGATATAAGTGTTGGAGTTCTACCGTTCATAACGCAGCGGAAAATACAAAACGAAACAAAATCGAATTCGAAACCCAAAAGAAGGATCCGTGAATTACAATTAAATCAAAGAAAAGTTCATAACTTTGTACCTTCGGATTACGCTTAATCCGTGATGATCAAAAGCGAATATGGTTGACGCTTCTCGTTGCCCGATTCCAAACCGGTTTCCAAACCGATCCTTTGTATATTTCGCCTAACCGGTCTAACAAACCGATCTCCAAACGAATGGATTCTCCAAGCAAACCGATTCTCCAAACAAAACCACAGTTTCAACCCGAATCACAAAGACGCCGCACTTCGCTTCGTCCTCTACCGGTATCCACACGAACAACCCCTTTGAACGGATAAAGAACGATATATGCTAGTATCCGTTCTTCATTTCTCTCACAGAAATAACAAGAGAATAATTTTCGGATTTTTTCTCTCTTCTTTGTCTCACAAAAGATGGACGGAAATATTATGATCCTTAAAATGATTTTGGGGTGTCTCTTGTGCCTACATAGTCCATTCGTTTCATATCCTATGTGCATGGTAACTATGTAACCATATATGCAACACACCTTATCATATAAGATGTAGGATTGGATGTGTCACTTGATTATGTAGCTCTCCATACAACTTATCACATAAGTTATGATTTTTCTGTGTACGTCTCAATAGTTGCTCTTTGTGTGTGACCCTGTAGGTTTACTTAATGTTGGCAACAATCACAATGGATTATAAATCATGAGCGGCCTCTAGCAAGACATCATGATTACCCAAATTAAGCAAATATAGATGATTCGATCAAACCTAAGTTATGTCATGCATTGTATCCCTTTGTTACACGATATCTATATCGTCCATAAGGCATGGTATGTGTCAACCTTATGTTGGTCGATAAATATTTCTTGACACCGAATTTGATTGAACATGAAATGACATTAATAACTCTTTATTAATTCACTTGAGCACGGCCGTGCATTTCTTCAATCAAATCATCAAGAGGCCTAAAGATATCTCTCTCAATTTATGAGAGGAACAAATCCTATCTTAATTAAACTCTTTCCTCCGCATAATTCATTATATACCTAATTATAATCTTTATGACCGCCCGGTTAAAGACGATGTTAGATTATATTAAAGTATAAAATTTCTCATGTAGGAAACTGAGATAATCTCAAGTCTAAGGATTACAGATACATTCTTTACTGAGAATAACTAATGACACGAACCATGTAGTATTCTCACGGTGGGTCAATCCAGTATATGGTCTCTAACATATACTTATGTTAATGACTTAATAACTCTTATTCATGATCAGTAAAACGTGACCATCCGTCAACTAACATACTGATGTACATTTATAGCTTATCATAAAGTATGTTTGTCTCACAAACATCCTATGAATGATCATGGACAGTTTAGAATATCATTCATAAAACTTTATAGTTTTACTATCAAAGTCACATACTTTGATGATATAAAACTGAATATCATATTCAAGGTTCATTTTAGTAATAAGAATACAATAACCAATACGCATTTATTATATAAAATATCTCTAAATAAAAATAATGTTTGTTTAACACAATCCATACATCTAGGTCTCAAATACATTGGCCTAGGGCATACTGCTAACAATAAGATCGGACCGAATGATAAAATATGAATTTGACCGATCAAATCCCCCAAAGTGTAAAACTTACTTTTCCTCAAGCAAGAAAATTGCTTTCTGTACCGGCCAAACGTACAATGCTCCTAAGCAAAATTAAGGTCCTTGGTATAAGATATGCTTACCGGTCAAGATGAGTGAACCACCACCGGAATGAGGGATCAAGTGACCGATTTCCCGTCTGAACTTAAGGTGACGGTAAATACCCTCAATCCACTATGGTGGTTGCGAAGGAGTTTCCTATCCATGTGCTCGGTGGATGTGATGTGTAACACATGTACTATGTGGGTCCTTTACTTGTGTCCCGCCCTAGAGTGGAATAGCGGTGCGGTTTCCTAACTCTCCATCAGTGTAATAGTGAACTCTCCGTAAACATCCTCTTTCATCGGCTCAAGCCACAAGGCTTTATGATCCTCATACTCCTTGGCCTCCTTGGGCGACTTGAGCTATCATCATACCTCGAAGAAATCACTTCTCTCGTTGTGCTCCAATCACTCGGCCTTTAGTGAACTCGTACTCTTTGGCCCGTCGAGTGACTCGCAGATAGTTTTCAATGCAATTGCAATTAAAATAAATGGAAATGAGAATCTAGAATTAAAATTGATTCTGTAATATCGACATATGAAGTATTAGTCAATATAATATAAAGATGTAATTAAAGTATCATTAAATTTATCAGTAAAATATATAGTTATGGACATGTAGTCCAGACACATGACAATGTACAACAATGGACCACAAGTGAGTGAGTTCCTGTAACGATACTTAATGAGAAAATAAGATTGTGATGTAGTTACATTTACATATTTTATATTTGGTGGCCACTGTTGGACTCCAAATGCATCTCATTAATCGTTGTAAATCATTCATATAGCTCACAACAAAATCTGATTTGTGTGTAGTGCCATTTTATTTGGCTATTAAATATTGACATGCATGCTCAATATGATGGTTTTAATTTAGTCTGGTCTGTTATAATATATCGAATTGAATTAAATCATGATTCGAACAGAATTTATTCAAACTTAGCCGAATTTATTTAATGTATTAAATGAAATGAGAATATTTACCAATTTGTTCGAGTTATTTGGTTCTGTTTATATGGTTTGATATAAATTAAATTGAATCAAAAACTAATTGAGATTTTACAAAAGTTAGTTATTTTTTGACAAAAGTTCTAAAAATACTAACTGATGTTTTTAATTTTTACAAATTTAGTTGCCAATGACCATAGCTCAAATATAGTAGAGTGCAATGCCAAAACTTACTAGCTCAAGTGCTAAGGCACCCTGCTAACTTTGGAAAAGACCCAATTTCGAATCACGGCGAACGCATTGAGCTCAATATTTAGCAAGTCTAACAATTCAATGGATTATAAAAAAAAAAAGAGATTGTGATTGTGAGTTTAAACTCTATTGGCATCATCTTTTTTCTTTAAATAAGTATGCAACAATGGTTATACTCAAATTTTGGAGCCACTATTTTTCTTCCGTTGAGCATTTGGATCGGGTTGTAATTTTCAATAAAAAAATGGGCATTTGGATCGAGGCGTGCGACAGAGACTTATTGACAATTTCGAAAAATTTGTTCATATTCCCAAATTTTGAATTTATTAGTCTATTCTTATTGTTTATGTTTTGGTTTTATGTTTTAATAGAGTCCTACACTTTTAAGTTGTGTGTTCATGTTTATGTTTTGGTTCTAAGTTTTAATAGAGTCGTACGGTGTTAAGCTGTGTATTTATGTTTATGTTTTGGTTCTATGTTTTAATAGAGTCGTACGGTGTTAAGCTGTTTGTTTATTTATGGTGTCAAGTTCTGTTTTAATTGTGTTTTTATGATGCAATGTGGTATAGTGTTAAGTTGTGTTTTTATTTTGTTTTTATGGTGTAAAGTACAACGATCTCAAGCAATGTTTTAATAATATTAATTATTTTTCTTTGTTCATCTGAAATTTGTGTCCTTTCTAGTATGTTAATGATGCATATATGTGTTGGGTATATCTGTATGAACACTTGTCTATTCATAAACAACAAATTTTTGGTTCTGATGTTTCACTTCATGATGTTTATTTTAGTATCTTAACAACTACAAAAAAATTATCGGATTTTATCGGTTGTGAGTTCAAAACTCGTTAAAGACAATTTTTTGAAAATATACATGGGACATATGAGCCCTACCTATAAACTCAAAAAAGAAAAAAAGAAGAAACTTGAAGACAACATATTGGTTATGTTTTTGTTTTTTATACATCCAGATATTTCTTTTTCTTTCATGTGTGTTAATATACTTTTAGAGTTTTTTATTGTTTTACTGTCTAGTAGAAATGATCCCCTTTGAAAACCAATGAACATGAATTTGTTTAAATTGACATTTATGACTAAATGTATAGATTTGAAGCCCATGTTGTTACAACATCTTTACTTCAATTAATGTTATGATTGTTACATATGATAAGAATTGCTCGCTCTTTCATATATTCAATCTCTTGATAATTCTAAACGAAGTGTGTAACCACACGGATCAAAAAAAAAAACCAAATTATATGATATTTGAATTTTGAAGAGCTTTATTTGTAAAAGAGAATTGAAAAAAAAAACAATATAAAAGGTAGAAAGTTCCATTAAATTAAAACAAGCCTTCTTAAAGAATTGAAAACAGAGAAACGTACAGCTGAACCATTTAAATAAAAATATGTAGTAAAAGAATAAAAAATAAATCTAAAAAAAGAGAGTAAAGAAATAAGAAGGCTTTCATGTTTTTTTTTTAATTCTCAGGCAATCCTACTTGAGAACAAAAAAAAAAACATAGATTTATTTCTTATTCTTTTACGACATATTTTTATTTAAATGGTTCAGCTGTACGTTTCTTTATTTTGTTTCTATGAATCTTCTTTTTTTTGAAGCTTTAGTAGGCTGTTTGCTGAGATACCATTAAAAAATAAAAAAGTTTTTTCGAGATACATCATAATTACAAACAGACGAGGATAAAATAAGTAAGAAAAAGAAAAAAAAATAAAAGAAAAGATAGCAGAGAAGCGGCTCATTTATCCTCTAATCCTCGATTTTTTTTGCAAAATAACACTTTTTTGGAGAATAATTAATTAGATGGCATTTTTTTCAAAATATTTCAACAGATAGCACTTCCGACAGAGGGTCTGGCGGAACTAGATCATTTTTTTCCAAATTGCAATCTGACCAGAGTATCTGACGAAAGTGCTATCTGTTGAAATATTTTGAAAAAAATACCATCTGATTAATTATTCTCCAAAAAAGTACTATTTTATAAAAAAATTCAAATTTTGCTGTGTATGAACTGAGCCAACCATATGAATAGTACCACCAACAAATAAATGGATCAAACTGAACAAAATAAAAGATAAGAAACAGTCATATGATCACACCATGATCAGACAGTGCATTAATTATTGGATTTGGTCAATCATAAACAGCAACAGTTCACAAGACCATTCATTGTTGTTTCAACTGCTTGATACCCTTTGTTTGGAAAAATCAAGCCGAATCTTCTGTGACCCATACAATATATTTACAGCTAAGATGCAAAATTCATGACTCTTCTTTCAATTTAGATTCACATTTTGTTGTCTCGCTGCACATGTCACAAAATTTTACGTGTCACAGAGGATTTTACTATAGAAAATTGTTCACACTTTCTTTGATATCTATATAAAAGATACTCTATGTTTCGTTGGAATTTTCAAGTTTGGAGATAGAGAGGGAGAGGGGAAAGAAATGGCTGAAGAAACCAAGCCAAGCTCCATTTATGATATTGTAGTTAAGGTATTACTAATTTGGCTTCTTCATTTTATGGTTCTTTCTCTCTTCTTCTTTTTCTATTGAACTGAATGGAAGGATAATTTCTTATTTACCCCTATAAAATACCAAAATTGTAATCAAACTAAAATTGATGCATGTAGCTTGCAAATATTTCTTATTATTGTAGCTTGTAAAATTTATATATTGTAAATCAAACTAAGTCTATCTTTTAATTAAATGAATATCACAGTCAATTGCATAATTTTGAAAAGTTTTGAATGAGAACTCGCTAAAATTAAAATATCAAAGTATAACTGATTACATTAAACTGTTTATTTTGTAATATAATAGGATATTTATGGAATTGATGTGAATCTGAGTTCTTACAGCGGAAAGGTTCTTCTTATTGTCAATGTTGCTTCAAAATGGTACTAAATTGTTTTTTCTAACAAAAGATCTTGTTTAATTTTTTGAGATAACCATTGGATTGTTAGACTTGCTAAATACAGTTAAATATGTTTGTCATGACTCAAAGTTGGGTCTCTCTCAAAGTTAGCGGAGGATCTTGTTTAATTTTCACACATTATTTATGTTTGTTCATAACAAAATAAAATATCTTGATTAATGATTTTCCAATATTATACCCTTTTTCACGTATATACAGTGGGCTAACACATTCCAACTACAAGGAGATGAATGTTTTGTATGAAAAGTACAAGGACAAAGGTCAGTTTTGCCAAAAAAAAATAAAAATATATAATAATAATAATAATAATAATAATAATAATAATAATAATAATAATAATAATAATAATAATAATAATAATAATAAAGTAATAATAATAAAATAATTATAACAATAAATTATTTATAGGGTTTGAGATATTAGCGTTTCCTTGCAACCAATTTTTGGGTCAGGAACCAGGCGGCAATGAAGAAATCAAAGATGTTGTATGTACAAGATTCAAGGCCGAGTTTCCTATTTTCGACAAGGTATAATCAATTTAATTAATTAGAATGAAAATCCCTTAGTTTTTAGTCATCTTTTAATGTTATTTTAACATTTGGATTTTGAACTTCATCAGATCGAAGTGAATGGAAAGAATACTGCACCATTGTACAAGTTTTTGAAAGCTCAAAAAGGAGGAATTTTTGGAGATGGTATAAAATGGAATTTCACAAAGTTTTTAGTTTCGAAAGATGGAAAGATACTTGAACGGTATGCACCCACCATTTCACCCCTAAAGATTGAGGTAATATACTATTCATTTTCTATATGTAATATACTATTTTATATATGTCGTATACCATTTTAGTATGGTAGTTATGTTTTATCTTCAAGATGAAGACATATACTTTTACCTATTTTGGACGTCAAAATATACTACGTGATAGTTTTTGTAATTACTTAAGACATAAGCTAACAAAATAATCATAAGGACCAAATGGATAAATTTTATACTTAATACACTAAATTTATTTAATAAAAAAAATACACTAAATTTAATTCTTTGGAAAGTTAAGCATCATGTTATTATAAATATTAAAATTTACCTAGAAAAATAATACTAAAATCTAACTTTAATATTTGCAGAAAGACATTCAGAAGCTGTTGGATGCCTGATTAATCCATTTAGCACATATTTGTAATGTATTGAAGCATTTGTACGACAGGCTGGACTGGATAAGCCCAATAAATCTTTTATTTATGTAATAACATTATTTGTACATTGTCATGTTGGTTCTATCATTCTATGTATAATAAATATGAAATGATAAATCTAAGCAACTGAATTACTTTTTCCTTTTTTTCTCAAAACTAGAAAGTTCAACATACGGTCTTCATATTATGTCTTTCAATATTTTTCCAAAACTATATTTCTTACAGACTTTAGATCAAGTGATGTATTGAATAAAACACTTACTCATATTCAAAGCAATTAGCAACTCTATAATTTTCAATCAAAAAAAAAATACAAAATGTTTATGTTATATTAATAGTAAAGGGGAATCGGAAAATCACGCCTAGGAGTGTTCATTTGGTTTGGTTTATTCGGTTACTTAACCGATCGATTTTGGTTAATTTGGTTCTGTTAGAAATTTTTGGTTAATCGGCTAATTATGTTCGGCTCAGTTTTGGGTTTGAAAAAACCGAATAAGTTGAACTGACTGAATTATATGCCAAATTGCTAATTACAATTATTGAATCTTAATATTTAAATTACGTATTTCAATATTAACTAGTATAGTCATTATTTAATCTAAAAATTTATTAAATTTGACTTAATAATATTTATATGTTAAATTCGGTTTATCAGTCCGGTTCATAATTCGGTTTAATCTTTATTCGGTTCGGTTCATTTTAGTTTGGTTCGGTTCAATTCGGTTTGGTCTTATTCGGACATTCGGTTCAGTTTGAACCGAGTTAAGCAATTGAAGAGGCGAGAATGAATGTGGGTTGACTCAGTCAATCCCTTTAAACTACTAGAAAATTACATAATAGCAATGGTATCCTAGCAATAGCAACTGGCGGTGGCTATTGGTTAAATTAAGAGCAACAGGCCCTGACTAATAGGCCATACCGTGGCTATTATGGGGTACCGTTGCTAGTGAGTATCAACTGGTTTTCCTATTTGCCACGGCCTGTTGCTGATAGGTTATTAAAAGTCGGCTCACTTTAATTAATAATACTCATATTACTATATCCAATATATTATTTTGGATTCTTATATTTTTATATAGTGTTTATATTGTTTTACATGTATTATACATGGTTATTTGTAGTATATGTAGTGTTTAATTTCTATCTTATTTCAAAAAAAATATATATTATTTTTCCGGATGTGTATAATGCTTCATTTATTATATATATTATTTTATATATATTTTATTAATTTATATACTATTTATACATATTATATATGTTGTTTTGTTGTAATTATTTTACTCAACTTATATTCATTCTTTTCTCTATATATTACTTTCAAAAAAAATTAATAGTGTATACTAATAATTAGGACTTCATAAGTTATTGTTCAGAAATATATATTGTGTTTATAATTTATATACCCATTTTTAAAATAAATTTTGTTGCACATATAGGTATTTGATATCGGGTCCCAGTAGTAAAGTATCAATCATTTATATAAATCACTAAAATGTGTTGATTTTCATAGAAATAAACTCTCATTTTTTATGTTGAGAGTATTGTCTAAAAAGAAAAAAATATTAAAAAAAAAAATTTGAGTGGAGTTTAACCAAAGAAGGGGCATATATCTAAACCAAGCATCTTTGGACTTTTTTTTTGGAGTGGCCAAAAAAAAAAAAAAATTAAGAAAATAGTCTAGTTTTGAAAATATTTGCAAAAGTGGCCGTTTCGCCTAGCTATTGGGTGAAACTGAGGTAGTTTCGTCCAGTAACGGGGCGAAACACAGTTTCTGACACTGTTCACATTGTTTCACCTAGTGACTAGGCGAAACTGGCACTGTTTACACTGTTTCGTCTAGCCACTGGGCGAAATAGACACTGTTCAACACTATTTCGCTTCGTGACTGGGCGAAAATTACACTGTTCACACTGTTTCGCCCAGTCAAATTTTTTTTTTGTCAGTTTAGCCCAGTCATTGGCACTGTTCCGCCTAGTGAAATTTTTTTTCCCAATAAAAATAATTTTAAATATTTCATTTATATTACCAAAGAAGCAATTAGAGGCATACGCATATCATTTTTTTCTAGAATTTTGCATATATAATAATGGCATATAGATCATTGAAAACTCATAATCCAACTAATTAATTGTATTTGTTAATTGGAGGATTGTAATCTCAAATCACATTAGTATTTTTTTATTCGATTAATAAATATGTACAAAAGTTTGAAAAATGTATCTTTCACATGAGAAGCTTGAAAAATATATCTTATCAACAAGCACTATTTATTTTTTATTGTTCCTGTAATAAATTAATAATATGTCCCATTTGCATTTAATTAACAGTGCCAATGACTGGGCGAAACAGTATGAACAGTGCCTGTTTCGCCCAGTGGCTGGGCAGAACAGTGTGAACAGTACCAGTTTCGTCTAGTCACTGGGCGAAACAGTGTTGAACAGTGCCTGTTTGCTAAACAGTGTCAACAGTACCAGTTTCGCCCAGTCACTAGGTGAAACAGTGTGAACAGTGCTAGAAATTGCGTTTCACCTCGTTACTGGACGAAACTACCTCAGTTTCGCCCAGTAACTAAGCAAAATGGTCACTTTTGTAAATATTTTCAAAACTAGTCTATTCTCTTAATTTTTTTTTTTGCCACTTCAAAAAAAAAGTCGCATCTTTGCAACTTTTTCATTCCAAATCATTTTATGCATCTAATTTAAACACCAGTAAAACATGATATTAAACATTGATAAAATCTTACAATCATAACAAATGCATAAAATATACTATAAGCTTTACTAATTTCTCTACAACCTTTTTATAAAACACAAAACTATATTTCAAAATTCATACTCGTTTCATAATTTCCCTTTGTTCCCGAGATTTCATTTCCGTTAGTTGCAGAGTCTGAGGTGCACGCCACTGCTTGAGCCCAGTATCTCAGCCTCGCCTTTACCTCCTTTGGATCATCACCTGTACAAGATCATCAAACTTATGTTAATTTATGATTAATAAGTTATGAATTAAATCATAATATCAAACTATGAACAGTATACTAAAAGGGGAAAAAAATTGGTAATGGAATTTAGCTCAATCAAAATCCATAAGTTAGATGGCTCAGATATCCACATAATTAGAAACCAAATGAATGCAAAAGATCAAATTACTTCAGAAAACAAACAATCTTTAGTCATTTCAAGGGCCAAAAACTCAAATTACTCGACACCCAAAAAACTTACCAGGCTGAGAAATCCTCCAATTGGCAACAGGCGATGAACAAACACTCGGCTTCACCTCCCCTTCAACAGAATCGCTCTCTTGCTTCTCATCCCCAAACCTTTGACTCATGGAATAAATAAATTCAAGCGCAGGCAAAGTACTGCACAATTAAGGTATCTCTTCATAATTAAATCCGAATCCGAGATCCAAGCACCCTTTAAGATCTTCCAAATAGTCTTCCGTCAAGCTCTTCGTCCGGCCCACGCTGACTCTGTCAGATCCTCCATCGGATGAATCAGAGACATCCGTGTAGCCCTCCAGCTTGACGGCTCTAGGCTTGCACGGCCATGTTGGGCTCGTGCTGGTCTCACGAGGCGAAAAGAGGAATAGTTGTTCTTCATTATCGGATTCCAATTCGGAGTAGTAATTGGGTCGGGTTTGTTTGGGAGTTAGGGGAGAGATGAGGGTAATACTTGTTGATAAGACCAAGCCTAAAGAAAAGAATATGAATATAAATGCATTAAGTTATGGAGTGCAATGTATTGTGTCATTCAAATAATATTTAATTGGTGAATGTACTAAGTTGGATGTATTTGGTTTATCTATGTAGTATTTATTATAGATACATGTTTTAGGAGTTATTATCATGCATGTATTTGAGTTGGGGTATGAGCCTATAAATAGGAGAATCGTGTGTCAATCATAGCACCACTCAAAGTTGTATCTTTCCAATTATCTAAATAAAGAAAAAGAGCTTGTAATGAAATATTGAGTTAAGAGAGAAAGAAGTTGTTTCTTGAGTGATAATAGAATCCATATTAGAAATTCTATACAAAATATATACTAACAAATTGGCATCAGAGTGAATGGCGAGTTCTGGAGGTGCGAATACGAGTCAAAGTATGTCTTTTGGGCAGATGTCATTGCCGCGATTGATGAAGACAAACTACGATAATTGGAGTATCCAATTGAAAGCGCTTCTCGGATCGGGGGATCTATGGGAGACGGTGGAGACCGGTTATGAAGAACCGGATCCAACTCCAACAAAGACGTCGCGTTGAAGTTGTTGAAGGACAATCGCAAGAAAGATAAGAAAGCACTCTACTACCTCTACCAAGCGGTCGATGAATCCGCATTTGAAAAAATTGCCGGTGCAGAAACTTCTAAGGAGGCGTGGAAAGTTTTGGAGAAAGTGTTCAAGGGTGCCGACCGAGTGAAGCAAGTGCGGCTCCAGACCTTACGAGGCGAGTTGGAGGCCATGAAGATGAAGGAATCGGAGGGAGTCTCCGAATACATCTCGCGTGTGCAATCGGTAGCAAACAAGCTTAAGGGTAATGGAGAGACCCTCACCGACACAAGGATTGTTGAGAAGATTCTACGGTCACTGACCGAGAATTTCGAAAACGTGGTTTGCGCTATTGAAGAGTCGAAAGACTTAGATGCAAAAAAAGAAAAAGAAAAAAAAAAAGAAGGAGATGGAATCACTCGAGGAAGTTCTACAAGCCAAGGCAACCATAAAGGAGGACAAGGCGATGTATGTTGAGAATAATCGAGGAAGAGGACGCGGCCGAGGAGGTCGTGGGTTCGGTAGAAATTGTGGTCGAAATAAAGGCCGAGGCTACAATTCCGAAGAAAAATATCAACCGAGTCAGCAAAATTGGCGTGGTCGAGGACGGGTTCGCGGCCGAGGAGGTAATTCGAGTCGAGCAAATGTCGAGTGTTACAACTGTGGAAAGTATGGGCATTACGCGAAAGAATGTTGGGACGAGAAAAAGGTGAAGGAAAACGCCAACATAGCCGAAAAGGAGGGAGAAGATGGCGTCCTCATGCTTGCACACAAAGACACCACATCCAATAGCGACACGATATGGTACCTCGACACCGGCGCGAGCAATCACATGTGTGGACACAAACACCTGTTTGTAGAGATGAAGAAGATAGACGATGGGCACGTGTCATTTGGTGATGCATCAAAGGTCCAAGTAAAGGACCTAGGCAAAATTCGGTTCTATCAAAAGAATGGTAAAGAAGGATATATTGAAAATGTGTACTATGTTCCTGAGATGAAGAGCAATATTATTAGCTTGGGACAATTGTCAGAGAAGGGATACTCGATTTTAATGAAAGACCGAGTGCTGCTATTAAAAGACAAGGGAAGCCGATTAGTTGCGCGAGTTGAGATGGCCAAGAACCGAATGTACAAGCTCAACCTTAGAACTGTGGAGAAAATGTGTTTGCGAGTTAACATTGAGGACAAGGCATCATTATGGCACTTACGGTTCGGACATTTGCACTACGGTGGCCTGAGAGAACTGACAAAGAAGAACATGGTGCACGGTTTACCGGATATGGACTATACGGCTAGTTTTTGTGAAGGTTGTGTACTTGGTAAACATGCAAGAGTTCCATTCCAAAAGAAGACAAGATACCGAGCAAGAAGTCCTCTCGAGTTGGTGCATACCGATATTTGTGGTCCAATAATGCCCGTGTCCTTCAGTAAGAAGAGATACTTCATAACATTCGTCGACGATTATTCAAGGAGGACGTGGGTTTACTTTTTGAAGGAAAAATCGGAGGCATTCGAAGTGTTCAAAAAGTTCAAGATTTTAGTCGAGAAGATGACGGGGATGTATGTCAAGGCCTTGCGATCGGATAGAGGCGGGGAGTACATGTCAACGGCATTCACGAGTTATTGCGAGGAGCATGGGATTAAGCGATTCTTGACTGCACCTTACTCTCCTCAGCAAAATGGTGTGGCCGAGAGGAAAAACCGAACCATTCTCGACATGGTTCGTTCGATGTTGAAGAGTAAGGATATGCCAAAAGAATTTCGGGCCGAGGCCATACAATGTGCCGTATATGTACAAAACCGATGTCCACATTCGATGTTGGGTGAGAAAACACCCCAAGAGACTTGGAGCGGACAAAAGCCGACCGTATCACATTTCAAAGTATTTAGTAGTGTGGCATATGCATACATACAAGATCAAAGAAGGACTAAACTCGATGATAAAAGCAAGAAGTTCGTGTTCATCGAGTATGACGAGAAAACGAAGGCATACAAGCTCATCGACCCGATTGAGAGGAAAGTTATGGTGAGCCGAGATGTACATGTGAATGAAGAGAGCACGTGGGATTGGAATAAAAATGAGATAATGCACGAGAAGGCCGATTTAGTTGAACCCGAGAAAGGAGATTCGTCGGCATCGACCGTTGTCCCGAATAGTCCCATACCATCCGATGATGAAGATGAGCCGAGACAACCACGCACGAGAAGTCTACAAGAATTATATGATGCAACTGATGAGGTACATCTTGTTTGTCTTTTGGCGGATGCCGAAAATATTTCCTTTGAGGAGGCTGTGAGAGATAAGAGATGGCAAGCCGCGATGGATGAGGAGATTGAAGCTATTGAGAAAAATAGGACTTGGGATCTGGTAGAATTGCCGGAAGGATGTAGGCCCATTGGAGTAAAATGGGTGTATAAGAAAAAAGTGAACGCCGAAGGCAAGATCGAAAGGTACAAGGCACGTCTGGTGTCAAAGGGATATCGGCAAAAAGCCGGTATTGATTATGATGAGGTTTTTGCCCCAGTTGCGAGAATGGAGACGATCAGGCTTCTCATATCCCAAGCAGCGCAATTCAAATGGTCAATCTATCAGATGGATGTAAAATCGGCATTTTTAAATGGAGTACTCGAAGAAGAGGTGTATGTTGAGCAACCGCCCGGTTATGTGAAATCCGGAAAAGAGAGAAAAGTGTTGAAACTGAGAAAGGCATTGTATGGGCTTAAGGAGGCACCTCGGGCATGGAATGCCCGAATTGATACACACTTCAAGGAGACCGGTTTCACACAATGTCCATACGAGCATGCCCTATATGTGAAGAAGAAAGGAAACGATTTGTTATTTGTCGCTCTCTATGTCGATGATCTCATATTCATTGGGAATAATGATAAGATGGTAAAGGAATTCAAAGAAGCAATGATGCGTGAATTTGAGATGACCGATTTGGGTTTGATGAAGTATTTCCGAGGTTACACAAGGCGAGTACGGCATTTTTGTATCGCAGGAAGCATACGCAAAGGATATTTTGAAAAGATACAAAATGGAGGATAGCAACTCGGTAGCGACACCGATGGAACTCGGTGCGAAACTCTCCAAGTTTGAGGGAGAAGAAATATTTGATGCGAGCAAATTCAGGAGTTTGGTTGGGAGCTTACGGTATCTCACTTGTACGAGTCGGTTTATGGAGGAGCCGCGATACTCACATTGGAAGGCGATAAAAAGGATCCTTCGGTACATCCGAGGAACATAGTCCCTTGGATACTACTCGAAGACGAACGAATATAAGTTAGTGGGCTACTCGGATAGCGATTGGTGCGGAGATGTTGATGATCGTAAAAGCACATCCGGATATGTATTTTACATGGGAGATACGGCATTCACATGGATGTCAAATAAACAACCAATAGTGACATTATCAACATGCGAGGCTGAGTACGTAGCAGCATCTTGGTGTGTATGTCATGCAACTTGGCTAAGGAATTTGTTGCGCGAGTTGAAACTGAGCCAACACGAGGCAACCGAAATACGAGTCGACAATAAATCCGCGACCGAATTAGCAAAGAACCCAGTGCATCACGAGAGGAGTAAGCACATTGATGTGCGTTTTCATTTTATTCGAGAGCAGGTGAAGAAAAGTGAAGTGCAACTAAGTCATGTGACGAGTCATGAACAAGTGGCTGATATATGCGCGAAACCACTTCCGACGGTATTGTTTGATAATTATAAGGCGATGATCGGGATGAAGAATAGGCTTAAGCTTAAGGGAGGAATTTGTTGATAAGACCAAGCCTAAAGAAAAGAATATGAATATGAATGCATTAAGTTATGGAGTGCAATGTATTGTGTCATCCAAGTAATATTTAATTGGTGAATGCACCAAGTTGGATGTATTTGGTTTATCTATGTAGTATTTATTATAGATGCATGTTTTAAGAGTTATTATCATGCATGTATTTGAGTTGGGGTATGAGCCTATAAATAGGAGAATTGCGTGTCAATCATAGCACCACTCAAAATTGTATCTTTCCAATTATCTAAATAAAGAAAAAGAGTTTGTAATGAAATATTGAGTTAAGAGAGAAAGAAGTTGTTTCTTGAGTGATAATAGAATCCATATTAGAAATTCTATACAAAATATATACTAACAATACTTCCATTTCTCTCTCTCTCCTCTCTCTCTTTCTCTCTCTCTCTGTAGTTTGTTAAGAACGATGAGGGTGAGGAGGGAGTGTGAGAGATGAGGTGGGCATGGTCATGGGAGAATTTATAAGAGAGGAGGTGAGAAAAAGTGGTTCATCATATCACCATCATGATATAGGTTTTTTCTTTGTTGTGATGGC
This sequence comes from Juncus inflexus, assembly GCA_024447665.1. NCBI lineage: Eukaryota > Viridiplantae > Streptophyta > Magnoliopsida > Poales > Juncaceae > Juncus > Juncus inflexus. The sequence goes on along the minus strand of JAJHPC010000013.1, from coordinate 5,311,893 downwards.
TATTTTTCTTGAAAACTTCAGCATCTTGCCCCTCTTTGATTGATCTCACGGATGAGATGTGCGAGTGATTGGCGCCAAACGCCCGATCCCCTGTTCAATGGAGTTTCTGCACTGATGTTCCGTTGTAACTTTTATTTATCTATGATAGTGCTTCCTAATTTCCTATATTCCATGGAAAGTTGTGAGAAATTACATGTAAAGAAAATAATTAAATTGTATCATTGTTGTACGTATCATATTATTTTTTATTTGAGTTATGTATGCAGTGGCTAGTAGCTGAACTTAACTACCATTCTATATGGGGGAGGGGGATCAAAAAGGTTTCTCATCATAAGTCTTTACACAAGCCATATATATATATATATATATATATATATATATATATATATATATATATATATATATATATATACTTCATAAATTTATTCAGTACAATTCTATTAATAAATACTATTACACAATTCTTGAGATGGAGGGGATTATGTATGACGCGTTCCAATTCCTATAAAGCTCTTTCATTGCATGCTTTACTTCCTATTAGAGTAATAAGGAGAGTATGGATGTAGAGAAAGAGAGTTCGTGAGAGATATAAATAGAGAAGAAGAGAAAATTCGTATAATCAATTGAGAGACTATATTATAAGCATTATGATACTATTACAATAGCTTTAGATCTCTTTATATAGTAGAGAGTCATGTCTAATAACCAAAATAAATTACCTAATATACAATGTAAGGATGGGGATAATCCACCACTTTGCATTATCTAAATATTTTATAAATATCTATTTCCATAGCCTATTCATTTTCTAAACAACAATACCAAAAAATGAAAATAGATTATTAAGAGATTTAGAGTCATACATAACAATCTCCACATTGATTCAAAATCTCAATTTTGATACACAGTCGTAATAATGAAATATACAAATCAAGCTCCTCCTCAATAATAGTTATCCACTTTACCACTTCACATGAGGCTACCGCCTCCTTGCAGATCGAGGACTCGTCAAACTCTAATTCATTGGCCATTTCGAAACAAAACACAAAATTGGAGTATCCATACCTCATAGGAGATCCAACACGATCCCTTACCAAAGCACCTTCCCGACTCGCCTTAACCGATGCATCATCGTCAAAATGAGAGTCATCATAATGCTCCAAGTTAGGTCGAGTAACTTCACCTTGTTGATCGGGAACTACAAACTCTACCTTCTTCGTGACTGTCTCATCATCTTTAAAAGTCGGATCATACACTTACTCCCTTGCCCGTAACATAACCAACTCAAAAGTCACAACTCTCAAATCAGGAGTTCCAGAACTGAACACCGCAAACGATACACCTGAAGCATATCCAAGAATAATACTTCTTCTCCCCATACTCGAGTTTCCATTTAATGACTTGTGCATAAACGGGATATCCAAATACCTGCAATGTCGAGTAATTCACCTGTTTATCCGACCAAACATTTGTTGGTGTCTTATACCAAATTATTGTATTCGGAGAACGGTTGACCAACTACCAAGCAGTATTATTGGCTTTGTAAGAATGTGAATTTGTCGTTTTAATTCACAACTTAACAAAGATATTTGTAAGTCCCCTAATGCAATTCAATGTATAAGTGGTATTGAGTTTTAGGGGTTGAACACAAAGAAACGGACCTTAAGTAAAACAGATTCACAATTAATTCTCAAGATTTTAGGGTCTTATTTGCAAAATTCCAAAGTTTAAACTGTAATTCAGGTTTCATTCAAAATTTTCAGCTTGACACACTTTTGTATTTTGACTCGTAACTAGACCAAACGAACTTTAAATTTAGTAAATGAGTTATTGTTGGAAACTAGAAAGAGAGATCTTCACAGTGGTATCTTACCGAAATTAGGGTTTTATTCAAGAATTTACAGAATTATGCAGTTTAGTGCAGAACTTTATCAGATTTACATTTTCAGCATCAGTCAAATTCAGTAAATTCCAAAAAAATAAGCACAACTTCAAAAATCACCAAATTTCTATATTAATTCAAACACAGATTCAGAAAACTACCATTATAATTTCATACAATTGTGCTAGATATATTGGGAAAAATAATTAAAATACAGACAGAACCTCAGAAATTTTAGCAGATAGACCAACAGTTGAAAATGGTCTAATATCTCAAAATTTGTCTTAACATATATTATTTTAAATTCCACAAATGAAATCTAAACTTCAAAATCTTTCAAATATGACTATTTTTATATTTTTATTATTTATTTTATACTTTTAAAAATTAGAAAGAAACTTAACAGAGAATTGAAAAAAGAAAAACAGCAGGAAAATAACAAATTTGAAAAATTAATATCTCACATATTATTAAAAGGAATTGGGCAAAATTTGATTTGAGAATTATCTACTAAATGAGTACTTTAAAATAAAAATATATATTGAAATTTTTAGATTTGTTTTGGACTCGAAATTGATGTAACAAAACTGAAAAACAGAAACATTACTGCACCAAGATAGATCTTAACTTTTATGGATAAACATAAGATTAATTTGACAATTTGTATAATATGGATATCATCAACCACTCAAGAAACAATCTTAAAAGATCTAGAAGCAAGGTTTGAGTATTTTCTTCCAAAGATACTTAATAAATAAATCAAGACTTAAAGTTTAACTAAAAACTTCTATTTTCAGTTTTCGTGTTCAAATTCGATCAAAAACCAAAATCAATCAAACAAGAACTTTTTCCAAGTGTTCTAATGATCAATAAATCCCTAAACACAGATTTGTAAGTCTCAATTTGATCTAAAACTCTTCTTCCAAACAGATTTAGACAAATATTCAATAAATTGGTGTTTTGAACTTAACTTCACAAATGGTCAAAATTGAATCAAATAAATACAAGATTTCAATCACACATCATACAAATGTTTAACCCAATTCTAGATTCACCCACTCATGACATGAAAAATAAGATTTGATCTATATTTCATCATTTTTACACAAAAATTCAGATCTAAGAAATCAAGGAGAAAAGAAAGAGTTTAAACATGAATCAAACCAAACCGAGATGATGAATCCCTTTCAAGAGGTCCCTGGAGTTGATCTGGAGCTCTCCTTGACTTCTTGAGCCTTCTAGATCGAGAATTTCGGATTTGAACGTCTTCAGTCCATTTTTGCTCAAATCGGATTTTCGAGCTGAAATCTGTGCTCTCAAACTTCCATTAATGGTGATTAGGGTTGTAAGTAAGAAGAAGATGAAGAGAATGAGTGGTATGTACAGTGGTGTGAGATTGGATGGATGTGTAGATCTTGTCTTGAGATGGAAGGTCTTCATATAGATGGTTGAGACTTGTATTTACTCTTTTGCCATTGATGAAGGCATGGAGGTTAGGGGCAGTTTGGTAATTTGGTTGGTCAGGATTGGATCAGGATGGTGTGATGAATATCTCAACAGAAACGATCTCTCTTCAGCGCCAAAATATCTTTTCAACTCGTTCTTTAATTTGTGTTATTTTTAACCTGCTCTAAAACTCGAGTTGAAAGTCACCATTCCAACGATTTTCAACGAAAGTTTCCTCTATAAAACGTGTTCTACTACTCATTGTGATCTCGTGAAATTTGAAACACTCAAAACCGTTGTGTATTTCTCGAGTTATGCCTCTCGCAAAATCAAAACTCAATTTCCGTCCAGTTCTGCCATTTTTTACTGTTTCAACGAACTTGAGATCAAACCCAACTTTACAGTGATTTTCAGCTCTAGTTTCTTTGACGGAACATGTAACACATATCGTAATAATCTACAGAAACTAGAACCATCAAAAAATATAGAGTATATCTCAAGTTATCGCCATTTGATCACCATCCGCTCATAAGCTCCACCATTAACGACCTGAGCTCAAACTCGCCATTCACTCAATGAAAACTCAAACCGTCTTTTGGGCAATCTCATAAACTACCAAAATAATCTATTCATAGAATATTATCTCCTATTTCACATCCAACCCATCAAATTTCATCATTAACCAACAACTTTCAAAAAAACTCAAAAAACCACCAAGTCATGAATCAAACTTTGATTTAGAGTCATTTTTCGATCAAATTAACCCACCAAAATGCATCACTAACCTTATACGAAGCCTCATGAATAAAATATACATTTATTATTTAATAAAAATGAGCATGATTGATCGAATTTCACACCAGACTTCGAATCCCTTCGAACTCGACCGTTGGATAATCAAAATTTGAATTTTTCAGTTTGGCATTTCATCAAACCGATTTTAAAATCGTCATATCTCACTCTATACTCCATCATTTCGTGATTTCTTCATATGGAAAGAAAGAGCACAGAATAAGGAATCCAAAGGAGTTGGTTTGGAGAAGAACGAAAGTAAATGGTAGCTCGAATACAATTTTTAGTTCACGGTTATGGTTGAATTTGGGTTTTTCGTATTTTTCTGGTGATCGCCAGCGGTTTGGATCCAGTGGATTCCACAGACATGTTTGACTCATCGAGACGAGTCGTTCGAAATTAAATATGCCCAATTTTGAGAATTCAAAATTTTAGCGATTTTTCGAGCGATTTTTGAGTGGTCGAAGATAGGGTTGACGTTGACCAATTTGACCAGATTTTGACCAAGTTTTCTGAGAGTTCTGGAAGGTTTCTGGTTGTGAGGGTTGTACCGTTGGATTCGTCTCGCCGATATCTTCGATTTGGTACCCCAATTTGTTTCATTTCGGGATAGTTCACTTTTTGGTCAAAGGCATTTTTCAGGGTTGATTTTTTTTGTGTGATTTTTTGAGGGTTTGTCTTGGATGGTTGGTTGGTAAAGGATTGTTGGAGGTTGGAGAGGCGTGTGCAGCATTTTCATCGAGATTTGTGGAGAATACGGCCATCCTTGACCCAAAATTTATAAATCCGCTCTTCATTTGGAGTTGACTTTTCACCCAAGTCCTCCAAATCTTCCTTTCTTGGTCTATTTACATGAAAAATCACACAAAATTATATTAAGAGGTCTAAAAATGAATTTTAAGCACTTTTCATATATTTTATGTGATTTTAGGATGAATTTTACATAATAAAAATCTTAAAAATGTGTATAAAAATACACATTACAGACTTCTACCCAGAACTCCTCACCTGACCCCGCCCCAAAAAATACGCACCAAGGCTTCTCTAGTATTTTCTGATCAACCACGCCGTTATATCATCGAGAGCGAACAACCATGCTGTTGGGAAATCATAGCCATGTACGTTACATGCGCAGTGGAACATATGGATTTAACCCGCCCTAGGATCTATGTTAAGGGAATAAAAGTACAAGATCAACTATTAAAATTTATACCTCGGATCTTCCTGATCCGCGAGACGAAGAATGGATGTAGGTCTGAACTTTTCTTCCTTGCAACCGTCTCCTTCCTGAAGCTCGACTCGCGACCTCCTTGCTTCTCCTAGGGATGAAGATCGATCGCTCGCAAGTTCTCAAGATAGAGAACATCTACTCGTATCCACACGAACTCCAGACATACGGAATAACCGGACTTGGCTAGACAAGTCCGGAAATACTTTTCGAATATCTCTCAAAACTTTCTCTCTCTTTTCTGTATAATAGACTGCCTCTAAGGCTTCTGAGTTGTGTGTATAATAAAGAGACTATGCCCTTCTATTTATTCTAGAAAGAGAGGCGAACGATTGCTCAATTACCATAACTAAAAAATCCTAATCTGCGCCTATTCCGTTGCCAAGGGAACTATTTTGTTGCCAGCGGAATAGGTATTTCCATAACGGAATACTTGGAAGCTAAGGTTATTACAGTTTTCATATATATTCCGTTGGGAACAGAACTATTCCGTTGCCAACGGAATGGCACTGTTTTGTTCAATCAATTATCCAATAATTAATTATTTCGTTCACCAATTTATACATCATCTATATAACTGTTTTTTAGGCATATTCATCCCGTACGAATGGAGTTCATTGTGTGATCGTGTAGGTTCCATTTAACGCTGGCAACGATCTTCTAAAGATCGTAAGTCATGAGTAACCTCTAGACTGATGTCATGACTATCCATGTTAGATGAAATGATCAGCGATCATAAACCTATCAGAATAGACATTTGCTTATTCTTTTTGTTCTACGATATATGTCTTGATCACAAGGCACGGTAATATGTCATCCTTGAGTTTGATCAAAGTCTCTTTCCTGATCGAGAATTAGAATGAGTAAATACAAAATGATATTAACAACACATGTTAATCCATTTTGAGCATGACCATGCATTTCCTTCGGTCCTAGTTCATCAGGTGGCCCAAAGATATCTCCCTCATGACGAGAGGAACAAATCCCATCTTGGTCACTCACATTCCTCGTCATGATTCAGTGCATACCTAATGTGGATATGTAGCTTCTTTCCTGAAGTATGTCTATCTCTATAAATATCCTACATATCACTAGGGACAGTTTAGAATGTCATTCGTTGGTTCATAGTTCTACTATCAGAATCACGTATTCTGATGACATGAACCCGAAGTGTCATTCTTGGTTGATATAAGATTTACATTCACAACCCATACACACAGATATATAAGAAACAACCTTTATTTAATAAATAATAATGTCTTAATACATTATCCATTTCCTAGTATAAATACATTTGGCCTATGGCACTAATCCTACAGTCTCCCACTTGCACTAGGCCAACTCTATGCATTTTATGCCCATAGACCTAACACCCTCATGTTTTGCTTGCGGGAGTGGTTTAGTTAATGGATCGGCGACATTGTCGTCCGATGGCACTCTACACATTTTAACATCACCCCTTTGTATAAGCCTATAGGCTCAAAACATAAGCACTTCCTCGCTGGGAAAGGAAGAAAGAGTCTCGGAAAGAATCTTCAACCTCAACTGAACAAAAGAAGGAGAAAGAGGGAGATCCTAGACGTAAGCATTTAGTTCAGTATCAGCAAAAGCACCACCTAGTGAAGGAGCATGAACTTCATTGGTTTCAATATAAGGTTGAGTGGAGCGGCAAAGACAAAGACAGAGAGGAACTCTTATGAAAGAAGGTATGTAGTTGACCCAGCAACTATAGGTTTGTAAAAGATAGATGAAATTGAAACCGGCCCCTGAGATAGAGGGATTCACAACCTCAACAGATGAAACCGAAGGGAATCAGCTGAGATAGAATGCGCTGCAAGGCTGCTCGACCGATAGGATAGGGATTCGGGGTCAAGCCCTAGGCAGGGTCACACTAGTCTTCTTCGGGAGTTTAGAAAAGCTTTCCTAGATGCTGACACAAGGTCCGAAGAAAGATGCTCCGAGAGATAGGAAGCGGGCTTTCCAAGGGGTGGACCAGCTTACCCTGGCAGAGAGAGGGGACTTTTGGTACGATAGATAGTAGCTCGACCGAAGAGACGAAAGAAGTAGTTCGGAGAGGGGCTCTATCTCTGGCCGGGAGGAAGGAACCGGCAATCACCGTCTTGACCAGGAGACAACGGGGCTAAACGAAGCTAAGTCGGGGCAATTCTCTTTCTTTGCTTTGTATTGCGTCTATAAAGACTTCTTTCCTTACAAAAAGGAGACCGACGGCAGAGAGATCGCCTTCTTCACTTAACTAGTAATCTCATGAAAAGCATGAGCCCTACTCTTTGGGATGTCTTTTGGCACGGATAGCAGAAAACTTCGCCTTTTTGTATTTGGCCTATTTCCAATAAATAACATGTCAAGACTGGGCCTTGCTTAGGCAAAAGAAAGGAACTAGCTCACCTGGTCTTGTATCTTAACCGCGGTGATTTCCTTCTGACTAATTGTTGTAGGCCAAGATGCCGTTAGATAGGCTCTGCCACCCTATATAGACAACTCAAACTTCCTCGAGCGAGAGAAGGTAACCTTAACCAGCCTCCATCGCTGGAATCGACCGGCCTAGTGCATGAGAACCAAGCGCGGGCGTAGAGGAGTTTGGAGATTGTCCAAGTTGCCTTTCTTTCAGGACTCTAAAAGGAGCCAGTATGATCGATCTGATTCCAATGATCTGAGCACTCAAGCCCTATCCAATAGTACGGCACGTAGGTCAGGCTTAGTGACTAGTGTAATGTTCACAAAGTCTAGGTTGAGTTGGATTCAAGAACGATTTCGATCAAACCTCACTCAAAGGAGAAAAGAAAAAGTCTCAAGAGAAGAAGAAAGTCAATCACTAACTGTTTTGGGTAGACTTCTCTCAGGTAAAAGCTTCCACACTGTGCTAATCGTTCAACAACAGAATATTCAAGTAGACTCCTCACAAGCTGCCCTATTCATTGAAAGCCTATCCCAGCCCTAGAAGAGAAGTGTTAATGGAGCCCAATAGCAAGGAAATACCACTACTAATGTGGCCTTTGGTGTTCGGAACAGCCGAGAGACTACTAACATCTCGAGGGGATCAACTGACTCATTAGGAAGAGAACGAAATGAAATGCAGTACGGAATGGCGGTGCCAAGCCCAATCATCAACCACTCTTCTTCCTGCAGTAGAGTCAGTAGTATCCTATATATATTAACGGCGAAAGAAGGCCTATTCTAACTGGCATCCGTCTTTGATCAAGATCCCCTAGCCTCTGCGATGAAGTCTTGATTCGTTGGACAAAACAAACCCCCAGAACAGAAGATTCCTTCTTCCTAATATTCTTTCTTTCATTCTTCAAGTGTGCCATTCTCCCATCTATAGACAGTGGCTTCCTTATTCAATTGGTGAGGAAATGTGCAAAGAAAGGTGAAAGAGACGGAATGTGAACGAACAAGAAAAAAACTCTCATGGTAACTGAGTCAGAAGGTCCTCTACAAAGAAGAGATGTGAGATAGGTGGACTGCCTATGGATACCTTTTTCGGTTTCAAACTCTTTCATTCCTTTGTCTTTGGATTGCTTTGTCGGACAACCTTGCTTCTTTCAATTATACGAGTAGGCTAATGTCGTAAGTTCCGCATCTGATAGACGGAGCTAGGAGCTCATTGAAAATCAATCTCCTCCGTTCTGGAATGAGTCAGAGTTTCCGAGTTCTGTGGTTTAATGTCATGACATCCGTATATACATATGAGTGGTAATGTCGTAAGTGACTAGTATGAAAGAAAGTGAGTTATAGATAAACGAGGGTAATTCTGAAGTGCTAATCTAGGTCGTCACACCCCTTCTCTGAAGATAGGTGGTTTCCGAGGGAGGTAGATAGTGTCGTAAGTTCCTTTCAATCAATCATCAATTATACGAACTCTCGACCCTTCATTCAATTATACGAGTAGGCCTGAACATTCATTAGTAAAGTAGGCTCCCCTCTTCTTCTTACGCAAAGAAATTCTTATCTCTATATCTAAAGGCCCGCTTACTCAGTCAATTTCGTATACCTTGAGGCCTTTCCTGGATTCAAATCAATGACTCTTCGGAGTTGGAAATGGCACTGGCCTCTGCTATTCGGACTAGCCAACACACGCTCACCACAAAGGGTCAAGGCAGGAATCTAATTTCGAAGCAATCTCTAGAGTTTGCTTTTATCTGAACGGGTCTTGTAATAAAGACGGATTTCATATTGAGCTCCTAATATACCCTTTGACTGCATCCGTTAGTCGGACCTTTTGGTCATAACCTTTAGTCGCACCCATTGGCCGCAACTCTTTAGACACAACCTTTTGACGCATCCCTTGGATGTGACATTTGGATCGCATACTTGGCCGCACCCGTTGGTCATAACTCTTGGACTCAACCTTTGGATCGCATCTCTTGGCGGCATCTTTTGGACACAACTTCTAGATCACATCCATTCATCGCATCTTTTGATCGCATCTCTTGGACATAACTTTTGGTCACATCTGTTGGTCGCACCCGTTAGTCGCACCTGTTGGTCACAACTCTTGCTCGCAACCTTTGGATCATATCCTTTGGTCGCACCTCTTTGACGTAACTCTTGGATGTGACATTTGGATCGCATACTTGATCGCACCCGTTGGTCGCAACTCTTGGACTCAACCTTTGGATCGCATCTCTTGGCGGCATCTTTTGGACACAACTTCTGGATCACATCCATTCATCACATCTTTTGATCGCATCTCTTGGACCTAACTTTTGGTCGCATCTGTTGGTCACAACTCTTGCTCGCAACCTTTGAAACATATCTTTTGGTCTCACCTTTTTGACGCAACTCTTGGATCACATCCTTTAGGTTTAGGCCTTTTGATACAACTTTTGAATCATATTCTCTTTGTTGCATCTATATGAGGGGATGTCATCGTATAATCTCTTCAAATGAGACACGACCAAATGAAACAAACTTAACCATTGTATAATCTCTTCAAAAGAGACTAATGACCTTTCATGAATTAATCATTATATGAACTCTTTCATATAGATGATATATCTTATGTACCTTTTCATGAATCCCCAAACCTTCGCATCCTTTCGATTAAGAATATTCAACACTTGAAAACTCTATATGCAAGCCTTATAATTATAAATCAAAATTATAAATGGTATATAAATAGTATATATCTCATATATACTGTCTCAATTTAACCGAAACACGTACGTTGCTCTGATACCACTATTGGGTTTCGGATGTGCATAATACAGCGGAAAATAAAAATTTCGTCCAAAACCAATCCGAGGATCCGTGCGTATCGGTTAAATCAAAGAAATAAATCGTAAAGATATCTTTCAGATTACGCTTAATCCGTGACACTCAAACCATGCGTGTTGTCCATGCGCCTCTAAACGGGTTACCGTCCTAACTGATTTTCCGTCCTTCTAAGCCATCTAGGTCGGATCGTGCGGAAGTCATCTACTGCACACACAATCGGTCTCCACCGGAACTCTCAACAACCCATTCTCATCTTCTTAGGCCGAATATATCACAAGCGTCGAAAGTACGAACGCCTCTACCGGTATCCACACGAACAAACTTCTTAAAACGGGAAGAAGAACAATATATATGCTAGTAACTTATTCTCCTCTTGCACAAAAAAACTCTTTTCTTTCTTCTTCTTATTTTATCGCACAAAAGATATATATAATTCCTCTCATATAATCACACTCTTTCATTTTTATTATACAAAAAGAAAGCACCCTTTCATAATTTTGTCATACAAATTAGAAAGTATATTTTCTCTCTTTTGTCTCACAAAAGAGAATGTGAAATAATGAGAGAGAGAGAATGATGTGTTGTGTTGTGAATTTGGAGCCCTCTATGTCCTTATATAGAGGTGAAGAGTCATGTCTCTTCACACTAAAAGATGTGTATGACATCACTCATCATTATCCATATGTCATCATCGAGACTCTTCTAGATTACATGATCTTTTGTGCTCATAGTCTTTATATACATATATATCACATCTTATCACATAAGATGACAATATATTTTGTGACATTCTTATGCAACTCATCATATAAGTCGCTAGGATTTTCTGCGCCCGTTTCAGTTTGTTCTTTGTGTGTGACCCTGTAGGTTCACTTAATGTTGGCAATAGACTTAACAGTCTATAAATCATGAGCGGACTCTAGCAAGCCATCATGACTACCCAATTTAAGTGAATATCGGTGATCCGATTTACCTAATCAACAATCACGTATTTAGTCCCTTTGTCACACGATATTTGTAACGATCATAAGGCATGTAATACGTCATCCTTATATTAATCGAATAATATTTCTTGATCCCAAATTAAACTGAACAAGAACAAATGACATTAATAACTCTTATTAATTCATTTGAGTATGGCTATACATTTCTTCAATTCAATTCATCAAGAGGCCTAAAGATAACTCTCTCATTTATGAGAGGAACAAATCCCATCTTGATTGCACTCATCCCTCTACATGTTTTATTATATACCTAATCATAACCGTTATGACTATCCGGTTAAAGACAATGTTAGATTATATTAAAGTATAAAATTACTCATGTTGGGAACCGAGACAATCTCAGGCCAAAGGACTATAAATACTTTATATTACAAGAATCGCTAATGACGTAAAACATGTAGCATTCTTATGGTGAGTCAGTCCAGTATATGGTCTCTAAGATATACCTACGTTAATGACTTGATAACTATTTATCCATTATCAGTAAAACATGATCATCAGTCAACTAATATACTGGTGTGCATTTATAGCTTGTATATAAATATATATTTATTTGTATCCGCAAGTATATTTGTCTCCAAAAAGGTCCTATAAATGACCAGGGACGATTTAGAATAACATTCATAATACTTTATAGTTTTACTTTACTATCAAAGTCACACACTTTGACGACATAAAGCTGAATTGCATATTCATGGTCTATTTTAATTATATTAAAATAACCTATGCGCGCATATTATATGAAATATCTTAGAATAAATATTATGTTTATTATTACAATTCATCATCTAGGTCACAAACACTTTGGCCTATGGCATAACACCATCATCTCCCCCCTACTCGCCCAATTTATTTTTACAGTGTTAATTAGTAGGAAGATAATTTTTTGTTTATTTTAATTATTATTTATTCTTTTATTTTTTATATATTTTTGTTTTTATATTTTTTATTTTATATTTTTTTATTTTTTTATTTTTTTATTTTTTATTTTTTATTTTTTATTTTTTATTTTTTATTTTTTATTTTTTATTTTTTATTTTTTATTTTTTATTTTTTATTTTTTATTTTTTATTTTTTATTTTTTATTTTTTATTTTTTATTTTTTATTTTTTATTTTTTATTTTTTATTTTTTATTTTTTATTTTTTATTTTTTATTTTTTATTTTTTATTTTTTATTTTTTATTTTTTATTTTTTATTTTTTATTTTTTATTTTTTATTTTTTATTTTTTATTTTTTATTTTTTATTTTTTATTTTTTATTTTTTATTTTTTATTTTTTATTTTGAACTCTTTTATCTTTTCAATTATTTTCATTTATTTTATTATTATTAATTATATTCTTTTGTTTATTTAATTTTATTTAATTTATTAAATATGTGTGAGGGTATTTTTGTCATTTTCAAAAAATTTAACCATTGTATGGATGGAAAAGTGGATGTAGGGGGGATTTGTAAAGAAAATGTGTATGACATGGGGGGTTTTGTAAAATTTGAAAGGCAGGGGGTTATTTATAAATTTCTCTTATGTAAATTAATAATTTCGATAAAATAATAATTTTTCTGAAGATCCTTATATAAATCTATGGTCCAATCAACATCATAAATTAATAATCTCCTAAAATTACAAAGATGGCTAGGATAATTTAGTAAAATATGAATCTATTGTTGTTTGCTTTCTTATTAAAATTTAAATCAAAATGAATTTCGTCTCTAACTTTTCTCACGGCATCCAAAAATTCCAGTGTCGCGTTCTCAAACTGCAACAAAAAATTGTGAAGGTTTGTCGATACTATTATTGCTTCCTTTCGCATAACTGGTTCTAATGGTACTGTATCTTCCTCAGCTTCATCCTCAACCGGGTTTTCAATTATGGTATCGGCAGTTTCTTCTAATCTTTGGACCTCCGAACATGCTTCCTTTCACCCGAGTAATCCAATAGGTGCTTGACATCCATTTTATTGCGGTAACTAAAATCATTAATCATTGTGTCGAGTTCACGAATGCCTTCAATATTTGCTTCATTTAGTTCTAGTACATTGAATAACTAGATTCAAGTTCCGAGTATTTAATATATTCATGCATTTTCTTATTTTATTAAATTTAAGTTTGCTAAAAATAAAAAAACTCTTTTAATTAATAAATTATTAATTTATTGTTTAATTAATACCTCTCTAAATTAATAAAATTTTACGGTCCCGACAATATTAATTTATAGAGGTTCTACTGTACTCTAAAATTATTATATATACACCTTAAATTTTAACGTATAATCCATGACAAAAGAGCCATACTAAAATACACATGTAAAAGATTGCAAAATCTCAAATTATTAATTGCCCAACAAATTTCATGTTTATCAACCTGTTGTTATTTGTATGAATTTTTATGATTTACACTACAAGAAAATGTTATATTATTGACGGAGTTGTCCATATTAATATTTGGCCGTCCTTAATAATACGTTATTAAGAACATGTCGTAGCTAAACAAACCCCTCGTTCATGATAATAAAATATTAAACACAATCCGTTCAGAAAAATAAATAATCGTTCGTGATAAATATGGACAACCCGTGTGTGATAACAAAAGTTGTCCATAATACCATTACACACGACATATATCACATACGGACTATGCGTGATATATTCATGGACGGCCTTTTATTTCACACACGGCATGTTTATATTAATGTTCTAGTTACCTAAAATAAAATTGGGATTTGAGCAACAATATCTTGTTTTTTGGGCCTATGTGCCACTGAATTTGGGAATGAAGCCATTTTATTACAAACTTAAGAAATATGAAAGTATATATTTTTTAATAAAAAATATTTTACAAGATAAAAATAGTTTATTTTCATATCGTAATAAAAAGTATATTATACATAATAATATTGAATAAATATAAAAGGTATACTGCACATGGAAAAGATATATACATGATAAGTAGAGCACATGTTATGTATGTCATACTGTTGAACATTCATAAAATGTATCATGAACATAGAAAAGGGGTATGCATGATAAAAAGGCTACGTTTATATGACAATATTGAATATGGATAAAAGGTACATTTAACATGAAAATTATGTATATAAGTTATGATAAAAAGTATATTATGGATGACAAAATGCTTTTCGTACTTGAGTATTTTGGATGGGTGTTTTAGGTTTTTGGAATTGAGATGTTTTAAGTTTTTTGGAATTGAGATATTTTAGGTTTTTGGAATAGAGATATATTGGATTATGTACTAAATTTTGTGAGGTGTTTTATTATTATTGTGATTCAAATTATGAATTGTATTTTGGTCTGAATATGGTGTAATTTAATCATCTTTTTTATTTTATGTATGAATACAAAAATTATATGAAATCTAATGTAACATTCATTTTACGAACAACCCATGCGTGATATTCTATTTATTACACACGACCCGTTCATGTTTTTGCCGTCCATAATAACTTTCTAAGCATGGGCCATGCGTGATAAGTTTATTCATGATAACATATTACACATTGCTTATGTGTGATATAGTCATTCATGATAAGCTAATACACAGGGGTCGTATGCGATAAGGTCGTCCATGATAATCTATTAAACATGGGTCGTGTTTGGTAAGGTCGTCCATGATAATATATTACACATGGGTCGTATGCGATAAGGTCATTCATGAAAACAATTATCTTGGATGGTTTTTTATGTTATTATGGACGGGTCATGCTTGAAGAACATTCATGGACGGACCGTCTATAAATAGGGATTATTACAAATGAAGTATTGTGGACGACTCATCATGGACGACTAGCCGTACATGATATCTATCATGGACGATTTTGAGAACATCACGGATGTCTTTTCTCGTCCATAATGAAACTACACATATATTATTTGGTACTACTCTAATCTTTAGAGCATTATTTTGTTATGTGATAGTACAAGTTCTCAATGATACATAAACATGTCTATTTATAGATTCATCAAACAAACTCAATTATAATATTTTATTAAACCAATTTAAACTTGATTCTATCATATTTCTTTGTTTACATTGCCATTGATCATTGACCATTGACCAGCATATGCTTCATGCATGGTTTGTAAATTTTTTTTCATGTGCCTTCTAGACTTCTCTCCATTTTATCCATCCATTTTTGCCTTTATTTCTTCTTTTTTTTGTTTTTTGCAAGCCCCGTAGGACGTCTTTATTTCATTTTAACCAGCATAGGTAATATTGTGTTTTCCACATATTTTTTCATGTAAATTCTTCTTATGCATTACTTTCGTTCATAAAAAAAATCATTATTTACTAATTTTTCAAGTCTTTTAACATATCTCAAGAATGGACTGTTGTTTAATTGAGGCCTATAAGAGGGTAAATACGTGTGAGTTTTATATTTTTAGGATTTTATGCTTTTTAGTGTTTTTAGACTTTTAAGTTGGATAATTTACATTAATAAAGAAATAGATAATTAAAATAAATAAATAAAAATATCGAGCACGAGATCTGTGAAGTTCAGCCAGATGATTGTGTTATGTTGTGTTTGACGAGTATCTAATCGCTTTGGGTATTCCTGATAAACTGGTAATTTGTGAATTTTGAGATACATATGACCGGTGAAAATATTGGGGAAAGATATTCGAAGATTTCAGAAAGCATTTAAGAAAAATACAAGAAGCACGAAATAGAAAGAAATAGTCAAATATTCAAGTTGAGAGCTAAACTTCCAAATTAAAAGTTCTCGAAATTTGTTTTGGTTTCTACCCCCACGTGGTGAAAAAATAAAATTATTCGACGTATTTTTGCAGGGTGAAAACTACGAAAATGTCATATTCTGTTATGTTGTGTTCGACACGTATCTGAACTTCGATATACACGTGATCAGTGAAAATATATGGAAAGATATTCGTAGACTCTAGAAAATAATTGTGTACGACTCACCATCTTTAAAATAATTTTCTACACCATGTCTCCATAGCACAATTATCTCCTCTAAATGTGTTGTTTATTTGACACAATTCATGTGTATATGGATCTATGGATAATAAAATAATTGCTAAAAAATTTATGAACAAAATGTGATTGTTCTTTTCAAACAATACCCAAAATTGTATGTCCATTAGGCCACTATCACAACAAAAAGAAAGAAAGAAAGAAAAAAAGAAAAAAAGAAAGAAAGAAAGAACGAAAGAACGAAAAATGATATATAGAAAGAAATACTAATATCAAAACAGAGAAAATGAAACTAGCTTCAAAGGAGAATGATAGAAATATCAAAGCCAAATTACACATCCAGCCAAATTACAAATCATATCACAAATATAAGTATTTAAGTTGACCTTTAATCTCACTTGACTGCATTCTCTAGAATGAATTTCTGAATCAATGTTTGTCCACATAAAAATGACAAAAAACTTATTCTAACCTATTGTTTACATAAATTATCAATTATATTTTTCCTCACGTTCACCACTTCTTTTTAATTTTCCATCTTGAACATGTGAAGCATGGAGAATTTTCTTTCTTGCATACAAAAGTGTCTGCTTTGAGTTTTTTTCAAGTTTCCTTTCAATAAAATCTTCGAAAATTTACTCCAATTATGTATCATATCAAGATTTTCTCCTCAAAAGACTTCACCTCACCCCTCATATCAAGTTGACTAGCGAAGAAATTTATAATTTTGGAGAAGTCCAATGTCGCTAGTCATTAAGGCGAATGTACACAGATAATCGCCAATTTTGGGATTCGATGTTGTCCATTCAATCCAATCCAATCCAATCCGGTCAGATCACTGAGAAGCCGAAATTAAGATCAGTAGAGCGAGGCGAGGAGATATCAGAAAACCTAACTTCGATTTTGGTGAAGAAAGCCTGATGCTATCGACAAACTATTGAGCATATAAATGAATTTTAGAGATAAACAAATAGTTAGCTCTGTTTTTCTAAATTGATTGCCTGTAAATGCAACTCTATTCATAGATTGAAGTTGAATTACAAACAATTAGAATAATATTGCTCGAGCACAATCTTTCGGAAAACAAAATAGAACAATATTGATATGACTATTATAATGTCTCCATGAAGGTTTCAACATAACAGTCAATCATTGAGAAAATACACAATTAAAGAATAAATTAAATAAATCAAGCCATGATTTGTTTTCCCAAGTTCGTACATGTTTAAATATGTGTAGTTATCTTCATTTCAACATTAATAGTTGAAATTCAATTAGGCATCGAGTATTAAATCTAACAAACTTTCATATATATATATATATATATATATATATATATATATATATAGAGAGAGAGAGAGAGAGAGAGAGAGAGAGAGAGAGACCTTAGTGTAGAAACAAAGCGAAAAGGTGAAAGAAGCAAAGTTTGCTGCTTCTTTTGAACGGACGTCAAAAATAAGTGGAGATGAAAACTGAAATAACTGACTATTGCTATTTTATAATTCACTGGCCCAAAGGTTTTAAGCTAACAAAAAGCCCAATACATAGTCTTGTGGTGAAAGATTTGAAACAAGTTCATGGTATTGACTATGACGAAACTTTCTCGCCTGTAGCTATGTCTAAATCCATCATAATTCTATTAGTCATAGCAGCATATTATCACTATAAAATATGGCAAATGGATGTCAAAACAGCTTTTCTAAATGGAAATCTTACCGAGGACGTGCATATGATGCCGAGGGTTTTGTCGATCCTAACAATTCTGGTAAGGTTTTCAAGCTTCAGAAATCCATTTATGGATTGAAGCAACCGTCTCGAAGTTGGAACCTTCGTTTTGATGAAGTCATCAAAAGTTTTGGTTTTACCAAAAGTGAAGGTGAGCCTTGTTTTTACATGAAGTTCAGTGGGAGCGCCGTAGTATTCCTGGTGCTTTACGTAGATGACATATTACTCATGGGAAATGACGTCCCAACGTTATTGAACGTCAAGAAATGGTTGGGAGATAATTTCTTGATGAAAGACCTAGGAGAAGCCTCCTACATGCTAGGAATCAAGATATATAGAGATAGATCTAAAAGGCTTATAGGTCTGAGTCAAAGTATATACATAGACAATGTCATGAAATGGTTCAAAATGCAAAAATCTAAGAAAGGATTTTTGCCCTTGTCACATGGCGTTTCTCTCAGTAAGACACAGTGTCCTACAAGTGAGCAAGAACGAAGACGCACGATTAAGATCCCATATGCTTCGGCTATAGGATCTATCATGTATGCCATGATATGTACTAGACCAGATGTGTCATACTCATTGAGCGCAACAAGCACGTTTCAGTCTAATCCAGGTGAAGATAACTGGATAGCTGTTAAAAGAATTCTTAAGTACTTACAAAGAACTATGGACCTGTTCCTAGTCTATGGAGGTATAGAAGACGAGCTCGTTGTAAAGGGCTACACCTACGTAAGCTTCCAGACAGACTCAGATAACTTTAGATCGCAATCAGGTTATTTATTTTGCCTAAATAAAGGCGTAATGACATGGAAGAGTTCCAAGCAATGTACTGTGGCAGATTCTTCAACGGAAGCAGAGTATATAGCCACTGCAGAAGCGGCTAAGGAAGTTGTTTGGATAAAGAACTTTTTGGAGGAGCTAAGAGTAGTTCCGAGCATCTCAGAACCAGTGGATCTATATTGTCACAACAATGGAGCGATCGCACAAGCAAAGGAGCCGAGATCTCACCAAAAGTCCAAGCACATACTGTGATGCTTCCATCTAATCAGAGAGATCATACAAAGGGGTGATGTTAAAATGTGTAGAGTGCCATCGGACGACAATGTCGGCGATCCATTAACTAAACCACTCCCACAAGTGAAGCATGAGAGTCATGTTAGGTCTACGGGCATAAGATGCTTAGAGTTTTCCTAGTGCAAGTGGGAGACTGTAGGATTAGTGCCCTAGGCCAAATGTATTTGTGCTAGGTAATGGATTATGTATTAAGACATTATTATTTATTCAATAAAGGTTGTTTCTTATATATCTGTGTGTATGGGTTGTGAATGTAAATCTTATATCAACCAAGAATGACACTTCGGGTTCACGTCATCAGAATACGTGATTCTGATAGTAGAACTGTGAACCAACGAATGACATTCTAAATTGTCCCTAGTGATATGTAGGATGTTTATAGAGATAGACATACTTCAGGTAAGAAGCTACATATCCACACTAGAATATTCGCAGGCTGGATGATCATGTTCTGCTGATCATAGACATAGAGATGTCAAGTAAAGAATTAGAGAACACGTACTGGACTGACCACACTATGAGAATATGCATGGTATATGTCATTAGTGATTCTCTTATGAATAGTGTGCTTGTTCCTACGACCGGAGGTCACCATGGATTCCTGTATTTGGAACTGCATACTTTAATATGATCCTACGTCATCCGTAATGGGATGATCATTAGGGTCATCATTAGGTATGCAATGAATCATGACGAAGAATGTGAGTGATCAAGATGGGATTTGTTCCTCTCGTCATGAGGGAGATATCTCTGGGCCCCCTAATGAACTAGGACTGAAGGAAATGCATGACCATGCTCAAAATGGATTAACATGTTTTGTTAATATCATTTTGTATTTACTCAGTCTAATTCTCGATTAGGAAAGAGACTTTGATCAAACTCAAGAATGACATACTTCCATGCCTTGTGATCAAGACATGTCTATTGAGATAGGTTCAGGATCGCTGATCATTTCATTTAACATGGGTAGTCATGACATCAGTCTAGAGGTTACTCATGACTTACGATCTTTAGAAGATCGTTGCCAGCGTTAAATGAAATCTACACGGTCACACAATGGACTCCATTCTGACGGGAAGAAAATACCTTAGAAATAGTTATACATGTGATGTATAAATTTGTGAAAGAATTGTTCCGACCAACTGGAAACAAGTTCCGATCGGCGGGAACTAAATTTTACATATGCTGGAATTGTTCCGGTCGACCGGAACTAAAATTTTGCATATGCTGGAATTGTTCCGGCCAACCGGAAACAAGTTCCGGTCAGCCGGAACTAGTGATAGAATTGTTCCGGCCAACCGAAAACAATTTTTGGTCGGCCGGAACTAGTGCTGGAATTGTTCCGGCCAACCGGAACACTCTTGGTGGCTGGAAGAGTTTTCTTATCGAAACTTGCCTTTCTTTCACCCCTCTCTCTAGTATAAATAGAGGGGCATACCCCCTCTATTAGATATACAATTAGAAGCCTTAGAGGAAGTCGTAATACCAAGAGAGAGAGGGAGAATCTTGTGAGGGTAATTTCGGAAAGTATTTTTGGACTCGTCTAGCCGAGTTCGGTAATTCCGTCTATCTGAAGTTCGCGTGGATACGAGTAGAGGTTCTCTAACTTAAGAACTTGCGATCGATCATTCTTCATCCCTAGGAGAAGCAAGGAGTTTTGCGAGCCAAGCTTCAATAAGGAGTTTCGCGAGCCGAGCTTCACGAAGGAGATGGTTGCGAGTCAGAAAAGTTCAGACCTACATCCATTCTTCGACTCGAGGATCAGGAAGATCCGAGGTATAAATTTTAATGGTTCATCTCGTACTTTTATTCCCTTAATGTAGATCCTAGGGCAGGTTAAATCCATAGGTTCCGCTGCGCATGTAACGTACATTGCTATGAATTTCCCAATAGGTTCATCATCTATGAGTGTCACATTATCATCATTAGACCCGAGAAATCCGTATCTCTCGGGCTCTTGACGAATCCTACTGGATCTACGTTGAGTCCGTTGTGTTTCAAGCTCGCCAACTCTTTGAGAGCTTGTTTGTTCCTCCATCATAGATTCTGCGACTATAGGTGGGTGGGTCTCAAATTTCTTTGAGTTGTACTTTACTCCCACTGCTTCTCATAGAGACAAACTCTCTTTCCAAGAAGGCTCCATTGCGAGCAACAAACACTTTGTTCTCCGATGGGTGGTAAAAGTAATATCCTTTAGTTTCCTTAGGATATCCCACAAACAAGCACTTATCATATTTAGGTCCGAGTTTATCGGGAAACTGACGTTTGACATAAGTCTCACATCCCCAAATTTTAAGAAAAGATAACTTGGGGTCTTTCCCCGTCCATATCTCATATGGTGTCTTTTGAACCGCTTTGGATGGAATCCTGTTCAGTATGAATGCGGCAGTCTCAAGAGCGTAACCCTAGAAATACAGTGAAAGACTCGTTTGACTCATCATCGATCGAATCATATCCAATAAGGGTCGATTCCTCCTTTCGGACATTCCATTCCGCTGCGGAGTTCCTGGAGGAGTCAGTTGTGAAACTATTCCACATTCTCTAAGATGATCCTCAAATTCCTGACTCAGATATTCGCCTCCTCGATCGGATCAAAGTGCTTTAATCTTCTTGCCAAGTTGATTTTGTACTTCATTCTTAAATTCTTTGAACACTTCAAAGGATTCAGACTTGTGCTTCATTAGGTAGACATAACAATATCTACTCAAGTCGTCCGTGAAAGTTATGAAGTACCGATACCTACCTCTGGCCGGCGTAGTCATTGCTCCACATACATCAGTATGTATGAGTTCTAATAAGTCATTGACCCTTTCACCAACTTTTGTGAAGGATTTCTTAGTCATCTTGCCAAGTAAACAAGACTCGCACGTCTCAAATGATTCCAAATCAAATGAGTCTAAAAGTCCATGAGAGTGGAGTTTATAAATGCGTTTCTCATTTATGTGGCCTAAGCGACAGTGCCAGAGGTGTGTCGTATTTGAGGCATTTGGTTTGAATCGTTTACTGTTAATGTTATACATGGATTTATAATTCTCTTTCTTAAGATCTAGCACGTAAAGACCTCTTTCTAATAGAATATTTATATAAAAAAGATTATCCTTTAAGATAGAACAATTATTATTCTCAATAATAAATTTATAACCATCCAAAGCTAGACTAGAAATACAAATAATATTTCTACTCATAGCAGGTACAAAATAACAATTATTAAATACTAATACAAGTCCACTAGGCAAAGTCAATAAATCAGTTCCTACGGCTAATGCAGCAACGCTTGCTCCATTTCCCACACGCAGGTTGACTTCGCCCTTAGCTAATCTTCTACTCCTTTGTAGTCCTTGCACATCATTACAAATGTGAGTACCACATCCAGTATCCAATACCCAAGATTTAGGAGTAAGTGAATTAGTTTCAATAACAAAAATACCTGAAGCAGTAGTCATACTACCCTTCTTGATTTCGTCCTGATAGAGTTTGCATTTTCTCTTCCAATGGTCAACCTTGTTGCAATGGAAGCAAACTCCCTCCTTGTCTTTCTTGATCTTAGGTTTGGGCAACACCTTGCCTTTACCGTTGCTCTTGTTCCCGGTCTTTTTACCCTTCTTCTTGTGAACCATTAAGATGTCTTTGACAATATTTGTCTTCATGTCCTCTTGTGCGTTCTTAAGCATCCAATGCAACTCGATGATAGATTTCTCCATCTGATGCATATTATAGTTCATGATAAATTGCTTAAAACTAGGAGGCAACAATCCAAGAATTATGTCAATAGCCAATTTTCTGGGCATAGCTGAACCAAGCCTCTCTAATTGATCAAGATAACTCTTCATCTTGAGTACATGAGCACTCAAAGATGAACCTTCAGCCATCTTCGTGTCAGTCAGAGAGGCGGTCGCTTTGTAGCACTTAACTCTAGCCTGCTCTTGGAACATTTCCTTGAGAGTTACGATCATATCGTAAGCACCCATGTCCTCCAGTTGCTTTTGAAGCTCGGAGGTCATGGTCGCTAGCATGAGACAAGCTATCTCCGTGTCGTCTTTGACGTACTTAGCATACGCGTCTCGGGCAGCCCTTGGGGCTCCCTTTTCTGGTTACTCTTGGTAAGCCTCTTCTATGACATACAGTTTATTATCAGCCTTGAGAACAATTCTAAGGTTTCTAAACTTGTCAAGGAAGTTAGACCCATTGAGCTTATCCTTCTCAAGGATAGATCACAAATTCAACCAAGTTGAATTATTATTTACCATTATTCTATAAGTTAAAATGTAAAGTGTCATTATTATTTATTCATTGGGGTTGTTTCGTTTTGGTATTTCTTATATTGTACTCCCACTATTTTTCTTCAAATCAACCACCTTCAGGAGTATTGATTCGGAAACTTCAAATGAATGAGATTTCATAGTGAGTCAAGATCCGTATTTCATTGAGTATTAAGTGCGCTTTGGCGCAACCCTCAATACACAACTATTTAGGTAGGAACACTTCCAATTGTATCATAAACAATTCTTTCCTTTTATGGAATGAGCATCATATGCCCGGTGTATTATTTATTCATCTTGTGCCCTGAGCCCAAGTCCGACTTGCTTAGTCAGTTAAGTTTAACCATGTATGATTATCATCGAAACAGAGTCCAGCACACTCAGCTTTGGCATGACCCATGCTGGATGCCATTTCTCGCATATCCTCCTTTACGAAGACAATCCTCCATATGCTCAGCTTTGGCATGACCCACATGGAAGAATGTCTAAGTACTAAGGGCTTCGGTGACGTGGGAGGCACTTCATTACTTAATATTCTGAAGGATTATACTTTAGATTTATAAAATGTAAACATTACATAAACTAAGTTAAATATGGTATGAGCCTAATGCTCATGAGCAATCATGAGGTTCCTAACCCTAGATCTATCTATAGATTGCAGGAGAAATCTTCAACGAATCTTTCATTGTGTGTGCGAAGATCCAATGCCATCTTCCGAAAATTACGCCAAGATCTCTTGCCTTGAAGTCTTGAAATAATATCTATCCTAACAACTATCCTATTGCTAGAAAAGGTAATTTACAAATTTGGACAACTCACTGGTTGCCATAAATTACAACTTTGGACAACTCACTGGTTACCATAGATATTAAATAAAATTACAAGCATTCACACACGAGATTACATCACAGAACAATCACAGATCTAAAGCTCATACCATATTTGTATATTTAAATTCTATGTATAACAAAATTAGGGTTTCTCGCAAAATTCAGCATTATTCCGTTGGGAACAAAACTGTTCCGTTCTCAACGGAGACGTGCTAGAAATTTCGTATTTTCTTTTGTTTTAGTTCCGTTTCCAAAATGGGTTTCGAAAAACTATTTTTCGAAACTCTAGAAAGTCATAATATCCAATATTATATTATTAGAAACTATTTCCGTGATGTTTTGAAATAATATTTTCAAAACCCTAAAATTTATCATACTAGAATTTACTAAATTTTAAATATTTAATCGACGATTATTTCCTTAACGAACGCTCTGATGCCAATGTTGGGAAATCCATAGGCATGTATGTTACATGCGCAGTGGAACCTATGAATTTAACCCGCCCTAGGATCTACGTTAAGAGAATAAAAGTACAAGATTAGCCATTAAAATTTATACCTTTGATCTTCCTGATCTGCGAGACGAAGAACGGATGTAGGTTTGAACTTTTCTGAGTCTCAACCGTCTCCTTCCTGAAGCTCAGCTTGCGAAACTCCTTCCTGAAGCTTGGCTCGCAAAACTCCTTCTGTAGCTCGGCCCGCGAAACTCCTTCCTTCTCCTAGGGATGAACATCGATCGCTCGCAAGTTCTCAAGTAAGAGAATCTCTACTCGTATCGACGCGAACTACAGATGCACGGAATAACCGAACTCGGCTAGACGAGTCCGGAAATACTTTCCGAATACTCTCAAAACTTTCTCTCTCTTTTCTGTGTGAAAGACGGCCTCTAAGGCTTCTGAATTGTGTGTCCAATAGAGAGACTATGGCCTTCTATTTATACTAGAGAGAGAGGCGAATGATTGCTCAGTTACCATAACTAAAACCCTAATCTGTGCCTATTCCGTTGCCAACGGAATATGTATTTCCATAAAGGAATACTTGGCAGCTAAGGT
Organism: Juncus inflexus; assembly: GCA_024447665.1. Lineage (NCBI taxonomy): Eukaryota > Viridiplantae > Streptophyta > Magnoliopsida > Poales > Juncaceae > Juncus > Juncus inflexus. The sequence goes on along the minus strand of JAJHPC010000013.1, from coordinate 5,286,411 downwards.
TATTGCAGTTACCATATCTAGTCCATTGCCAACAGAATGGTACTGTTTTTGTTCAATTAATTATCCAATAATTGATTATTTCGTTCACCAATTTATACATCATATGTATAACTGTTTTGAGACATATTCATTCCCTACGAATGGAGTTCATTGTGTGACCGTGTAGGTTCCATTTAATGCTGGCAACGATCTTCTAAAGATCGTAAGTCATGAGTAACCTCTAGACTGATGTCATGACTACCCATGTTAAATGAAATGATTAGCGATCATAAACCCATCTGAATAGACGTTTGTTTATTCCTTTTGTTCTACGATATATGTCTTGATCACAAGGCATGGAAGTATGTCATCCTTGAGTTTGATCAAAGTCTCTTTCCTGATCGAGAATTAGACTGAGTAAATACAAAATGATATTAACAACACATGTTAATCCATTTTGAGTATGGCCATGCATTTCCTTCAGTCCTAGTTCATCAGGGGGCCCAGAGATATTTCCCTCATGACGAGGGGAACAAATCCCATCTTGGTCACTCACATTCCTCGTCATGATTCAGTGCATACCTAACGATGACCCCAATGATCATCCCGTTACGGATGACGTAAGATCATATTAAAGTATGTAGTTCCTTATACAGGAATCCATGGTGACCTCAGGTCGTAGGAACAAGCACACTATTCATATGAGAATCACTAATGACATATACCATGCATATTCTCATAGTATGGTCAGTCTAGTACGTGTTCTCTAAAACGTACTTATATTCCAGACTTGATATCTCTATGTCCATGATAAGCATAACATGATCATCCATCCTGCGAATATACTAGTGTGGATATATAGCTTCTTACTTGAAGTATGTCTATCTCTATAAACATCCTACATATCACTAGGAACATTTTAGAATGTCATTTGTTGGTTCACAGTTCTACTATGAGAATCACGTATTTTGATGACTTGAACCCGAAGTGTCATTCTTGGTTGATATAAGAAATTTACATTCACAACCCATACACACAGATATATAAAAAATAATCTTTATTAAATAAATAATAATGTCTTAATACATAATCCATTTCCTAGCACAAATACATTTGACCTAGGGCACTAATCCTACATATCGTTGCCAGGGTTAATTGAAACCTACACGGTCACATAATGAACTCCATTTATTCGGGAAGAAAATACCTCATAAATAGTTATACATGTGATGTATGAATTGGTGAAAAAATAAAGCATTAGATGCTGAAATTTTACGAAGGCTAAAATTGATCCGGTCGAACGGAAAAATCCTCAGGTCGAACGGAACAGATTCTGTTGGAACGGACCAGTTCTTAGTTAGAACAGACCATATATGGTAACAGTTTTTCGGTCGAACGGAACACAGGTTTCGGGCGAATGAAACTTTGTCGGCAGGAAGGGTTTCCTTATCGAAACTTGTCATTCTTTCACGCCTCTCTCTAGTATAAATAGAGGGGCATACCCCCTCTATTGGACCCACAATTAAAAGCCTTAGAGGCAGCGGTAATACCAAGAGAGAGAGAGAGAGAGTTTTGTGAGGGTAATTTCGGAAAGTATTTCCGGACTCGTCTAGCTGAGTCCGGTAATTCCATCTGTCTGATATTCGTGTGGATACGAGTAGAGATCTCCTACTTTGGAGATAAGCAAGCGATCGGTTCTTCATCCCTATGAGAAGCAGGGAGGTTTGCGAAGTCGAGCTTCAGGAAGGAAATGGTTGCACATAAAAAAAGTTCAGACTTACATCTGTTCTTCATCTCACGGATCAGGAAGATCCGAGTTATACAATTTAATAGTTAATCTTGTACTTTTATTCCCTTAATGATGGTCCTAGGGCGGGTTGAATCTATAGGTTCTGTAGCACATGTAACGTACATGACTATGGATTCCCTAACAACTAGCCCCCCTTACGTTCCGATTCGGGGTGTTACAATCTCCCCCACTTAAACTCTGACATCATCGTCAGAACTCACAGATGGCCAGTTGTATCCTAGTACACATCCGTGCGCAGTGCCATACGATAGTACTTCAGGTCTCTTTCAACACATACATATCTGTGTGCGACCGCACGATAGTACCCTTAGGATGGAACTTCTCTGATACTATAAGTAAGAGACTAGTACATTTACTGGCCCAGCCCAACCTTCAGGCCCACACCATATTGTCCTGAAAAAAGCTCAAGATTGGTTTGTGCTAGAAGTTAATACACTAGCCTATTTAAGTAACACAATTTCACATTCACAAGTGAAGGTGAGACTAATCACTAGCCCTCTTATGTTCCAGTCTGGGGTATTACAAATTCCCCCACTTAAATTCTGACATCCTCGTCAGAACTCACAGATGGCCAGCCACATCCTAGTACACATCCATGCGCACCGCCATACGATAGTACTTCAGGTTTCTTTCAACCAAGACATATATCCGTATGGGTTAAATCTATAGGTTCCGTAGCACATGTAACGTACATGACTATGGATTCCCTAACAACTAGCCCCCCTTACATTCTGGTCCGGGGTGTCACAATCTCCCCTACTTAAACTCTGACATCATCGTCAGAACTCACAGATGGCCAGTTGCATCCTAGTACATATCCGTGCGCACTGCCATACGATAGTACTTCAGGTCTCTTTCAACAAATACGTATCTGTATGCGACCGCACGATAGTACCCTTAGGATGGAACTTCTCTGATACTATAAGTAAGAGACTAGTACATTTACTGGCCCGGCCCAACCCCAACCTTCAGGCCCACACCATATTGTCCTGAAAAAGGCTTAAGATTGGTTGGTGCTAGTAGTTTATACACTAGCCTATTTAAGTAACACAATTTCACATTCACAATTGAAGGTGAGACTAATCACGAGCCCTCTTATGTTCTAGTCCGGGATATTACAAATTCCCCCACTTAAATACTGACATCCTCGTCAGAACTCACAGATGGCCTGCCACATCCTAGTATACATCCATGCGCACCGCCATACGATAGTACTTCAGGTTTCTTTCAACCAAGACATATATCCATATGCGACCGCACAATAGTTTTCTCGGTATCGAACTGCTCTGATATCATATGTAAGAGCCTAGTGCATTAATTGGCACAGCCCAACCTTCATGCCCACACCATATTGTCCTGAAAAAGGCTTAAGATTGGTTGGTGCTAGTAGTTTATGCACTAGCCTCTTTAAGTAACACAATTTCACATTCTCGAGTGAAGGTGGGGCTAATCACTAGCCCCCCTTACGTTCCGGTATGGGGTGTTACACTCACCAAGTTAAGAGTTTGTCCCATCCTCGGGAAATGTAATATAAAAGGTGAGAGGAAAAAGAAGTACTCACTGAGTTGGTGCCGGGGGTTCGAATCTTGCTTTCGACATTTCCCTGTTTCGGAAGTTCGTCCTTTATCTGGGAGCTTAAAGTCGTTCGCCATGAAGCTGTGCCAAATGGCGCGGTCTCTATGTCCGTGAGGAATCCTAGCCTTTCTAGTTCCCCCAGGTTTATTTTCCGGCCCTCGGATCTTCATGTCCCACGACCAGGCTTCCGGTGCTAACGAATTTTGCCAGCCTTGCTGTTAGTGCTCCGCAGGTTATTTCTGTTTCGGGTTCCCTTCTCCCTTATTGCAGCAAGTTGTTGATCATTTTCTCTGTTATGTGCCAACGCAGAACCCCATTCCTTTGCGTTATTGTCGGATATAGAAACACTCTTGGTCTTGATTGACCTCAAGACTGAACCACTCGCAAAGTTTGAACGGGTTTATTATTACGGGATGCCCGAATAGCCACGATGTAACTTGATAGGTTTGGTCATCAAAGGTTGCATTTACGTAGAATAGGCGAATTAGGGTTTCGTAACCCGGGTCGGATATAGTCAAAAGCCCATTAAATTTCCAAAAATCCGGGAATTGAATCACGAAATCATAGATCTTGCGTGATTTATCATGGCGGAGAGCATGAAAGATCTCGCATTCATTTTTCGCGCTTAATTTGTCGTGGAATTTATCGTATGCGCTCGGTGTTTTGAAAAGAAAGGTATTCTTTTTGTTATTGAAATCCAATTCGGAGTTTGAAGGTGACTTTTGTTTGGACGCCGTCGTCTTCATTCCTGTTTTCGGTATGAAGGTTTTGAGTAAGGATTTGGTGGAGATTTGGCCTTTAGAGTGGATTTGAGGAGGTTTGGAGGCCAAAAGGCTTGGAGAAGGTGGGGATTTGGGTGAAAATTGAGGCTAGGGTTTTGAGGTGTTGAGGTTTTGAAGAGAGAAGGTTTGAAGGGGTGTTGTAATGGAAGGGATTATGAGTTTAGGAGAGAAGAGGAAGGAGGCGCCAGTTATTAATGGGATTTATGATTCAGATTCTTGGAAAAGTTGATCCGGAAACCGAAATTGGCACAGTCCGTTGGCAACGGACCACTTCTGTTGACAACGGAAGTTCCGTTGAGGCTCCGTTGAGAACGAAGAGGTCCGTTCTATAAAATTAGCTCCTAGATGGGCGTTGTTTTTGTGTGCGTTCTGTTGGGAACGCACTTTGTCCGTTGGGAACGAACTGAAGCAGGTTTGGATTATACAACAGTTTTTACTAGTATTTTTGCTCAATTTTTCGTCAAAAATAAAAAAATAAATTTTTTTATAAAGTAATTAACGGTTTTAAAATAAAAAAGTACAAAAACTTTAAAAGAAATAAGGTAAGAAAATAACAGTCAGAAAAATCGACGAGAAATCATAAAAAAATTGCCCAAAAAGAATTCATATCGAATAATAATGCAGTAATTAATCTTTTAATTCAAGCATACCGAGCTTTAATCGAAGATTGAAAAATTGAGCATAGGCTAGCAATTTCATGGAGATGTCCGCGACTTGATCATCCGTTCTAATGTGAAATGTCTCAACATCCACCTTGTCGACATGATCGCGAATAAAATGATGGCGAATCTCGATATGTTTCATCTTTGAGTGCTTCACGGGATTTTTGGCGATACAGATTGCACTCGTATTATCGCACAGGATTGGAACTTTTCAAAAGTTGAGTCTGTAGTCGCCTATAGTCTGATTCAGCCATAAGATTTGAGCACAACAAGTTCCGGCAGCGACATATTCTACGTCAGCCGATGAAAGAGCGACAGAGTTCTGTTTTTGACTCGACCACGAGACCAGGTCTCCTCCAAAAAATTGACACGTCCCACTTGTTCTCTTTGGATCCACTTTAGATACTGTAAAGTCAGCATCCTTATATCCCAAGAGTGACAGACTACCGTCATGGCCATACCATAACCCTAAGTTTATTGTCCCTTTTAGGTATTTAAAAATCCTTTAACCGTATTTAGGTGTGAAACTTTGGGGTTTGCTAGAAATCGGGCACATAAAAATACGCGAACATAATATCAGGTCTACTGGCCATTAAATAAAGTAAATTATCGATCATACCTCGATAACTGGAAATGTCTACAAATTCACTTGATTCATCGGCGTCGAGTTTTACGTCTTTCACCATTCGCGTATCGCTCGTCTTTCCTTGGTCCATACCGAATCTTTTGAGCAGTTAACGTGTGTACTTCACTTGATTGATAAAAATACCATCACTGGTTTGTTTTATTTGCAATCCAGGAAGAAATTTAGTTCACCCATCATGCTCATCTCGAACTCACTATGCATTAAAACAGAAAATCCTAGGCAAGTGCCGCATCACTAGATCCAAAAATAATGTCATTAACATAAATTTGAATTAATAAAATTAAATCTTTCCTTTTCTTTGTGAAGAGTATCAAGTCGCTCTTCCCTCATTCGAATCTGTGAGATGCAAGAAATGAAGAAAGCCGTCCATACTAAGCCCGAGGTGCTTGCTTCAACCCGTATAATGCCTTCGTCAACTTGTACACGTGGTCGAGATTGGTCGGATCCTTGAAGCCGGGAGGATGCTCGACGTAGACTTCTTCTTCGAGAAATCCATTTAGAAATGCACTCTTAACATCCATTTGAAAGAGCGTGAACCCTTTAATTGATGCGTATGCTAAGAGAAGCCTAATAGATTCCAATCGAGAAATCGGTGCAAACGTCTCTTCAAAATCCACTCCTTCTTGTTGCTTGAAACCTTGAGCAACGAGTCTTGCATTGTTTCTCACTACCTTATCGTGCTCGTCGAGTTTATTTCAGAAAACCATTTAGTACCTATAATGCATCGGTTGTCGGGTCGAGGAACTACGGTCCAAACCCGGTTTCGCTCGAATTGACCGAGTTTGTCTTGCATGGCGAGGATCCAGTCGGTGTCGCCATTGGCCTCCTTGAAGGATTTTGGTTCGGTTTGAGATAGGAAGGCGCAAAAGGCGACGAGGTTTCTTGTTCCGGATCGGGTTCGAACTCCTTTTCGTGGGTCTCCTACCACATTGGTTAACAGAAGTGCAGATACTTCTCGTAAGACTTCTTGGAATTTGATAAGAAGGTTGTTCCGGCTAGGGTTGAATGATTGGCTGAGGGTCGACTAGATTAGGGAATTGAACTTATTGAGTCGAGTTGTCGCTATTCGGTTAATTTTCTTGTGTGGCGGTATTGTCGGGTTCATTTAAAGTTGGATCACTGAGGTTGAGCTCAATAATATTCGGTTGATTTGTTCTTGTCAACCCACCACTTGTACCTAAATCTGTCAAAGACACACCTTTCTCGGTCCCATTTTTAGTTTCATCAAAGTTCAAATGCACGGATTCAACAATAATCCATGACGATTTAATAGAAACTCGATATGTTTTACTTGTATTGGAATATCCAATGAAAATTTCTTCGTTAGATTTCGAATCAAATATATCAAGTTTATTAGATTCATCAAGAATGAAACATTTACAACCAAAGACTTTTATGTACGAGATATTTGGCTTGCGACCGTACCATAATTCATAGGATGTCTTTTTCAAAATAGACCTTAGGCTGATGCGATTTGTGACATGACAAGCAGTGTTAACTGCCTCAGCCTAAAGAAATTTCGGAGTGGGATGTTCGTTTAACATGGTACAGGCAAGTTCGATAAGAGTGCGATTTTTACGCTCTACTACCCCATTTTGTTATGGAGTGCGTGGAGCGGAAAACTCACGTTTATATACCCTTTTTGAGCAAAAGTCGTAAAATTTTGTATTTTTGAACTCGCCACCATTATCACTATGAACTGTAGTGATAGTTGTGCCTCTTTTATTTTCCACAAGGGAACAAAATTTGATGAACACATCACTAGTTTCATTCTTTTGAAGCAAGAAATAAACCCAAGTAAAACGAGAGTAATCATTAATAATTACAAAACAGTACCTTCTACCGGCGAGGCAAGAGACGCTCATAGGACCGCACAAGTCGAGGTGGAGTAGCTTGAGGGGGCGCTTCGTCGAGATGACAGACTTAGACTTAAAAGCCGATGACTTGGAGTGCTTACCACGCTCACAAGCATCGCATAACCCATTTAACTTAAGTTTGTGTGATGGCAAACCACAAATTAGTTCTTTACGGGACAATTTCAAAATCGTGTCCATGCATACATGGCCCAGTCGCCTGTGCCATAGATGCGAACTCGATTCCGAAGCGGTTAGACAATGAGTGCCTGGCACAAAAGAATGAAAGTCAAAGAAATAAAGGTTACCCTTTCGTTTTCTCATGCAAACTGTAATATGATATGAATTTCGAATCGCACCATATCCTACATCACACAATTGGCTTATGTTAATTAGGTTATGTTTAAGTCCGACCACAAAATAGACATTCTCCAATGTCCAATTACCTGTGCCGATCGAGCCCACACCAACTATCTTTCCTTTCTGATTCCCACCAAAGGTGACATCTCCTCCATCGAAGGGTCTCAAGGTCTTGAACTTAATCTTATCCCATGTCATATGACGGGAATAACCACTATCCAAACACCACTGATCAGTTTTACACGATGAACTCAGACATATCTACAAGAAAGCATGTTAGTTAAAATGAATGAGTATTTAACTAATATGATTTCCTGCCCACAGCTCCCCCTTAAAAGTATGGCTTAGGAAAAATGGGGGGAGCTTACCGAAGCGTCTAGGTAGACTTCGGTACCTCCAAATCAGAGGTAGGGCTACTAGTGTTTCTATCTTTACGCATCCAAATAAATTTTGAATAATTTGCATGTTTACGCAAGAGACACTCTAGCGAGATATGGCCTATTTTGCAACAATAGTTGCAGAATGAACAAGTCGGGTTCGAGGTCTCTTCAATGCCTTTCACAAAATAATTTTTATAATGGTTTGAAAACTCCGCTTTCCTAAGATTTGGTTTGGTCGACTTGGCACTAAAGACAGTTGATTTCGAAAAATTTGTCAATTTAATGAAATTGTTTGAGTTTGAGAAACTTTGTTTTTGATGTGCATTAATGTTTGGGAGCTCGATGATTTGATTCATTAGGTTGAATCTTCCTCAGGACAGGTGTGTCGACTATTTCGTAAAAATAACCATTAGGACCCTTTTTATAAAGTCTTTCGGTTATGGCACCACGATTATTTTCATGAATATGCCGAAAATCATGAAGATAGTGAAACCCATTATTTTTACAAAAATTTTTAAAAGTTCAACTTTTAGGACTATGACCCTTAGAGTAGTCTCGATACAAGAATGCACTTCCTCTACTCTTCGGTTGATTGAGCTCTCTTTTTACTGTATGGTCTTTAGGTCTTGAAGGAGCGGGTTTAGTACCGACCTCTTTCTTGAACCCTAAACCGGTTTCATCATTTGGTTTTTGTCCCATAAATAAGTTGTGTAAATCAAGTTTGCTTGAGACATTTCTGGCGCAAGCAGACTTGAGAGATTTATTTTCACATTTTAAACTTACAACTTCGACTTTTAGATGACTAATTTCAGTTTTTAATTTTTCACAAATACAATTATTTAACTTATTGTTTAAGTTTTCATCAATTGAGTTGTTATAATTATTTAAATTTGATTTTTCAAGTTCTTTTATTCGTGCCTTGTACGACCTTACCGAGACTTCGGAAACAATGAGAAGTTCTTGGGTACTGATAAGAGACTACCGAAACCTTTTTAGTTTGTGTTCTAGTTTATCGTGGGTTCTTGGTTCTACAATTTCAACAATTTGATTTGAACTAGGAACCTTAACCTCTTCTAAAACATGATTAACAGTAGGATCTAGATATATCTCGTGACTCGTGTCACGGGAAGAACCGGAGGAAGTATTGTCGATGTAAGATGTCGCGGTAAGAGGATGAGGTTGTGGTGGAAGTTGTCCAAGTCGAATCATCTCTTGTATCGCCCTTTCGCACACTTCGTCCACGTCATCATACGCCATGAACGCGACATTTGCCATGTCCAATTCAGAGTCGGAGTCCGAACCAGCACCATTCGACGAATTGCTTGACTCGTCTCCCCACACGGCCACCTTGGCGGAGTGACTTTTTGACTTCCTTTTCTTGTCCTTTCCTTTGTCATCGTGTCTATTTTCTCATCTTTTGTCATGTTGCTCATCGGACCCCCTTTCGCGTCACTCGCATCAATCATGTGAATGTCCATCATGTTTTTCATCATCATTCTTGTTCCATGGAGCGAGCTCAGGATGTAGGGTGAAGCAATTGTCGATGGTGTGTCCCTTCTTGTTGTACTCGAAGCAGTACGTCTTTTGGTTGTTGCAACGTCGGTTGTCATTAAATCGCTTTTCCTTGGCTCAAAATTCACCAAATTGTCGCACCAAGCACACTATTTCATCATCCTCATCAATCGAGCTCGTTGCCGGCATAGCCACCGTTTTGGGTTGGGACTCGGTTACCATTTGCCTCACTCGGGTTTCGAAGTTACGGAAGTAGTTGACAAGTTCTTCCGGCCCGATATCTTTTGTTGCTAGCACGGTTTCCAATGAGACTCGAAGTACTTCCCAACTCGATGGCATCGCCCTAATTAATTTACCTACAACTCAATCATCGGTTAGTTTCTCTCCTAAAGCGGTGAATCCTTTTCGGATATGCGACATACGAATGTACATATCCTCGATGGGTTCATCTTCAACTATCCGAAAATTATTAAATTGTTGCTCAAGTCCCACTAATTTAGTTCTTTTCATTTGATTATTTCCCTCAAATCTATTTATAAGAGCTTTCCACATTTCATTAGAATTCTCACAACCATCTATTATTACAAAAAATATTTTTAACATATTTGTGAGAATGAGGTTCTGTGCCATTATGTGAAGTGTCTTATTTGTTTTAGTATCTTCGGTATAGATTGTGGTACTATTTGTTACAAAATCTATAGTAAAACCATTTTTCACTACTTTTCGAAGATTGTGAAGATCAAACGCATTCATCATGCATCTTTTCCAGATGTTCCAGTTCTTGTCGTCGAGTTTGTCGGGTACGCGATTTGAAGACTGTTGATGGTTGCCATAAATCGAATACACGTTATTTCAAATTGGAATTTGAAATGGTCTCTATTCCCGCTCTGATACCAATTGTTACTCGAAGGCCTATAGGGGAGGGTTTAAAAGGCCTAAAGTGCGGACACGTGAATATTTGTATTTTTAGCATTTTATATTTTTATTGTTTTTAGACTTTTGTTGATAGTTGTTTGAATACTAATTAATAAAGAAGAATAAATAAATAAGAAATTAAAGTAAATATAGCAAGTAAAGAGATACGGAACACATGATCTGATGACGGAGTTCGGCGAGGTGGTTGCGTTAGGCTTAACCACCAGTTTACTCACTAGCGGCCCTTATCGCGTTCGCGAGTTGTCTACTCTCCGTGACTTGCCTTGCGGCTCCGTTTATCACTGACAAACAAGATCGTACAAGACCTCGAACCACCGTCGCCATACAACAACCTCTTGACGGCTGGTGGGACAATAACTTACAAACTCATTCTCTTGAACTTCAACAAACCGACGAGCAACATGCTCAAAACTCCACTATTCTCACTTTAAGATTTAGAGCAATTTAACAGTATTAATAAGAGAGTATTTTTGCTTTTTATCAATGGAAATCCTTTGCATGCATGACGAATTCTTATTCTTCTGAGATAGGCAGGATGCGACCGACACATTTCCGAGAACTTGATCGTGCGACAATCTAGCTCAAGACATTCTCACACAAATATATTAGTAGCTCGGAATAGTTTTAAATATCATCAAACTGAGGACAACATAAACTTATAAGGATTTTGGTGGATTTGCTTAACCTATCATAGACTGAATCTTATCCAATAAGCTTCATCTTCTTCTAGTTGGGTTTCAGACGTGCATAACGCAGCGGAAAACAAAAATTTCGTCCAAAACCAATCCGAGGATCCGTGCGTATCAGTTAAATCAAAGAAATAAATCTTAAAGATACCTTTCGGATTACGCTTAATCTGTGACGCTTAAACCATGCGTGTTGTCCATGCGTTTCTAAACAGGTCACCGTCCTAACCGATTTTACGTCCGACTAGGTCGTCTTGGTTGGATCATGCGGAAGCCATCTACCGAACACACAATCGGTCTCCACCAAAACTCTCAACAACCCGTTCTCATCTTCTTAGGCTGAATAGATCACAAGCGCCGAAAGTACGAACACCTCTACCAGTGTCCACACGAACAAACTTCTTAAAACGGGAAGAAGAACAATATATATGCTAGTAGCTTATTCTCCTATTGCATAAGAAAACTCTTCTTATTTTATCTCACAAATGATGTATATAATTCCTCTCATATAATCACATTCTTTCATTTTTGTCATACAAAAAGAAAGCACCATTTCATAATTTTGTCATACAAATTAGAAAGTATATTTTCTCTCTTTTGTCTCACAAAAGAGAATGAGAAATAATGCGAGTGAGAATGATATGTTGTGTTGTGAATTTGGAGCCCTCTATGTCCTTATATAGAGGTAAAGAGTCATGTCTCTTCACACTAAAAGATGTGTATGACATCACTCATCATTATCCATATGCCATCATCTAGACTCTTCTAGATTACATGATCTTTTGTGCTCATAGTCTTTATATACATATATATCACATCTTATCACATAAGATGACAATATATTTTGTGACATTCTTATGCAACTCATCATATAAGTCGCTATGATTTTCTGCGCCCGTTTCAGTTTGTTCTTTGTGTGTGACCCTGTAGGTTCACTTAACAATAGACTTGACAGTCTATAAATCATGAGCGGACTCTAGCAAGCCATCATGACTACCCCATTTAAGTGAATATCGGTGATCCGATTTAACTAACCAACAATCACGTATTTAGTCCCTTTGTCACGCGATATCTATATCGATCATAAGGCATGTAATATGCCATCCTTATGTAAATCGATTAATATTTCTTGATCCCAAATTAAACTGAACAAGAACAAATGACATTAATAACTCTTATTAATTCATTTGAGTATGGCCATACATTTCTTCAGTTCAATTGATCAAGAGGCCTAAAGATATCTCTCTCATTTATGAGAGGAACAAATCCCGTCTTGATTGCACTCATCACTCTACATGATTCATTGTATACCTAATCATAACCGTTATGACCACCCGGTTAAAGGCAGTGTTAGATTATATTAAAGTATTAAGTTACTCATGTTGGGAACCGAGACAATCTCAGGTCAAAGGACTATAAATACTTATGTTACAAGAATCGCTAATGACGTAAAACATGTAGCATTCTTATGGAATATATATTTATATGTATCTGCAAGTATATTTATCTCCACAATATCCTATAAATGACCAGGGACGATTTAGAATAGCATTCATAACACTTTATAGTTTTACTATCAAAGTCACGCACTTTGAATGACATAAAGCTGAATTGCATATTCAGGGTCTATTTTAATTACATTAAAATAACCTATACACACATATTATATGAAATATCTTACAATAAATATTATGTTTATTATTACAATCCATCATCTAGGTCACAAACATTTTGGCCTAGGGCATAACACAAACATCTAGGTTACAAGAATCTCCCACTTGCACTAGGCCAAATCAACCAAGTATCTCATACTCATTGATCTATGTGGTATCACATACCAGTTGACCTAACATGATCATCATCATTTAAGGGATTGAGTTCTTAAATGGATTATCAAATACTTTGCATATTTTTATGTCCATCATAATCTAAGAAGAATACTTTATCCTTCTCAAGTATATAATCATACTCTTGATTATTATTTAGTGACTTTCACTAAGATTAAACTTATGTGTGCTTGTTACACTTAATTCACATCATATGTAATTATGCTCCCACTGAATTTCTTGTCAACATAAGATTTATCTTTAATTTTTGATAAAACCAAACTGTTTGGTTATTTCATCAAATAATAAATATTCACCTAGAGATGTTTGCTTTAATTCATAAAAGAATTTATGCAACTTGCAAACTCTTTTCAAAAGTTTTAGGATAGATAAAACTCTCAAGTTGTATTATATACATACTTTCATATGTTTCTATTAAGAAACAACATCTTGACATTCACTTGGCATCTTTTATAGTCATACTATGAACATATGCCCAAGAAAATTCTGAAATACATAAGCATGTTGACTTGGAAAAATATTATCATAGTCTATACTATGAGTTTAACTTAACTACAAATAATGCATTATATGTTTGCACATTATCCATGTCAGTCTTTCTTTTAAAACCGTATTTCCATCTGATGGATCAATCAAATTCAAAACTTGTTTGTCTGACGTGGATTACATCTCAACTTTCAAAGTCTCTAACAATTAGAGACTTGACTCATCATAGTCTATTAGTAGAATGTGGACTCATCATATATGAGTAAATTTTTTTTATCATTAGACACGAAAAATCTATATTTTTCGGGCCTGCTATAAATTCTAATAGATCTACATGAATACACTTATGCTTTATACTCAGACTCTTGAACATCTTGAGAGTCTAGTTGATTAATTGCAGACTCAATCACTAGTTGAAATCTGAATTAATTTCCATCCGAGCATTACTATCAGTATGTGGAATTTGAACTTTTCAAATTTACTCCCACTAATTCTTTTAGAAACACTTCTTCCAAAGAGATATAATTTTCGAGTAACAAACACTTTGTTCTCATATTAATTATAGAAGTAATATCCTTTACTTTTCTTAGGATATTCCAAAATAAGCCCTAATCCGATTAGATGCATGATGCTTCAATTAAGTATCATATCCTCAAATCTTGATAAAAGATAATCTGATAGACCTACCAGTCCATATCGCATATGGAGTCTTTTACAACCGCTTTAGATGGAATTATATTCAGTATGAACGCAATAAGAACGTAACCCCGAAATAAATAGAAGATATATTTGACTCATCATAATCGAACTATATCTAATAAAGTTCGATATAGTTATCATGATGATCAATCACTTGGTTCTTGACTCCTCGATCTCATCAAAGAAATTTGATTTTTCGAAGCCAAGTTTTATTCTCTACTTCATTATTTGTAACTTTTGAACTTTTCAAAATATTCAAATTTATTGTTTCAATAAAGCGATGAAGTAGTTTTCTCTAGCACATTCACTTGTTGATGAACATACATCACTATGTATGAGAGCCAATAAGTAACTTGCTTTCACCTTACTTTGTGAAAGACGTATATGTCATCTTGTCTAATAAATAAGTTACACATGTTTCAAATGATTCAAAATCAAATGAATCTGAAAATCTATCTTAATGGATTTAATAAATGTTCATCTTATTTAAGTAGACCAAGCGAGAATGCTATATTTATATTCTTAATAATAATGTTATAGATAGACTCGGCATTTCCAAAGAAAATTGACATTTGTGAATGGTGAAATTATTATTCACAATAATAAATTAATAACCATTCATAGATAAACTCGAACTATAGATAATACAAAATTTATTGTCGACATTGAATAACAATTATTTATGTCGGCGATAAGTCCAAAAAGACAATGTAAATAAATGAGTTACTTGAGAAAATTTAACAACTTTTGCTACATTTGTCACTCATATGTTAACATCATATTTACTCAATAGTCCTACAACTTTGTCAGCACATTTTTACAAATGTGTGATTCACATCGTGTATCTAATAAACATGATGTGAAATAGACAAGTTAATTTCTATAACAAAAATACTTGAAAGGGTAGTCACACTATCCTTTCATTCCCTTTTTCATATCTTCTTGAGAAATTATTGTCTCTTTCAATGAACCGATTCACTACAAAAGATACTAATTTCTTACCTAAGGCCGAAGCCTCGGCAACATTTTGCCCTTATCTTTGGGAGTACTTTTTACATTCCATTTAAGCACGAGAATATTATTGACAACACTTGTCCATGTTCATATTAATGATTATTAGCATCTTATGTTATCTGTCCTTCTCAAGGATCTATTGTGAGACATAAATAGATATACTATTCGATTTGAATAATATGCAAAGACTATTATTCTTTAAATATTTTATATAATAGTTCTCACTATTTTTTATCAAATCAATAACCCTCAATCGCATTGATTTGGAAACTTTCAATCCATGAAGTTTCATAGTGAGACAAGATCCATATTTCAATTAAGTCCTAAGTGAGGTTTGGCTCATCGCCCAGAAGTTAACTTATTTAGGTAGGAATAATTCCAACTGTATCTCATACAACTCTTGAACAACATAGGATAAGCATCATATGCCGGACGTATATATCCTATCGTATGCCCCGAGCCCAAGTCCGACTTGATAGCCAAGTTAAGTCAAACCATGTCTAATCATCGGCAAAATAGTACCCAACACACTCAGCTTTGGCATGACCTATGTTGGCTCCCATTTCCCGCATTCTCTCCTCCTAAGATTGTCCCAACATACCCAACTTTGGCATGACCTATACAAGGTCGATCAGAGTATCGAGAGATTTAGACTTATGGAAGGCACTTCATGACTTAACATTGTTTTGAGGGATTATATTTAATATTATATGTTATTATACAAATATTCAAAGAACATCACATGTACTAATAGAATAAAGATAATAACAATGATATATCATGGCCTTGATCTTTATGCACTAACATAAAGATTTCCTAATATATGTTTCATCTCCATAAAATTTTTCTTAGATTGTATTTGGAAATCTTATCTCCATGTATAGAAATCGATGAACTCTTTCATTGCCATGATGTGTGGTTTAAAATAAATTTGTCATCTTAATGATGTATTCATGATGGACGATGAACTCCTTCATCTCAATGATGTATGTGTTATGCCTAATGAACTCTCTCATTAGATCAACACATATCAACAAATATATCAAATATAAACATAATCATATTATGTTTCGATTATTTACCCATTTATAAAATATATATATATATATATATATAAGGCTTACGAATGCGAATTCGGGGCGCGGTCATCATTGTCAACATTTGGCAGGTCAAAACTCAATGTTTGATTTGGTCAACATTTGACTCGGTCAACGATCAGCATTTGACAAGGTCAACTGTCACTGGTCAATATTTTGACCAGGCCATGATCAACTTTTGACCAATTTAATGGTCCAAAGTCAAGGGATAAATTAGTGTAGTCAATTGTCCACAATTAACAGTCAATACAATCAACAATTAACATAGTCCACAGTCAAAACAGTGGGTCAACAGTCAACTGTCAACATGATCAACATGTTCAACACCTGGTCAACTTTGTCAACACACATTTTTCTATGCATTAATACATCATAGGCATCATTTCATGAATTCAATACATCACATGCAACTTTTCATGAAATAATGCATCACATGCACCATTTCAAAAAGGCAATTCATGGTATGCACCATTTCATGAAGACACAACTATTCAAGAGGTCGCAACTCTTGTGATTGCACCTTTTCGGTTGTACCTCTTAGTTGCGCATGTCGATTACATTCGTTGGTTGCACCTCTTGGTCGCAACCGTTAGTCGCAATCTATTGGACGTGATATTTGGATCATATCCATTGGTAACACCCTTTAGTCAAACCCTTTGGTCGCACCTTTTGGTCGTAACCGTTAGTCGCAACCTATTAGACGTGATATTTGGATCATATCCATTGGTCACACCCTTTAGTAACACCCTTTGGTCGCACTCTTTGGTCGCACCCATTCGTCGCAACCTTATGGACGTGACATTTGGATCGTATCTGTTGGTCACACCCTTTAGTCGCACCCTTTGGTCGCAACCTTTCGTCGCGTCTTTTGGATGTGATATTTGAATCGCATCCCTTGGTCACACCCATTAGTCACACCTTTTGGTCGCACCCATTCATCGCAACCTTATGGACGTGACATTTGGATCGCATCCGTTGGTCGCACCCTTTGGTCGCATCCGTTGATCGCAACCTTTCGTCGCGTCTTTTGGATGTGACATTTGAATCGCATCCCTTGGTCACACCCGTTAGTCGCACCTTTTGGTCGCACCCTTTGATCACATCCGTTGGTCGCAACCTTTTGTGGCGTCTTTTGGATGTGACATTTGAATCGCATCCCTTGGTCACACCCGTTAGTCGCATCTTTTGGTCGCACTCTTTGGTCGCATCCGTTAGTCGCAACCTTTCGTCGCATCTTTTGGATGTGACATTTGAATCGCATCCCTTGGTCACACCCATTAGTCGCACCTTTTGGTCGCATCCGTCGGTCGCAACCTTTCGTCGCGTCTTTTGGATGTGACATTTGAATCACCTCCCTTGGTCAAACCCATTAGTCGCACCTTTTGGTCGCACCCTTTGGTCGCAACCTTATGGACGTGACATTTGGATCACATCCCTTTAGTCACACCATTTGAAAGCAACTCTTTGACTCAACTTTTGGATCGCTTTCCTTGGTCGCACCTTTTAGACGCAATCATTGGTCGTGACCTTTGGATCATATTGTTTGGTCGCAACTCTTGGATGCAACACTTGGACGCAACCTTTGGATCGTATCCCTTGGCGGCATCTTTTGGACACAACTTCCGGATCACATCTATTCATCGCATCTTTTGATCGCATCTCTTGGACATAACTTTTGGATCACATCCTTTAGTCATATCCTTTGGTCGCATTCTTTGGATGCAACTCTTGGATCATATCCATTAATTGCATCTTTTCTATTAAGAATATTCAACACTTGAATACTCTTTATGCAAGACTTATAATTATAAATCAAAATTATAAATGATATCTAAATAGTATATATCACATATATACCTACCAATTTAACCGAAACATGCACGTCTCTCTGATGCCACTGTTGGGTTTCAGACGTGCATAACGCAGCGGAAAACAAAAATTTCGTCCAAAACCAATCCGAGGATCCGTGCGTATCGGTTAAATCAAAGAAATAAATCTTAAAGATACCTTTCCGATTACGCGTAATCCCTGACGCTCAAACCATGCGTGTTGTCCATGCGTCTCTAAATCGGTTACCGTCCTAACCGATTTTACGTCCATCTAGGCCGTCTAGGTCGGATCGTGCGGAAGCCATCTACCGCACACACAATCGGTCTCCACCGAAACTCTCAACAACCGTTCTCATCTTCTTAGGCCGAATAGATCACAAGCGCCGAAAGTACGAACGCCTCTACCGGTGTCCACACGAACAAACTTCTTAAAACGGGAAGAAGAACAATGTATATGCTAGTAGCTTATTCTCCTCTTGCATAACAAAACTCTTCTTATTTTATCTCACAAAAGATGTATATAATTCCTCTCATATAATCACACTCTTTCATTTTTGTCATACAAAAAGAAAGCACAATTTCATAATTTTGTCATACAAATTAGAAAGTATATTTTCTCTCTTTTGTCTCACAAAAGAGAATGAGAAATAATGAGAGTGACAATGATGTGTTGTGTTATGAATTTGGAGCCCTCTATGTCCTTCTATAGAGGTAAAGAGTCATGTCTCTTCACACTAAAAGATGTGTATGACATTACTCATCATTATCTATATGCCATCATCTAGACTCTTCTAGATTACGTGATCTTTTGTGCTCATAGTCTTTATATACATATATATCACATCTTATCACATAAGATGACAATATATTTTGTGACATTCTTATGCAACTCATCATATAAGTATCTACGATTTTCTGCGCCCGTTTCAGTTTGTTCTTTGTGTGTGACCCTGTAGGTTCACTTAATGTTGGCAATAGACTTGACAGTCTATAAATCATGAGCGGACTCTAGCAAGCCATCATGACTACCCAATTTAAGTGAATATCGGTGATCCGATTTCACTAATCAACAATCACGTATTTAGTCCCTTTGTCACACGATATCTATATCGATCATCAGGCATGTAATATGCCATCCTTATATAAATCAATTATTATTTCTTGATCCCAAATTAAACTGAACAAGAACAAATGGCATTAATAACTCTTATTAATTCATTTGAGTATGGCCATACATTTCTTCAGTTCAATTGATCAAGAGGCCTAAAGATATCTCTCTCATTTATGAGAGGAACAAATCCCGTCTTGATTGCACTCATCACTCTACATGATTCATTGTATACCTAATCATAACCGTTATGACCACCCGGCTAAAGGAAGTGTTAGATTATATTAAAGTATAAAATTACTCATGTGGGAACCTAGACAATCTCAGGTCAAAAGACTAATACTTATGTTACAAGAATCGCTAATGACGTAAAACATGTAGTATTCTTTTGGCGGGTCAGTCCAGTATATGGTCTCTAACATATACCTATGTTAATGACTTGATAACTATTTATCCATGATCAGTAAAACATAATCATCAGTCAACAAATATACTGATGTACGTTTATAGCTTGTATATAAATATATATTTATATGTATCTGCAAGTATATTTGTCTCCACAAATATCCTATAAATGACCAGGGACGATTTAGAATAACATTCATAACACTTTATAGTTTTACTATCAAAGTCACGCACTTTGATGACATAAAGCTGAATTGCATATTCATGGTCTATTTTAATTATATTAAAATAACCTATAAGCACATATTATATGAAATAACTTAGAATAAATATTATGTTTGTTATTACAATCCATTATCTAGGTCACAAACACTTTGGTCTAGGGCATAACACCATCACATCTTTATATATACATCGTGAGATGTTGCATATCGAATTAATTGTGAAACCCTTTTCACAATTGTCAAACTATTGACTCAAATACTTGCCACCTTGATCCGATCAAAGTGCTCTTATTATTTTGTCAAGGAAATAATGAGTTTCATTCTTAAATGCTTTGAACATTTCAAAGATTTTGTGTTTCATTAAGTAAATATTTTACTAAAAATAATTTATGATGAAATATTGATATCCCTATTTCTAGCTAGCTTGCTTGTTTTCTCTCGTGTCTATATGCATTAGTTTCAATAAACTAATTCATCAACTTTGTGATGGTTGCCCATTCTTGTTATCTTGTTCGATAATTGAGATTCGCACATCTCAGTTTGATCCTAGATCCAATGAGTCTTATGTTCCACATGTGGTGGAGTTTAGAAATGCGATTCTCATTTTGTAACTTAGATGACACTGCTAGAACTATATGTCATGGAATCAATGGACTTAGCATATAGTGGCTATTTTCTAAGTGAACATTTAAAATAAAATTTTATTATTCCAAATAATAAATTTACAACCACTTTAATGCTAAATTAAAAATAACATTTATTTCATTACAAGTCCACAATATCTAAGCCAATACAATTCTAGAGCTATTGTAGCAACACTTGCTTCATTCCCCACTCGTAGATTGACTTCTCCTCTAGCTAATCTTCTACTTCTTAGTAATATCCTGCACATTCAAAATGTGAGAATCAAAGTTGATATCCAATATCCAAGTAGAGAATTAGGAAGAGGAATACCTAAAATGGCAACCATTGATTTTTCTTCCTGACATGTCTTAGATCCTCCTCTCCATGATCACGCATAGAGTATTCAATCACTTCCTTAGATTCCTCATGTTTAGGCAATGCTTTGCCTTCACTCTTGATCCAACTCTCCCATGTGGCTTGTCTATTCAACTTCATTTCCCTTTCAATCATGGGGTATCAATGACAACTTTTACTTCTATGTCCTTCTCTGCCTGTTAAGCATCTTATGCAATTCCGTAATCATCGACTCCATCCGACGCTTATGATAATCAGTAATGAATAAATCAAAGCTCTAATGAAGCGATCCAAGAATCATGTCAACCACGAATTTTCTTGGTATAGGCGAACCGAGTCTCCCTATGTAATCAATGTGGCTTCTCATCTTGAACACATGAGTATCAACAGAGGAGCCTTGAGCCATCTTGCTCTTAATTAACGGCCTGCTTTCAAAATATTTTCTTAAGCGCCTTGATCATATCATATGCATCCATAAAAATTATATGCTTCCGAAGCCTAGGTTTCATTCCTGCTAACATCATCCAGGCTATTTCATTAGAATCATTAATACACTTCTGATAAGTGTCTCGATCGATTCCAGAAGCGGTCGAAGGCAGTGAATTTGTGATGGGTGTCTCAAGGATGTGCAACTTTCCTTCACTCTTGAGAATAATTCTCAGAGTCCTGAACCATTCAGGGAAGTTTGTGCCATCGAGCTTATCCTTCACAAGGATAGATCGTAAGTTCTTAATTTTCTAACTCATTCTACAAGTTAAATTTGCAATGTAAAGTTTATTTAATTTAAAATTAGAATTATCCTAATTTTGGTTTATATATTATACTCCCACTATTTTCTTAAAATCAATCACGTTCAGTAGCATTGATTCGGAAACTTCAACTAAATGAGATTTCATGTGAGTTAAGATCCGTATTTCATTGAGTAGTAAGTGGGCTCCTGTGCAACCCTTAATGCTTAACTATTTAGGTAGGAACAATTTCCAATTGCATCATGTGCAACTCTTACACACACACACACACACACACACACACACATATATATATATATATATATATATATATATATATATATATATATATATATATATATATATATATATATATATATATATATATAAGCCCAGCTCTGGCATGACCCATCTGGAAGACTGTCTGAGTACCGAGGGTTACAGTAACATGGGAAACACTTCATATTATGAAGGATTTTATTTTTAGAATTATAAATATAAGCATCACAGAAATAAGTTAAATATAGTATGAGTCTATTTCTCACGAGCGATCATGATGTTCCTAAACCTAGATCTTTCTCCAGATTGTAGCTGTAATCTTCAACGAACCCTTTGTTGTGTGTGTGCGAAGATCCAATTCCATCTTCCGAAGATTGCACCAAGATCCTCATCTCGTCTTGATGTAATATCTATCCTAACAACTAACATATTGCTATAAAAATAATTTGAAACTTTGGACAACTCATAGGTTGTCATAAATATCAATTATAATTTTGGACAACTTACTGGTTCTCTTAGATATTAAATAAAATTACAAGCATTCGCACACAAGATGACATCATAGAATAATCACAGATCTAAGGCTCATACCATATTTATATAAATTAAATTCTTTGTATAACAAAAATTAGGATTTCTACAAAATTCAGCCTTATTCTGAAGAGAACGGAACAATTCTATTCTCAACGGAATCAACATAGGAAAACTGATCCAGCATTATTCCGTTCTCAACGAAACAATTCTGTTGGGAACGGAATATCGCTGGAAAATTCATTTTTTTTTGTTTTAGTTCCATTTCCAAAATAGATTTCAAAAAACTATTTCTCGAAACTCTATATACCATTGTGGGTATGTAGCTTTTTACCTGAAGTATGTTTATCTCTATAAACATCCTACATATCACCAGGGATAGTTTAGCATGTCATTCATTGGTTCACAGTCCTACTAACAGAATCACGTAATCTGATGACGTGAATCCGAAGTGTCATTCATGGTCGATCTAATATATGCAAATATATTAGTCACCCATACACTCATTCATATATGAACTGAATAAACGTGTTTCTCATAGTCTAATTTCTAGTCCAATGCTTTGGCCTAGGGCATAATTCATTCGCAAGTGCCATGACATCTCGAGTCATGTGCGGCGTGAATTTACTTTAATGGCGGCCATGACATCTCAAGTCATGTGCGGCATGTTTATTTTTTTGACGGCCATGACATCTCGAGTCATGTGCGGTATTTTACTTTTTTAGCGGTCATGACATCTCGAGTCATGTGGAGCGTTTAAACGATTACCATAAAGACAATGCTCAATATTTCATCAACCATTATTACTCATTAAAATATTATTTTATTTTGTTAGGTTATGTGATGAACTTTGACTATATCAACTTACAAAGAAATTATGATTTAAATCAAAGAAGAAATGAGATAAATTTCTTATATCAAATGGAAGAACAACCTGACTAAATGACTGAAAACTCTAACACGGCTTGGTGATTATAAAGGGCTGTCATCCGGATTCATTCAGGAGGACTCTCACCACAATTTGAATTTGGAGTTACTAAAATCTCTCTATCTCTAGAATGTAATAGTTATAGGTTCGTATTGGAAAATTATATGAAACTGCCAATGTAACTTTTACAAATAAAATCCTGAAAAATAATAAATTACAACTTCAAAAATATAAGTCAGTTTTGATAATTTGAAATTTTCTGAAAATTTTGAATTATAACAGGTAACATAAATTATCACTAAAATGTTGATTTATTTAACTCATCCACGAAAGTCACTTAAATTTGCAAATAAAAATACAAAAAATTTCCTAATAAAAACCTCACGACACCAAAGAAGGGCCGCGATAGGGATAGGGAAGCTTGTCCCCGGATACTTCTCTTCTCAGTTACTAATCGAACATTTAGATTTCGGCAGAAATGTGGAAAAGGTGGGATTGAAGTCGAGGCAAAGGGATGAGTTCGGAATGAGGAAATGTGGCGTGGGCACGCGACTATGAGTTTGGAATGAGGAATTGCGACATGGGCAGGTGGTGACTGGGTTGCTATAAAATGATGATATGTTAAAGGGATGGGGATTAGAATTAAGCAATGGGACGAGTTTGGAATGAGAAAATGTGACCTGGGCGGGCGACTGGGCAGCGATAAAATGGGGCCGGATCCTTTCACATCTAATTTTGACTCCCGTCTATGACTCTATTTTCGGACCGTTAGATTAAACTAGATGAATGGCTGAGATTTGGTTGTTAAAATCTCGCTTCCAGGCCCTCTGCCCGCTCCCCTTCCCTGCCCGTGCCCCTTTCTCCCACGCCCTCTCTTCTCTCTGCCCTCTCAAACTCTACCGTATTTCTATTCTAGCAGGCCTATCTGGAGCTGGAGCTCTTCGCCCGTTTTAGTCGAGTCCGCACTCTCTCTCTCGCAGCAGCAGAAAGAAGACACAAGTCCTTCTCCTTTCTCCCTACTGTCGACGCTCTCTTCTTCGTTTTGCCTCCTATTGACGCAAACCAGAAGCGAAGCTGAACGATCCGCCCTCTCATCAGTATCGTCTCTGTCTCCTGTCACGCTTAAACAGCCTGCACAGAAACAAAATCGCCTGCAACGTAGTTTTCTTGACTGATGAAGAAAAAAAATCAGAAAGGTCGGTGATGTATTCTATTATCTTATTGTAGCTCTGTTTGGACTCATTGGAAGGGAATTAGAGATTATTTGAACTGATTAATTTTTGGGGCATTGAGACTAGTTGAGCAATTAGGCTGATTGGTAGTCGAGACTAATTTGGAGCAATTGAAATTAATTGGGTAACTGGAGCCTTGTGTGGGTAATTATGACTGGTTTTGTAAATGAACTAACCCAAACTAGCCCTAATAATGCCAAATCATCTCTTAATTAAGCAAATAAGCCACTAATTAACCTATATTACTGCTGAATTTTATGTGTATCGGTTTTTGTTTTGTTTGGTTTTATTTTATTCAATGATAAATTTAGATTAATTCTTGATGTTGTATTTTGACGAATTAAGCTCTAAAATTATTGCTAATATTATTTCTTTTCTTACCAGAAAGAGGAAGTTAGGGAGGAGAAAGATGTTGGTTATGGAAAAAGAAAGTTAATGTTGAAGATTAAGAAGAAAGAGGAATATCAAGAAGATGTTGAGAAAAATGGGTTGTATATATGAAAATTAGCGCTAAGTTAGGGTTAGGATTAGGTTAATTTAGGGTTCGTGTATGGTTCCGAATTGAAATGGATCGAATTTTATATGTTTACTTGAATTAATTTGAAGTTTATTACATTATGTATGAATGAAATTAGATATACATATATGAAGTTGAATATATGAGTGAAATTTGTGTTGAAGTTGAATTATGTCAGAATGATTTTTTATATGAAATTTATTTGGATATGAGTGAATGATAGTATATTTTGGAAAAAAGTTCTTTTGTAACTTGTAGGTACTAGTTGACTGGTACACCGTACATGCATGTAACATAATGTTACTGAGAATAAAGTTCATTTTAAATTTATTGCTTACACTAGTTGATTGGTACGGTTCAAATTTATTATAATTCATAGATTTTTTGTTGAATTATAAACTTGTCACATTTTTTATATTATGATTGAATTATATTTGGGTGCATCAAATGCATTAATTTGTTTTAGACTTATTTGACTTGTACCACTTGACTGGTACATTTGAGTTTATATAAAATTTCTAAATAAATTCAATGTACCTCTTAGGTGGTACAAATCAAATAAGAATCTAGAAAAAAATTCACATACAATCCATTTACATATAATCCATGTTAGTACCAAGTTTTTCTCATCTTCGCTGTGCAATATTTGTATCACTATTTTCTAATACATTCATTCATGTTTATTTAAATTTCGTATAACTTTAATTCTTGCATAATTAAATTTAATTCACAAATTTCAATTCAACTAAACATATACAATACAATTCGACTCAACTCAAAACCCCTATCCAAACCATAACTCTAAATCCCAACAAACAAATCCTAACACGAACCTTTTCCGATTGCAAATCCTAAATCGTAACACAAACTCTAAACCCTAATATAAACCTATCAAACCCTAAACCCAACAAACAAATCAGAACATAAACCGTAATACAAACCCATCAGTGCCCTAATTTCATATACAAATCAATTGTAATACTTCTTTTCTCTTAATCTTCACCATCCCCATTCTTCTTATCAAAGGTTAGCGAACTCCATATCCACAATTTCAACTTCCTTTATTTTCTTTTGCTATATCCATGAACCTGAAATACCTAAATTCAAAGAAAAAATAAAATGAATAAAAGACATTAAGTATTCATTTAGCTTAATTATGCCTTGATCCCCAAATAAGTCCCAATTGTTATAGTTAGCCGCAATTAAAACTAATTAAGGCTACATGCTACTCTAGCATCATCATGAAAAACATGGACGTTTCTTCACTGTTTTGGATCCAAATATGGTCAATTCTCGTATCGGTTGGGTTCAAAAATGACATGAGACAATGGACGTTTTCATAACGTTTTAGGTCATTTCTTCTCTGTTTTGACGTTTGCTCTTTTCCACCGATGTTTCTCATATTTTAGGGTTAGAGAACTATGTGTATGGGAAATGTGAGCGTTCTTAGGGAGAATTTGGATATTATTGGCCCATTATTCGCTTTTTTTCCAATTCTTCATTTTATTGCCTTTTCGCCTGTAAAATAACACAAAAATATATTAGGAGGTTTCAAATCATGTTTTATGAATTATGAGCAGTTTTCATACATTTTATTTGAATTATGATTGAATTTGAGATAATAAAAACCACAAAAATGTGTATAAAAATACACATTACAAATTTCACCCCACTTAAACCAAGCTTTCCCTCAAGCGTAAATAAAATCAATTTTAGGGTTTCTAGAATCAGTTAAAAGCATTTTGAAAAGAGATTTAGTTTTTGCCATGAATGTTATATACTAATATTTGATTATTATAATAGTACAGGAGTGTCAATTAATGTCCATTAAAAATTTCAAATTGAAATTTATTTAAAATTTCTCAATCCTTCAAATACGAACCCTTTTTCCAAAAAATGATGCCCTATTTTTGTTTGTGATATTTCTCCCCCTAAATTTAAAATGCTGAATTTATATAAATTACCCCAAAAGTTCCAACTAACTCAACTTTCTCTTTTATAAACAGGTAAAAGTTGGTATGCTATCCACTCATGTTATATCGAAAGACAAGTTGTGCTTTGCACGTACAAAAAACCCTTCATTTTCTATTGCGGATATGTAAAATTTTTCTTTTTCAAGGATTTAAAAAATAATTTTTCACATTTTTAATTTCTTTTTATGAAGAGTAACAGGTTACGATTTTGGTCAGCTGGTTTTAGTTCGAAAATTAGAGATAGACATACCAGTCATTAACTATGCCATGAAAGATTGGTTGAGTTAGAAATTTTTTGCGAAACTAGTGGTATTAAAAGTTGTAGGATTAGTACCCTAGGCCAAATATTTTTGTGCTAAGAAATGAATTATGTATTAAGACATTGTTATTCAATAAAGGTTGTTTCTTATATATCTGTGTGTATCGGTTGTGAATGTAAATCTTAAATCAACCAAGAATGACACTTCGGGTTCATGTCATCATATTACGTGATTCTAATGGTACAACTACGAACCAACGAATGACATTCTAAACTGTCCCTAGTGATATGTAGGATGTTTATAGAGATAGACATACTTTAGGTAAGAAGCTACAAATCCACACTAGTATATTCGCAGGCTGGATGATCATGTTCTGCTGATCATGGACATAGAGATGTCAAGTCTGGAATGTAGGTACATGTTAGAGATTACATGTTGGACTGACCACACTATGAGAAAGTCAAATGTTGTTCACGCCAAAACGACGTAGTAGATAAAATGGGCGTGGTTTATGTCATTAGTGATTCTCATATGAATAGTGTGCTTGTTCCTACGACCCGAGGTCACCATGGATTCCTATATGTGGAATTGCATACTTTAATATGATGCTACGTCATCAGTAATGGGATGATCATTAGGGTCATCATTAGGTATGCACTGAATCATGACGAGGAATGTGAGTGACCAAGATGAGATTTGTTCCTCTCGTCATGAGGGAGATATCTCTGGGCCCCCTGATGAACTAGGACTGAAGGAAATGCATGGCCATGCTCAAAATGGATTAACATGTGTTGTTAATATCATTTTGTATTTATTCAGTCTAATTCCCGATTAGGAAAGAGACTTTCATCAAACTCAAGGATGACATAATTCCATGCCTTGTGATCAAGACATATATCGTAGAACAAAAGGAATAAGAAAACGTCTATTCAGTTAGGTTTATGATCACTGATCATTTCATTAAACATGGGTAGTCATGACATCAGTCTAGAGGTTACTCATGACTAACAATCTTTAGAAGATCGTTGCCAGCGTTAAATGAAACCTACATGGTCACACAATGAACTCCATTCATACGGGATGAATATGCCTCAAAATAGTTATACATATGATATATAAATTGATGAACGAAATAATCAATTATTGGATAATTGATTGAACAAAACAATACTATTTCGTTGGCAATGGAATAGTTCCGTTCCCAACGGAATAGATATGAAAACTGTAATAACCTTAGCTGCCAAGTATTCCGTTATGGAAATACCTATTCCGTTGGAACCGGAATAGGCGCAGATTAGGGGTTTTTTTAGTTATGGTAACTGCGCAATCATTCGCCTCTCTCTAGTATAAATAGAATGGCAGGGTCTCTCTATTCTACACACAATTCAGAAGCCATAGGGGCCATCTAATACACACAAATAGAGAGAGAGAGTTTTGAGTTATTTTCAGTAAGCATTTCCGGACTTGTCTAGCCGAGTTCGGTTATTCCATGCGTCTGAAGTTCGCGTGGATACGTGTAGAGGTTCTCTATCTTGAGAACTTGTGAGCGATCAATCTTCATCCCTAGGAGAAGCAAGGAGGTTCGCGAGTCGAGCTTCAGGAAGGAGAATGTTGCAAGTCAGAAAAGTTCAGACCTACATCCGTTCTTCGTCTCGCGGATCAGGAAGATCTGAGGTATAAATTTTAATAGTTAATCTCATACATACATGGCTATGAATTTTCCAACAGTGGCATCAGAGCATTCGTTAAGGAAATAATTGTCGATTATATAGGTTATGCACCTTGTTGACTCTTTGGTGCATATTTTTCTGGTGACAGGCCGACATTTTCTTCCGTAAGTCCCTCGCGACACAGTTGTTGTGGTTTGGCCACTCACATTCGTTCTCTCCCATCTCCAATGTGTTGTTGAATGCCGTCATTGTTAATCTCCACTGCCTTCCCCAAAGCTAAAATTGGATTGCTGCCATTCTCCCATCTTCTACTTCTTTTTCGAGGTTTGTGAGGAATGTTGTTGTCGTGTCTACGTAAGACTGCTTTTTCGGGAATACCACGATCTCTAGACCCATTCTCCTCAAAAGGTTGGTAATATCAAGCTCAATTTGTAGATCCTTTATTGCCTCGTGACATAGATATATGTGTCACTTCTATGAATTGCAGGATAGCCGGGGGGTATTTTCTGATCTCTCTGTCCTCCTTTGGGCAGTCCGGAAGTGAGAAACGCTTCCTCTTTGCTCTGATTTCATCACAGAGTCCTTCCCCTTCTTCTTCGTTCAGTACCCCATCAAATTCACTGTCGCTTTTAGACTCGAGTCGGTGTCCCCTTGCTTACTCTTGCTACACGAGTCTGGGATCGCGTTCTGTTTCTCCTCACTCCCTGTCTCCAACTTTCTCTTCGCGCCCTCTTCTTGGTTGGCCCCTTGTCTTCTAAAGATGAGTCGTCTTCTTGGACAAGATAGGGTGACGGAATCATTTGGAGTGGTATTTGGGCTTCCTCTTCTCCTAAGGTCAGCAGTGCTACAGGTCTGGAGTTGAGATTTGGCCTGGGTATTTCACTAGTTGCGGAGGATGTTGAGGAGGACATTGACCCTGACCCTGATGGGGAGGAGTTTGTTCTTGCTAGAAAATTGTCTTCGATCCAGTCACTCATTGTTACAGTTTGTAGTAAGCTTTTGCACAGGTTGGCCTTGTTACTATGGAGGTCAGGAGGGGTGATGTGTAATGTCAGGCCTTCAGATGTTTTCAGGGTTTTATAGAGGTGAGGGTTGTCGGTTACATCTAGGGCATAACAACCAAGAGGCGGGTGTGTAGTAAACTACCATAAATAGCAGTTATTTGATGAGGCAAGGATTTTCTTTTAGGCAATCCTTCGTGACAGCGCCTTTTCACCTTCCAAATTGATTGATTTTTCAGATTGTTCGCTCCTCCAACTCACGGTCGTGGCCTCTTTGCGTATAATTTATTCCTACTATGCACGGAAAGAAAAGGAAAGTAAAAAAGAAAAGAAACTTAAAATCTAAAAAGATAAAACTAAAAAATAAATTAGCGGGCTGCCTCCTAGGTAGCGCTTGTATAAGATCACGAATTTGACCACCTCTTTGTAGGAAACTATCGGCCCCGGCAAGCCGCATTGCATCTTCCTTCGTGAGTGAACATGTTCTCATTATGGTATCCTCGGTTTTTGGGAAACGGGTCTTCCTCTTCGTGCTACTTTATTCTCTCAACCAAGCTCCTGGGCACCTGTTCATCTCGCTCCATAAATTGTAATCTGAATCTTTGGAGACACGTGACTCAACTCATCATCCTCGGGACCTTGTTTATCTTTTTGTCAATGTATTTTATCGTCGAGCAATCTGTGTAAGTGGCTATGCTTGACCCGAGCAGGTAGTGTTCAAACATTTCTACGGTGAGAACTATTGCGAATATTTCTCTCTCGACTCTGGTGTAGCACCTCGGTGTGTCCTTCAGTGTTCTACTCCAGAAGAGGACTGTGTACGAGAAGTTGGTCCTCCTTTTGAATAGGCATATCCTATCGCTTTCTTGGCGACGGTAGTTACAAGGTCGTAGGGTGCGAAGACTAGTGCAGGCCTCAGGTGCCCGGTGTCTCAGAAGTGGTTCATCCCTAGATTAGTTGTCTTTATGATTGGGTAGTCTTCAGGGCCTATGAATTTGTATGTGAGATCTGAAGGTAATGTCTCTTGTTTTCTGGATAGCCCCAAGTCCTCCTTTATTGTTATCCAGATAGGGTAGAGATCGATGGGAACATCTGGATCACATGTCTCATACATCAGTTTCCTCTAGTTTTCCCATCTACTTCTTTTAGGTTAGGGTCTCCCATCCCCTTTTCTTTCTCCTCTTTTTTCTTTTTTTTTCTGAGCATCAGATCCGATTTTAATAAATCATCATATAAAATTATATTAATACAAATAAAATATGCATAATTTACTTGATTAAAATATAAATATTTTTTCTTTTCTTCTTTAAAAAATAATAATTCTTAATAAAATATTTTATTTGTCAAGTTAAAATTGCCAAATATAAATTTGATATAATTTTCTCTTTATTTTGAATTTCATATTACTATGGTTTCAATTTAATTTTCCCTCTTGCTAAACTATGAGAACATAGACTATAAAAGAGAAGATGTAAAAAAAAATAATATGTTCATTAACTCTAACCTTGTTTTTCACTTCTTATTGAACATTTTCAAAAGACCTATCATTAATTTTCTCTAGGTCATCGGATCAAAAAATTCTCAAATCTCAACTTTTCAATTGAATCATTAGCACAATATTTCGTGTTATATCTCCAATTACGTGAGAACTATCATATCAAAAAAATCTAAGTATTGAGAATTATATTCTATCGCTTAATGTATTATGGATTTAAAAAATAAACATATGTGATTAGTTATACATAATCCATATCATTTTAACAACTAAAAAAATAAAAACAATAGGAATATTGTGGTGACAATTTTTTGAAGAGAATTAGTCATGTTATAGTTTCATATATATAGCATACATAATTTTTCCCATATATATAATATCATATTTCATTTTTATACATCATGTTAAATATAATTATTATTTTGTATCTTTTTTAAAGTTAATCATTTATAATTAAATCATATCTAGCTTCAACTAAAATCTTTGAAATCAATTATCTTGCATTTTTATTTTTTTCTGGACTCCTTCATCTTAAGCCCGATTAATACTTGATCTTTTTCTAACATATAATGTCAAGAGATAACGATATAAGAAATCAAAGAGAATAAAAAATGATGATCATTTAATCTTAGAAGTCTTAATGCAAACATAAATTAAGATCACAGATTAATTATCCAAATTATTTAGTGGGTTGTTATTTTATTTTTATTTTTTATGAATTCATCACTTATGTTATTTTATTTCACATATATAAATTTATTTGTATAGAGTTATCCGTCCTTACAAAATTAGATGTGATATAGAAAATATTTTGGAATGAATAATAAATGGGTAAAATATCTTATAATGTAATTCAAAATGATTATAAATATATCCAACTTACTTAACATAATTATTATATATTATTTATGTACTATGAATTCATTTCAATCTTTTATTTTGAATTTTCATAATTGTAATTTATACATTACAGATTGAAATAAACAATAAAATTGAAATATTCGCAATGAAACGCGAGCATTATCATAGTCAGTATGATTTGGAAGTACAAACAAGCCGGATATTAAATTATACGACCGAGTCTTATTCCAAAACGTATTTTAAATTTCCTGTTCCGTCAAAATATTCTCTCCCGATTGGCCCAACACAGTATAAAAAATCACTTTCATAATCATAATAAACATGACATTGAATTAATTGTAAGTAATTACCAAGCTTAAAAGCAAGAATATGATGCCAATCATCTAAAGTTTTTTTTTCTTTTATTTTCATGACTGAATAATTTGTTACGTGGTCATAACCGGCAATTAGTTTGGTGTCTGACGATGACGTGAACGACAACGACGTGAGTGGTGTTTGGCGAGAGGATCTCAATCTCAAGCGCTACCTGCCTGGCTCTCCCGACGACGTGAGCAACATGACTAGAAACGCATCGTAACCGACCATCTGCTTGGTTTTTGGTGACAACGCGGGCGACGAAGATACGAGTGGTGTTTGGCAAGCGGTTCTAAGTCTCAAGCACTGTCCGGATGGCTTCTCGATGACGATGTGAGCGATGTGATCAGAACGCCTCGTAATCAGCAATCAGCTTGTTGTCTAGCGACGATGAGGGCGACGCCGACGCGAGTTGTGTTTGGCAAGCGGATCTCAGTCTTAAGAGCTACCTAGTTGGCTTTCCGATGCCAACGTGACCAGAACGCATCGAAACCGCTTAACATCTTGGTGTTTGGCAATGATGTGAGTGGTGTTAGACGAGCAGTTCTAAGTCACAAGCACCGCATGGATGGCTTCTCGACGACGACACGAGTGACTTGACCATAACGCCTTGTAATCGGCCGTCAGTTTGGTGTCTGACGATCACATGAGCGACAAAGACGCAAGTGGTGTCTGGCGAGCGATTATAAGTCTCAAACACTGGTTGTATGGCTTCTCGATGATGATGTCGATGACACAAGTGACTGTTGGGTTTCGAACGTACTTAAAAACAGCATAAAACAAAAAATTCGTCCAAAAACCAATCCGAGGATCCGTGCATATCGGTTAAATCAAAGAAATAAAACTTAAATATACTTTTCGGATTATGCTTAATCTGTGACGCTCAAACCATGCGTGTCACCACGCGCCTTTAAACCGGTTACTATCCTAACCGATTAAACGCCCCGCCAAGACCATTTATGTTGGATCCCGCTAAAGCCTTATAACGCTCACGCAACCGATCTCTCTACCATAACCTTTATCAACTTCTTAGAATGAATATATCACAAGCGTTGAAAATACGAACGCCTATATCGGTATCCACATGAATAAGCCTTATAACTCATGGAAGGACCAAACCATAAAAACATCTTGAAGAAGAAAAATCATCATCAATGTTATAATAACAAAATAATGGAAGGACCAAACCGTTCCATAACAACCTGGACTGAGTTCAAATGCTTCATGACGGACAGTGAATGGTTTGCTTTCTCTTATTCATAGACTACATGCAAATAATAACTGTGAGTTGGCTTTTGTTTGCAATTATTGTATTAACTATTGGAAATAATGTAATTAATTGAGTCACAGCAACGCCCAAGTAGCACAGTAGTTTACTAGAATTGCTGACTTATTTTTATTAGTAGCTTTGATAAAGAAGTTCCCTCAATTGTTCAAGTACAATAAGATACAAGATTTTTATTTGTACACACTTTTTTTAACATGACAAAAAATAACTTAGTTCAAATAAAAATGTTAAAATACAATCTACATTATATATTTATTAGAAAGCATTGTAGAAGCAGTTAAGAAATTTGAGAATAACATCAATACTCCATATTTTTGCAAGTTCTACTCATTGTCAACAAATTCACATAGATATAGCTTTGACAGGCCAACAGTCCATAATTTTTAGTCTCATCACAAAAAAAATAAAAAATGGTTACCTATAAACAAAACAACCAATAAACAAAACAAGAAAATGAAACAATCCATTATGTAAGTTTCATTTTCCCCAAGATGTCATTCAGGCTCTTCTCTATATCGTCAAGCTCACCCCAATCAATCTACAAATTAAAGACAGCATAAAAGTAATATAAGAATGATTTGGCCAAAATAATTCACAATAAACACAAAGGAAAAGAATAAATAAAAATATAAACATACCCTTTCTGTTAACATGGCGTTCTTGTAAACCTCATGATCAAGATATCTTGTAGTGCTCCAATACTACCAATAATAGTATAGTAGTTAATAATACTAACAAAAACAACAACAATAATAGTAATAGTAATAGTAGTAACATCAATAATAATAATAATAATACCTCCTCTAGTAAGTAAAGTTGCCGCCATATGGAGGACGAAAATTCTTCACGATATTCCTGTCAGCAACAAATTTAGGATTTTAGTGACAAAAATACAAAAATCGGCAGATCATAAAATTTCAAAAGAGAGATATCTACCTTGCGAAAATCCTCGCCCTTCTCCAGTACTTCAAGGTAGTCATTGTAGTCCTGAAAATCGACAAGTATTTAATAGAAAAAACAGAAATAAGGAAAACAATGCAGAAATTAAATTTGAGAGACGAGACGAAGAGAGAATTGAGTACCAAAATTCCTCGAACGACATACTGCTTGGGAAGATCCGGAAAAGCTTCTTTTCCTACAGCTTCAATAAAATCACAGACTTCTTTCTCCTCCTACAAAGTCAGCCAATGAGACAAAAAGTTAGAAATGACCTAAAACATACAAAAATAAGGAAAACTCAGCCAATGAGACAAAAGAGTTAGAAATACCCAAAACATACAAAAATAAGGAAAACTCAGCCAATGAGGCAAAGAGTTAGAAATACCCAAAACATACAAAAATAAGGAAAACTCAGGGTAAATTCATTCTCACCCATATGCTGTGGTTGATCCATCCTGCCTCTTCCTTATATTTCTTGGAGCAGTCAAAAAAGCGAGCCCCTCCAGATGATCGAATCAGCGAGTCAATCCTAGTTTCATTAGCACCCTGCACATTCACAAATATAAAATACACATATGTATTGTTCCTCAAAACAAAACACATAACTATAATTAACCTTTTCGTCTTTTTCCTCTATAAGGTCGAGCAAAAATGTCCCGTAATATCCGAGCTGCACAATCATCTTAGCAAAGAAAAGTCTTTCCTAGAATGCATTATAAATAAATATATATATTAGTATTAAAACGACCGATTCTTCCTGAAAGAGAATCCGAACAAAACCTTTGCCGTTTTGGAATTATTAAGTAAGACTCAAACAAATAACTAAACTAGCTACCTTCAGTGATTGCTTTATGAGATCCTCATCTAACGAATTATACTTTTCGGGCACGACCACTCCATTCTTAACAAGTTTCTCAGCCTCCTCTTCTAGGTTGAAGTCTTCCTTCTTGAGATCTATATTCATTTCCTCCAAAATCTAATTGAGAGATAATAATAATAACAATAATGAAAACTAGAAATAGTAATATTATCAGTAACGTTCTTTTTGGATTGTTGGAATTTGTTTTAGGTTACCTCATCAAAATCAACTAATGCGATGTGCGATTCGAACATCTGAAGCAAAGACACCTTTTTGTTTGCTTCAGCATAATTCTAGGGATTGAAAAAATTAGTTTCGTGCAAATTTAAAGAAAAATAATGTCACATATAAGATGCATTATGGTCACATTAGATATAATACCTTGTCAGTCTTTATTTTCGCATCAAAAAACATCTCCACAACTCTTCTGGTCAAGCAATCTTCCACCACATATTGTCTTGGGTTCAACGTAATGAACTGCAAAAAAAAAAAAAAAAAAAAAGATAATAGTATAAAATTATGTTTAATACGGCTATCAATTAACACGTAGACCAATTTAAAATTTTATATGCATTACGCCAGTACCTGCAGTTCACTGATTCTATAAGATCTCTCAGACAGTGAAATCAGCTTCTGTAGATCATTCATATATCCCTGCAAATTGAATTGAATTGGGATCAAAATATATAATTGGTAGAAGAAGGAAAAAAGGACATAATAAAAAGAAATATATGTGGTGATACCTCACGAATCAACGGATGAAACTTGTCACCCTCCACATGTTTTAACATTCTACCGCACATCTACATAAACAAAAGTAGGGACTTTATGCTATTTAAGAAAAAATATATTCTTAAAGAAATAAAAATGCTCAGGATCTGTGTACCTGAACTATCTCATAAAACTTCCACAATGGTCGTTCACCGTCATTTTCAAACCATTCTTTTCCTACCAGTTTTTTCTCAATGAAATAATCCTTAGCTGAGACCAGCAATGCCTCGACTTCCTCAATGCTGTAACACTTGCCCTAAAAAAGAAAGGAGTTCTAAGAATTAAGAAGAAGAACAAGGTGAAGAAGGAGAAGGCGAAGATTAAATAGCAACCTCTATGAATGGAACAAAAGCAAATAATTCCTTCATCATCCTGTACTTCCATACTAATCTGTATTCTAAATCTTCAAGTAGTCTTCTTCTCCGCTGCGTTAAAAATACACAAACAAAACAATCATTATTATCAGTAAGTCAAGATGAAGCTATGAAATTTTGATCTTCTCACGATATACTTACACCCAAAAGATCTGTATTTTGTCCATTTGCCTTCATTTTAGCTTTAAATTCATTTAACTCCTGCATTGGTAAAAATACTTGCTTTAAAAAATGTTGTTTAAATTACAACTTTTTTATCAAAAGATTACAGAACAAGAATGTATAATACCTTTATCGATTCACAACGAAAAATTTGCGACTTCAATTTAATATCTAATGCAATATCTCGTATCCAAGAATTATCCTGAACATGAAAAAAGAGAGATGAGTCATCAGGTAAAAGTAGAAAAGTGAGTTTTCATGGTCATAACATTTTGGGATCCATCTTCCAGATTTTTATTAACAAAACAATTTTACGCTCACAAAAACTGAAATTCAGATCTGATAGAATAAATGGTATTTAAAGTCGAATACAAACAAATAATTTTCCAATGAATGGTTGTACTAGTTGATTTATGAGGCACTAGCTTAAAATCTGGGTTATTTTGGTTTACTATTTGAAATATTAAGAGGGGAGGGGAAAGGCACATACCTCCGGCTCCTTAGGAGGTAAATCAAAATAACATGAATCATCCTCGTAATTAGCATGAAGCAATAAATCAGAACCACCTTTGGCAACCACATCAGAATAATCTAAACCTTCTATGTGAGGTGAATAATCTGAACCATCTCTGTCAACCGTAGCACCTTTGTCAGGCGAATGATCCAAATCCATGTCGGAGCTTCCATCCTATAGATTAACAAAAACAACTTGTTACACGAGGTAGTATGTAAAGCTAAAGAAAAAAATTAGATGGTACAGTTGTTGGTAGGTCCGAGTCAGACGATGATGTGCTTGTAAAGAAGCTACTGTGCTTAGATGAACCCACTTCGAGTTTATCTCCTTCATCGGAACACTCTTTTGTGAGCGAGTGGGTTGCTTTTCTCTCCCCGCTCTCCCTATCAAACTGCATCAGAACCAAATAAAGACAGCAAATTTCAGTTCAGTCAAGGACCCAGATAATATGAAAACAAAGATTAAAAGAATCTAACAACAACCTCTGAAATTACAGCATCATATGTTTCCACCGTACCGACGGATTTGC
Organism: Juncus inflexus; assembly: GCA_024447665.1. Lineage (NCBI taxonomy): Eukaryota > Viridiplantae > Streptophyta > Magnoliopsida > Poales > Juncaceae > Juncus > Juncus inflexus. The sequence continues at coordinate 5,248,278 of JAJHPC010000013.1, read as the reverse complement.
CGCCACTCTTTTTCCCCATCTCATCCTCTTCCACTAATTACACGAAACAGAAGAAAGAAACATGTTAAAACCAACAACAATAACCAGGGATCGAACCACATTGGGTCCACCCATGACAACAACAAGAAAAAAGCAAGAGAGGACTTGAGAGTGGAAATAAAAGCAAAAGCAAGTAGCAACTAGTACCTTTATCGTCTTTTTTCCCTCTAAGATCCTTCGTCTGGGCGATCAATCCAATACTCTCTTCACTGGCAGTCGACGAATCCATCCACGGCGCCATTTCTTTGCTAATTTCAGGCGGAACCGAACCGGCTTAATCGTAGCTCGGAGAATTTAGGTGTTACGTCCGTAGTTGTTTTCTGAGTAGATCGAGTAAACCCTAACCTTAATTCGGCTGAATTGGGGAGGTTCAGAAGAGTCGTCGTAAGAAAGAATGAGGCAAGGTGAAGATTCATGCGTTGGTTGGATTAGGGGTTGATCGGGTTCTCGAAATAGGATTCGGGTTTGTTTAAAAAGTTAGGTTTCCTGGGCTGCATGCCTTGTTTATTTAATGTGTTGGGCTATGGGCCGAGTTTATTTAATTCTGTTTTTCCTTGTTTATTGTAAAGCCCAAATGAGGCAAATGAAAGAGTATTAGTTACGTGGATGTAAAAGAATTAAGGGTTATGAATGAAAACATATTCTGTTTTGCTTCTCTCTTTATCTTAATCTTCTACTTACTATACTCTTTAGTCTTTCCATCTCTCAATCACATCCTCATCACTCACATTTCTCATTATGATTCAGTGCATATTAATGATGACCGTAATTATCATTCCATTACAGATGACGTATGATCATATTAAAGTATGCAGTTCCACATACAGAAATCTATGATGACCTCAGGTCGTAGAAACAAACACATTATTCATATGAGAATCACTAATGACATATACAGTGCATATTCTCATAATGTGGTCATTTCAGTACATATTCTCTAACACGTACCTATATTACAAACTTGACATCTATATATCCATGATCAGCAGAACATGATCATCCAGCCTGCGAATATACTAGTGTGGATACGCAGCTTCTTACCTGAAGTATGCATATCTCTATAAACATCCTACATATCACTAGGAACAATTTAGAATGTTATTCGTTGGTTCATAATTCTACTATCAGAATCACGTATTCTGATGACGTGAACCCGAAGTGTCATTCTTGGTATAAGATTTACATTCACAACCCATACACACAGATATATAAGAAACAATCTTTATTAAATAATAATGTCTTAATATAAAATCAATTTCCTAGCATAAATATATTTGATTTGGACACTAATCGTACACAAAGCATATGCCCGGCTCTAGTAACCTGTAAAAGTTGATTGATTGTGCATTATGGCACATAAAAATTATTCATTTAAATGAATGAGGAGCGTACTTTTAAAAGAAAAGTGTTGTCTTTCTAAATAGAGCTCAAAACTTTAAAACTATAACTTCAATCATATACCAAGATGAATTTGAACTTTTATGAATTTGAACTTTTACCAATTTGAACTTTTGAATGTTGACCGCCTTTCTAATCCCGGTTATTTCGGTCAAACCGATTCATAGAAAATTAAACCGAACCAAAACTGTTAAACTTAACAATAATTATTTTTAAACGGAACCGAGCCAATTCAACTAAAAAACAGAACCGGTTTATCAAATTTGACCGGTTCAGTTCGGTTTCTGAATTAACCGAACAGTTTGAATACCCATGAACCTATGAATGGCACGTGCCATATTTTGGGATTTCATGTGATAAGTAATATACTCACAAGTATGCAGCCAGTTATTTCCAAAAGAGTGAAATACTCAATACATAAATCGCCACATGATAGTGTTGTTTTTCTGATTAGTTGTGGATAACTTTTTGCTTTTAATTATTACACTTACATATTAATATCATAACTCAATGCCATGTTTTATGTTGTACTTTAAACTATATGGTATTATTGTTATTTTTTAAAATTTAATTTTTTGTGTATAATGATATTTTAGAATTATAAAATAAATAATTATATTAAATACTAAATTTTCGTTTTAATTATCTGAATAAATTTCGGATCTATATCCGTATCCAAACTATACGAACCATATTTGTATCCGTTTAAGATCCAAACCGTATCCGGAGCCGGGATGTTCCAGATTTAGATTCGGATCCAAAAAAAATATGATACGGAACAGGTGTGACCACTATCCAAATCAGATCCGGACAGTTTTAACCCCTACATACAACGCATGCTTCTAGCCACCACATAATATGAAGTACAAAAAAAAATTTAATTAAAAATACATCCAATATACATTGGATGTGATTGTTTTTTGTTAAGTTAATTATCTATTAATACTTGATCTTATACTTCATATGTTGCAAAAAAAAAAAATTCTAGAAAAATTAATCAACTTTTAACAAGGTGATATTTCACATGTTTATAAATTTGTGTTTTTTTAAAGATATATTTATTTAAGTAAAGATAAAAAAAAAGGGTATGATGACAAAACAAATATATTCATTTTCACTATATGTAAACACAAATATATTCCGATGCGGAGCGAGAGACGATGTGGTTGTACTTAAATTGCAATAAGAGCTCCTTTGAAATTATAAAAAAGGATATCTATTTCTAAGAAATTGAAATTTGTTATGAATATATTTAATGTAGATGTCCATTACTTGGCCCCTAAGCAAAGATAAATTAGGAAATGCTTATAAGAATGGAAGGAGTCATGGCAGGATATTTATTACTGTATATTCTATCGTATTTAGGTTATATTATTTCCTTTATTGTAATTCTAAATCAGGCAAGAGATTTCTTGGCCAACACTCACCCTCTACATATAAAGAGGGCAGTGGCTATTGTATTCTTAATCCACAATTCAATACATAATTCTCTCTTTTATTATTCTTTTGTTCTTTATTTTATAACACGTTATCAGCACGACTCTACAATAAACATTTGAAGTTCTAAACAACATAACTGAAACTCTGCTTCAGAAGGTACAATTTCAAATTATTAATATTTCATTATATTATTTATTTTGGATTTCTTTTATTCGATTTTTTTTCTTTTCTTGAAATTCGTTATTTTACGAGCTTCTTTTAAGTAACATATCTCTGCACCAGAAGTTGCTAGTTTAATTATTTTTATTTTGCAACCAGAAGTTGCGTGTTTATTTTTACTCACGCACCAGAAGTTGCTTGTTTAATTTTATTTACGCAACTAGAAGTTGTATGTTTATTTTTATTTATGCACCAGAAGTTATTAGTATATTTATGCACCAGAAGTTGCAAGTATATTTATCTTTATTCTATGTACATTTATTTTATCACATTTAATTTTATGCACATTTACTTTTATGCACATTTACTTTTATATATATTTATTTTTCTACACATTTATTTTTATACAAATTTATTTTTATTTATGCACATGTAGTTGCAATAATTTTATTCTTTGCACACAAGCTGCAAAATTTATTTTATAAACCAGAAGTTGCAAAATATAGCACCTGTAATTGCAAGAATATAAATCGAAATATTTTCTCAATCTCGAAGATCAACTCTCAAATAATAAATTAAGAAAAGGTGAAGAATATATATATATATATATATATATATATATATATATATATATATATATATATATATATATTAAATAAAGATATTCCTTACATTTTATTTTGCTCTTAAAGCAACAACAAGGGAAAGAGAGTTGTAAGATATATTGAAAACCAAACTAAAGAATTGTAAAAGAAGAAAATATATGAAACTTGTCTAAATAATTGCACTCAATTCCCGAAGTGAATGTTGCAAAATAATGACATAAATGAGACCAATGCCGAAGTCATTACAAGAAAATTACATAAGACAATGAGAAGATATAACAAGATATCATTTGTAACTGATTCCAAAATATGTATTTTTGATGTTGTATAAAAGAGCATTGGTTAAGTACCTGTTGTACACCAAAATTTTTGGTCGAATTCTATAAAGTCTCTTTAAAAAAAAATATATGGTTAATTATGTTTAGACTATTAGGCGGACTTCCTTGACTATATATTTATTTAATTTATTTTATTTATTTGTGGAATCCAAAATGTTTGTCATATGTCCGGCAGACATTAAACAACTAAAATAATAATTAGAAATTGAAAGACAAGTGTTAATACAATATCACGTATTATAAATATAATTCAAGACTCCAGAAGAGTTACTATTTTGTTCCCTGAATAAACAAAATTTATAATATATAATGCTTTAAAATTGTGAATTACTAGCATTATTTCTTGTATATAAGAAAAATCATGAATTTCATACAATTGATTCTGCATCATTCCCAGAAGTGAATGTACCACATATATATAAGTGGTAATTATGAATGTGTATGTGGACGTAAAAGAGGTCAAGTTCGAAACTATACTTGCCATTGTGATGATTATATTCAGAAGAACGCACAAGAAAGTGGAAAGGGTGCACAAAAGATAATTTTTAAATGGTCTAAAAGTTTATGTGGTAGTAAAGGGCATTTGGTATCTCCATGTGTACGCCCTATAATCTTGTGGAGTTTTATTTAGCCGTCTTGAAGGTAAAGAGAAAATAATAATGTCGACGTTAGTTATCACGATAATGAAAAAATTGATAACCGATAATGATACCATCCGATGGATCTAAAGTGCATTAGCAAGAATGAGTTAGAGAAAGAACCGAGTAAGAAAAATTTCTTTTATTCTATTTTATATTCTTATTCTTATTCTTATTGTTAATATCATTATCATTATTTTTCTTTCTTTTGATACTACTAATATGAATCAAAGTATGTATGGGCACAATAAGAGTTATAAATATGTGTGCCTCATTGTAGTGGACAATATTTCTGCATTTTAAGAAGCATTTTGAGAAATGTTCATAAAAGAAATCTATATTAGAACAACATGCAGCTTTTCTATTGATTTGTATTATGAAGGACTAATACAATTAAGTCATATTTATTAGTAAACTAGAAGTTTATTGACTTAAAACTTATTTATGCTTTTGCATAATAGATTTGGTCCAGTCGAAAAGTAATTTTATAATTTTGACATGAACTTGAAGTTCACTAATTATAAAAGCAACTTTATCATTAAACATGAACTAGAAGTTCAATAATTGAGAAGTAATTTTATGATTTGACATGAACCAGAAGTTCACTAATTCGAAGAGAAATTTCTTGTTTGGTATGAACCAAAAGTCCACTAATCTCGGAGCAATGATGATACAAATAATCACAGAGAATTCAAATATGCATCAATTAAAGAATCAGAAGATTCTTTTATCAAATGAATTTTCTTGTGCTGCATGTTTTTCAAGGAAAATTAATTGTTAGACATCACAAATTAGGGTTGGGAATGAATCACCCAATTTCCTTGAGCGTATTCATCGAAATATATGTGGGCCTATTACGCTTTCATTTGGACCATCTAGATATTTCATGGTATAAATAGATGCATCTGCTAGATTGTCACATATATGTTTATAAAATATGGACATCTAAGAGGGAGTGTTATGAATATATTTAATTTAGATGTCCATTACTTGGCCCCTAAGCAAAGATAAATTAGGAAATGCTTATAAGAATGGAAGGAGTCATGGCAGGATATTTATTACTGTATAGTCTATTGTATTTAGCTTAGATTATTTCCTTTTTTGTAATTCTAAATCAGGCAAGAGATTTCTTGGCCAGCACTCATCCTCTACTATATAAAGAGGACAATGGCTATTATATTCTTAATCCACAATTCAATACATAATTCTCTCTTTTATTATTCTTTTGTTCTTTATTTTATAACAAAATTAAGTAATGAAAAGAAGTCTCAATATTCAATAGGAAAGTGGAAAAAACTATCTTAGTTAAGACTTAATATTTCAATTTGGGTCAGGGATTCATTCTTTGTTCTGGTCTAAACAACTTGAAAAAGTCCAATGCTTCCAGTTATTCCCCTAAACTATAATCTCGCCCATAAAAGAGACGGCCTACAAAGAAAATAAATACCAACTAACGCTTTCCAACTTGTCTGGAAATAAAATCTTCCTCCTTTTTCCCTTGTATAAGTCTAGGGTTTCCCTAATGTCGTGTCTCAAATATCCGATTCAGCTCAATGAAACTATTTTTGTATTAATTAAGACAGGAGAAAAGATTAGTTTAGAGAAGAAGATTGAGAGGTGGAAAGAGTAGAGTAAGAAGAATGGTTTGAAAATGACGGTGAAGGACCATTGTGGAAGTTTTATGAGATAGTTCAGGTACACAGATCTGAGCATTTTTATTTCTTTAAGAAAACATTTTGTTTAAATAGCATAAAGTCCCTACTTTTGTTTATGTAGATGTGAGGTCAAATGTTAAAAGAAGTGGAGGGTGACAAGTTTCATCCGTTGATTCGCGAGGTATATTACCACATATATTTCCATGAATTTTGTCCTTTTTTTCTTTTTCTGCCAATTTTATATTTTGATCCCAATTCAATTCAATTCAATTTGCAGGGATATATGAATGATCTACAAAAGCTGATTTCACTGTATGAGAGATCTTATAGAGTCAATGAACTGCAGGTACTGGCATAATATATATAAAATATTAAATTGGTCTACGTGTTAATTGATAGCCGTATTAAACATAATTTTATACTATTTTTTTGTGTAGTTTATCACATTGAACCCAAGATAATTTATGGCGGAAGATTGATTGGCCAGAAGAGTTGTGGATATGTTTTTTGATGTGAAAATAAAGGCCGACAAGATATTATATCTAATGTGACCATAATGCATCTTATATGTGACATTATTTTCCTTAAATTTTCACGAAACTAATTTTTTCAATCCCTAGAATTATGTCGAAGCAAAGGAAAAGGTGTCTTTGCTTCAGATGTATTAATATTTCTAGTTTTCATTATTGTTATTATTATTATCTCTCAATTAGATTTTGGAGGAAATGAATATAGATCTCAAGAAGGAAGACTTTAACCTAGAAGAGGAGGCTGAGCAACTTGTTAAGAATGGAGTGGTCGTGCCCGAAAAGTATAATTCGTTAGACGAGGATCTCATAAAGCAATCACTCAAGGTAGCTAGTTTAGTAATTTGTTTGAGTCTTACTTAATAATTCCAAAACGGCAAAGGTTTTGTTCGGATTCTCTCAGGAAGAATCGGTCGTTTTTATACTAATATATATGTTTATTTATAATGCATTCTAGGAAAGACTTTTCTTTGCTAAGATGATTGTGCAGCTCAGATATTACGGGACATATTTGCTCGACCTTATAGAGGAAAAAGACGAAAAGATTAATTATAGTTATGTGTTTTGTTTTGTGGAACAATACATTTGTCTATTTTATATTTGTGAATGTGCAGGATGCTAATGAAACTAGGATGGACTCGCTAATTCGATCATCTGGAGGGGGTCGCTTTTTTGACTGCTCCAAGAAATATAAGGAAGAGGCAGGATGGATCAACCACAGCATATGGGTGAGAATAAATTTACCATGAGTTTTCCTTATTTTCATATGTTTTGGGTATTTCTAACTCTTTGCCTCATTGCCTGAGTTTTCCTTATTTTTGTATGTTTTGGGTTATTTCTAACTTTTGTCTCATTGGCTGACTTTGTAGGAGGAGAAAGAAGTCTGTGATTTTATTGAAGTGTAGGAAAAGAAGCTTTTCCGGATCTTCCCAAGCAGTATGTCGTTCTAGGAATTTTGGTACTCATTCTCTCTTCGTCTCTTCTCTCAAATTTAATTTCTACATTGTTTTCCTTATTTCTCTTTTTTCTATTAAATACTTGCTTATTTTTAGGACTAAAATGACTACCTTGAAGTACAGGAGAAGGGCGAGGATTTTCGCAAGGTAGATATCTCTTTTTTGAAATTTCATGATATGCCGATTTTTGTATTTTTGTCACTACAATCCTAAATTTTTTCTGACAGGAATATCGTGAAGAATTTTCGTCCTCCATATGGCGGCAACTTCACTTACTAGAGGAGGTATTATTATTATTATTATTGATGTTACTACTATTATTATTATTATTATTATTGATTATTATTATTATTGTTCGTTGGTGTTTTTGTTAGTATTATTAACTACTATACTATTATTGGTAGTATTGGAGCACTACAAGATATCTTGATCATGAGGTTTACAAGAACGCCATATTAACAGAAAGGGCATGTTTATATTTTTATTTGTTCTTTTCCTTTGTGTTCATTGTGAATTATTTGGCCAAATCATTCTCATATTTCCTTTATGTTGTCTTTAATTTGTAGATTAATTGGGGTGAGCTTGACGATATAAAGAAGAGCCTGAATGACATCTTGGGGAAAATGAAACTTTCATAATGGATTGTTTCATTTTCTTGTTTTTGTTTATTGATGGTTTTGTTTATGGGGAACCAATTTTTGTTTTTTTTTGTGACAAGACTAAAAATTATGGATTGTTGGCCTGTCAAAGCTATATCTTTGTGAATTTGTTGACAATGAGTAGAACTTGCAAAAATATGGAGTATTGATGTTATTCTCAAATTTCTTAACTGCTTCTACAATGCTTTCTAATAAATATATAATGTAGATTGTATTTTAACATTTTTATTTGAACTAAGTTATTTTTTGTCATGTTAAAAAAAGTGTGTACAAATAAAAATCTTGTATCTTATTTTACTTGATGAACAATTGAGGGAACTTCTTTATCAAAGCTACTAATCAAAATAAGTCAGCAATTCTAGTAAACTACTGTCCTACTTGGGCGTTGCTGTGACTCAATTAATTACATTATTTCCAATAGTTAATACAATAATTGCAAAAAAAAGCCAACTCACAGTTATTATTTGCATGTAGTCTATAAATAAGAGAAAGCAAACCATTCACTATCCGTCATGAAGCATTTGAACTCAGTCCAGGTTGTTATGGAACGGTTTGGTCCTTCCATTATTTTGTTATTATAACATTGATGATGATTTTTCTTCTTCAAGATGTTTTTATGGTTTGGTCCTTCCATGAGTTAGTTACTAGCATATATGATTATTCTCTCCCATTTGAAAAAAGTTTATTCATGTGGATACCGATATAGGCGTTCGTATTTTCAACGCTTGTGATATATTCGATCTAAGAAGTTGATAAAGGTTATGGTAGAGAGATCGGTTGCGTGAGCGTTATAAGGCTTTAGCGGGATCCAACATAAATGGTCTTGGCGGGGCGTTTAATCGGTTAGGATAGTAACCGGTTTAAAGGCTCGTGGTGACACGCATGGTTTGAGCGTCATGGATTAAGCATAATCCGAAAAGTATATTTAAGTTTTATTCTTTGATTTAACCGATATGCACGGATCCTCGGATTGGTTTTTTGACGATTTTTTTGTTTTATGCTGTTTTTAAGTACGTCCAAAACCCAACAGTCACTTGTGTCATCGACGTCATCATCGAGAAGCCATACAGCCAGTGTTTGAGACTTATAATCGCTCGCCAGACACCACTTGCGTCTTTGTCGCTCGTGTGATCGTCAGACACCAAACTGACGGCCGATTACAAGGCGTTATGGTTTCGATGCGTTCTGGTCACGTCGTCATCGGAAAGCCAACTAGGTAGCTCTTAAGACTGAGATCCGCTTGCCAAACACAACTCGCGTCGGCGTCGCCCTCATCGTCGCTAGACAACAAGCTGATTGCTGATTACGAGGCGTTCTGATCACATCGCTCACATCGTCATCGAGAAGCCATCCGGACAGTGCTTGAGACTTAGAACCGCTTGCCAAACACCACTCGTATCTTCGTCGCCCGCGTTGTGACCAAACACCAAGTAGATGGTTGGTTACGATGCGTTTCTAGTCATGTTGCTCATGTCGTCGGGAGAGCTAGGCAGGTAGCGCTTGAGATTGAGATCCTCTCGCCAAACACCACTCACGTCGTTGTCGCTCGTGTCATCGTCAGACACCAAACTAATTGCCGGTTATGACCACGTAACAAGTTATTCAGTCAAGAAAATAAAAGAAAAAAAAACTTTAGATGATTGGCATCATATTCTTGCTTTTAAGCTTGGTAATGACTTACAATTAATTCAATGTCATGTTTATTATGATTATGAAAGTGATTTTTTATACTGTGTTGGGCCAATCGGGAGAGAATATTTTGACGGAACAGGAAATTTAAAATACGTTTTGCAATAAGACTCGGTCATATAATTTAATATCCGGCTTGTTTGTACTTCGAAATCATACTGACTAGGATAATGCTCGCGCTTCATTGCGAATATTTTAATTTTATTGTTTATTTCAATCTGTAATGTATAAATTACAATTATGAAAATTCAAAATAAAAGATTGAAATAAATTCATAGTACATAAATAATATATAATAATTATGTTAAGTAAGTTGGATATATTTATAATCATTTTGAATTACATTATAAGATATTTTACCCATTTATTATTCATTCAAAAATATTTTCTATATCCCATCTAATTTTGTAAGGACGGATAACTCTATACAACTAAATTTATATATGTGCAATAAAATAACATAAGTGATGAATTCATAAAAAATAAAAATAAAATAACAACCCACTAAATAATTTGGATAATTAATCTGTGATCTTAATTGATGTTTGCATTAAGACTTCTAAGATTAAATGATCATCATTTTTTATTCTCTTTGATTTCTTATATTGTTATCTCTTGAAATATATATTAGAAAAAGATCAAGTATTAATCATGCTTAAATGAAGGAGTCCAGAAAAAATAAAAATGCAAGATAATTGATTTCAAAGATTTTAGTTGAAGCTAGATATGATTTAATTATAAATGATTAACTTTAAAAAAGATACAAAATAATAATTATATTTAACATGATGTATAAAAATGAAATATGATATTATATATATGGGAAAAATTATGTATGCTATATATATGAAACTGTAACATGACTAATTCTCTTCAAAAAATTGTCACCACAATATTCCTATTGTTTTTATTTTTTTAGTTGTTAAAATGATATGAATTATGTATAACTAATCACATTTTTTCTCTTTAATTGTTATTTATTTTTATTTATTATGATTACATGATTATCTAAGTTACCAGCTGAATTTTGTGAACAGAAAGCAAATGTAACTTTTGAGTCGAAAGGTAAATGGCCGAAAAAGGGAAATGCCATATCAGGTTAATTTTACAGAGATGCCATATATGAAAATTCAAAACGAGAAATAATTGCGGTTGGAAATCTTTATGAGGGCGAAAGGATATACAAGTCTATCATTTGTATTTCTGATGATGATTTGGCTAGACTATTAGAGGAAGCTCATTGTGAAAGGTCGGGGCAATATCTTATCTATCCTGAGTTTCCCATGACTTTGGCAATGTAAATAAAAGATAAAGAAGTATTAATGAAGGATAACCAGTCTTTTACGACCGAATTTAGAGGATTTCTATTGTAAGTACATTTTTGTATATTTATTTAACAATTATATTATGTCCCAAATAAAAAATGAAACAAAATTTTGCTTCTTCTCAAAGAAACAATCAATAATTCATTACTCATTTCTCTCTTTCTCTCTCTCTCGTACAAAGTGATATTATCAAAGGCACTAAAGGACTGCGTGCTTGTAGTACTCGTATGGCTTGTATCGGCATACCTCCGGAAAATATTCAGATCATAGAATGTCCAGGAGTGGCGACAAGAAAATATCGTGCGAAAATTGCCAATTTTAAAGAAATGGGTAATTTACGCTTGTTTTAGTTAACTCTAAATTAGAAATAAAGTTTATTAAATTACTTATCTTCTTCTTACATAATTTTACTATCTGTAATTGTTGCTTAATGTTTTTTTAGCTCGTAAGAAGTATGACCATTGGGGTGACATTGCGAGAATCAATGAAGATATTCTAGGAGATGAGAGATATCAATCTACAGATGCTAACCCACCGACGGAGAATGAGGACACAACTTTCATTAAGGAACTTCGTCAAGCATCTGATAAGGGGTAAATAATATTAATGTAGTGATTATTTGAAACCCTATTATTTGAGTTGTGTTTTTTTTATCATTTTTTTCCTTCTTTTATCAATTAAAATTTCTCTCGTGCAGAGATGATCGCCTTCTCAGGTGTCTTGCTATGTGGACAGATGAGACAAGAATAGATTATATTTATAAAATGAACAGTCATGCTATGGAATTTGGTCTGACATGGGATGATATTGGGTACACGAGGGAACTTTGGTGGCGGTATCAGTTGGACCAAAATTTTATTTTAGCAGCCAATAGGCAGCGCCGAATAAAGTCAGGGATAGATTACGACCGTCATTTTATTGAATTTGCTTGTCTTTATCGAAAGTTCTTAGAGCATCTCGAAGATTTTAAGGTATTTTTGGTAAGGACGCAAAAATTGAACTTCGTTTTGTATAGTTATATATCACTCATATACTTATCGGTTTTAATTTTTCATTTTTCAAGAAAAATCCAAAAGATGATGTGAATGTCCAAGAGTTTTATATCAGGAAATCATTTCCTTTGCTTTTCGTGAAGGTTAATGATTTTGCGCCATTGTTATTAGATCGTTGTAAGCCATATTTGATGTGGAGACCATATAAATGAAGAATAAATAGAAAACTAAAACGCATTGGGGAGTAATTGGGTGTTGATGATTTTTGTTTTTTTGTTTTTTTTGTTATATTTGGGTGGGGGATAGATAAGATGATGATACTTGTGCTGATTGACTACTAGGGCTTATTTTCTTTTTTTCTTTGTTATTTTGTCTGATGATTGTGGAGTAACATGACCTGTAAAGGTTGTTTGATACTTGTTTGTCTTCAATATGACTTTGTTAACTGAATCATGTTTAATTTTGAGATTTTATTATTGGGTCATTGGGAATTTATGCATTTTGATGAATTAGCTTGAGTCTTCAAAGAGAAGATTTGATGTTTGCATTTGCATTTCAAATGGAATTTTGTGTTTGGAATGGTCAATTCAAATTACATGCTCATGTTTATCTCCCAAAAATCTATCAGAGTTTACAGATTCTGATATGTGATATCTTTGAAAAACAAGTTTATTTTTTTATTTTGTTTTGGAATGTAATTTTACAGAGGCATGGCCCATGGGCCTGTTCCATTCATAATTGATACTTGTTTTGTACTTCCAAATCAACCCGCCAAACCCATCATTGGTGGCACCAAGTTCCTCGTGCCATCGAAAAAACTTGTTCAAGTATATAAATGGGTGATCGGAATTTTTCATCGTGATCTATAGATCATAATCTAATCGAAAACTAAAATTTTCCATTTTATGAATTTATACAAAGTACATTATAAAGTTCATAAAAATATACAACAAAATAAAAAATGAACAATTATAAAGTTAGTTTACAAAAAGACTTATTTTTATTTATATATCTTTTTAATGCATGCGTGCATTAGAATTAGAAAGATCTTTTTTTGGTCGGTAATATATATTTCGAAAATTATACCCTACTCCACAGATGCTTCGAAAATGTGGTTGCTGATTATGTCCAATGTTGCCATGGCTATTCTCGTTCGATCCAACGTCACTTTTTTGTACTCCAAAATGCATTTCAATTGCTCCATTTTAGCTCATTTTCTGAAATATGCAGCAAACATTAATACATTTCCGGTACCTTTTTTCTGGGATTTACAATATAATACTACTAAATTTACAATAAATAAAGATATAAGATCGGATCGAATAATATAATATGAATTTGACCCGTCAAATCCCCCCGTGTAAAACTTACTTTTCCTCAAGCAAGAAAATTACTTTCTGTACCGGCCAAACATACAATGTTCCCTAGGAAGATTAAGGTCCTCGGTATAAGATGAGTGAACCACCACCGGAATGAGGGATCAAGTGACCGATTTCCCATCTGAACTTAAGGTGATGGTAAATACCCTCAATCCCCTACGGTGGTTGCAAAGGATGTGATGTGTAACACATGTACTATGTAGGTACTTTACTTGCGTCTCGCCCTAGAGTGGAATAGCGGTGCGGTTTCCTAACTCTCCATCAGTGCAGGGACGGAGCCAGATATAATATATAGGGTGGGCCAAACAGTTTGGATATTATGTATATTATTTAATAATTTTTTTAATAAAAACTAATCATAATTGTCAAAATAATGTTAAGTGAGTTTGAATAACTAGCAAAATTTAACAATTGCCTATATATCAAATTTTAGTTTAGGCTAAAGTCTAAATTACAAAGTTCTTCTTAATTAATGAATTGCAAAAAAAAAAAAAAATTACAGAAAATTTTATGAATTTGATAAGGAGAAAAACAAAATAATAATGAAAAAAGCTAATTAGCAGGCATATTTGCATATTGCCAATCTCTTTTATTTTGATAAATATATCCAATATGCTCTACACTAGTTTCTTTGACCAATTGTTTTTTTTCATTTCTTACGTGACTTCACCTAATTGGCTTTGGATTAATGTGTGTACATTGGAGGGGGGCCCAATCAATTCTTTTACACATAACTAATAGAAAAATTTTATTTCATTGGGGGAGCCAAGGCCCTGTCTTCGTCCCTGCATCATTGTAATAGTGAACTCTCCGTAAACATCTTCTTTCATCGGCTCAGGCCAAAGTCTTTATGATCCTCGTACTCCTTGGTCTCCTCGGGCGACTTGAGCTATCATCATACCTCGAAGAAAACACTTCTCTCGTTGTGCTCCAATCACTCGGCCTTTAGTGAACTCGTACTCTTTGGCCTGTCGAGTGACTTCCAGATATCTCATGCACCTAAACAATAGTTTTCAATGCAATTGCAATTTAAATAAATGGAAATGAGAATTTAGAATTAAACTGATTCTGTAATATCGACAGATGATGAAGTATTAGCCAATTTAATATAAAGTTGTAATTAAAACATCATTAAATTTATCAGTAAAATATATAGTTATGGACATGTAATCCAGACACACGACAATATACAGCAATGGACTACAAGTGAGTGAGTGCCTGTAACAATATTTAATGAGAAAATAAGATTGTGATGTAGTTACATTTACATATATTATATTTGGTGGCCTCTGAAGGACTCCAAATGCATCTCATTAATCGTTGTAAATCATTCATATAACTCACAACAAAATCTGATTTGTGTGTAGTGCCATTTTATTTGGCTATTAAATATTGACATGCACGCTCAATATGAGGGTGTTAATTTGGTCTGGTCTATTCATAATATATCGAATTGAATTAATTCATGAGTCGAACAAAATTTATTCAAACTTAACCGAATTTATTTAATGTATTAAGTGAAACGAGAATATTTAACAAATTGTTCAAGTTATTTGGTTCTGTTTATTTGGTTTGATATAAATTAAATTGAATCGAAAACTAATTGAGATTTTACAAAACTTCTTTATTTTTTGACAAAAGTTCTAAAAATACTAACTGATGTTTTTAATTTTTACAAATTTAGTTGCCAATAACCATAGCTCAAATAGAGTAGAGTGCAAAGCCAAAGCTTGCTAGTTCAAGCGCTAATACACCTTGCTAACTTTGGGGAAGACCCAAGTTCGAATCACGACGAACATATTGAGATCAATATTTAGCAAGTCTAACAATCGAATAGGTTATTAAAAAAAAAAAGAGAGATATTGTGATTTGTGAGTTTAAACTCTATTGGCATCATCTTTTTTCTTTAAATAAGTATGCAGCAATGGTTGTACTCAAATTTTGGAGCCGCTATTTTTCTTCCGTTGAGCATTTGGATCCGGTTGGAATTTTTAATAACAAAAAATGGGCATTTGACCCAGATGAAGGGTTCTTTGGATCGAGGCGTGCGACAGAGACTTATTGACAATTTCGAAAAATTTGTTCATCTTCCCAAATTTTGAATTTATTAGTCTATTCTTATTGTTTACGTTTTGGTTTTATGTTTTAATAGAGTCCTACGCTCTTAAGTTGTGTGTTCATGTTTATATTTTGGTTCCATGTTTTAATAGAGTCGTACGGTGTTAAGCTGTGTATTTATGTTTATGTTTTGGTTCTATGTTTTAATAGAGTCGTACGGGGTTAAGCTGCTTGTTTATTTATGGTGTCAAGTTTTGTTTTAATCGTGTTTTTATGGTGCAATGTGGTATAGCGTTAAGTTGTGTGTTTATGGTGTTAAGTTGTGTTTTTATTCTGTTTTTATGGTGTAAAGTACAACGATCTCATGCCGTGTTTTACTAATATTAATTATTTTTCTCTGTTCATCTGAAATTTATGTCCTTTCTGGTATGTTAATGATGCATATATGTATTGGTTATATCTGTATAAGTCCTTTTGAATTAATATGTAAATTGTGGGTATACAGACGTATGAACACTTGTCACTTGTTTTTATTTTCTACGAGAACATATTATCTGACATAAAATTGGTCATATTATTATTATGCCAGAGAAAAAAATGTACTTAATGTTAAGTCTTGCTGAAAAAAAATAAATTTTAGCGTGCCGAAATTCAGCGAGTAAAATTTGTAATCTTCAAATTTGATGGCCTGGAAAATATCAATTCTTCTAAATCGGCTCTCCATGAGAAACTGGACCTCGAGACGATTCCAGAATGACCAAATTCGCAAAAATCGGACAAACGAGGTGAAATCTGTGCACAAAAACATGCGTCAGAGGACAAAAACTGGTTTAGTAGCGTGAATAGGTGTAAAATTTGGCAACGCCAAAGTTTGCGATCAAACCTACTCCCACATAAATTATCTAAATGTGCCATGGAGAATTTATGGGACCACTAAGATCTATTTTTGCTAAAGGCCCCTAAATATAGCAAGACATCCACTTACAACGCATGTGCATCAACAATACGACCTAGATTCACCAATAACGATGTATTTTAATTACGTGATGTATGGAATGGCTCCGATTACGTTACAAGACAGGATTTGTTGACATGATTATTTTGTTTTTATTTTCTGCGAGAACATATTATTTGACTATTCTTCCAAATCGGCTCTCCATGAGAAACTAGACCTCGAGACAATTCCGGAATGACCAAATTCGCCAAAATCGGTCAAACGAGGTGAAATCTGTGCACAAAAACATGCGTGAGAGGACAAAAACTGGTTTAGTAGCGTGAATAGGTGTAAAATTTGGCAAAACCTAAGTTAGCGATCTAACCTACTCCCTTATAAATTATCTACATGTGTCATGGAGAATTTATGGGACCACTAAGATATATTTTTGCTAAAAGCACCTAAATATAGCATGGCATCCACTTACAACACATATCAATCAACAATACGTCTTAGATTCACCAATAATGATGTATTTTAATTACGTGATGTATGGAATGGCTCCGATTACGTTACAAGACGGGATTTGTTGACATGATTATTTTGTTTTTATTTTCTACGAGAACATATTATCTGACATAAAATTGGTCATATTATTATTATGCTAGAGAAAAAATGTACTTAATGTGAAGTCTTGCTGAGAGAAAAGAAATTTTAGTGTGCCGAAATTTAGCGAGTAAATTTGTAATCTTTAAATTTGATGGCCTGGAAAATATCAATTCTTCCAAATGGGCTCTCCATGAGAAACTAGACCTCGAGACTATTCCGGAATGACCAAATTCGCAAAAATCGGACAAACGAGGTGAAATCTGTGCACAAAAACATGTGTGAGAGGACAAAAACTGGTTTGGTAGCATGAATTGGTGTAAAATTTGGCAAAACCTAAGTTAGCGATCTAACCTACTCCCTTATAAATTATCTAAATGTGTCATGGAGAATTTATGGGACCACTAAGATCTATTTTTGCTAAAAGCACCTAAATATAGCAAGGCCTCCACTTACAACACATATGCATCAACAATATGTCTTAGATTCACCAATAATGATGTATTTATTTACGTGATGTATGGAATGGCTCCGATTACGTTACAAGACGGAATTTGTTGACATGATTATTTTGTTTTTATTTCCAACGAGAACATATTATCTGACATAAAATTGGTCATATTATTATTATGCCAGAGAAAAAAATGCACTTAATGTGAAGTCTTGCTGAGATAATAAATTTTAGTGTGCCGAAATTTAGCGAGTAAAATTTTTAATATTCAAATTTGATGGCCTGGAAAATATCAATTCTTCCAAATCGGCTCTCCATGAGAAACTAGACCATGAGACGATTCCGGAATGACCAAATTCGCAAAAATCGGACAAACGAGGTGAAATCTGTGCACGAAAACATGCGTGAGAGGACAAAAACTGGTTTAGTAGCGTGAATAGGTGTAAAATTCGGCAAAACCTAAGTTAGCGATCTAACGTACTCCCTTATAAATTATCTAAATGTGTCATGGAGAATTTATGGGACCACTAAGATCTATTTTTGCTAAAAGCACCTAAATATAGAAAGGGCTCCACTTACAACACATATGCATCAAGAATGCGTCTTAGATTCACCAATAACGATGTATTTTAACTACGTGATGTATGGAATGGCTCCGATTACGTTACAAGACGGGATTTGTTGACATGATAATTTTGTTTTTATTTTCTACGAGAACATATTAACTGACATAAAATTGGTCATATTATTATTATGCCAGAGAATAAAATGTACTTAGTGTGAAGTCTTGCTGAGAGAAAATAAATTTTGGTGTGGTGAAATTTAGCGAGTGAAATTTGTAATATCAAATTTGATGGCCTGGAAAATATCAATTCTTCCAAATTGGCTCTCCTTGAGAAACTAGTCCTCGAGACGATTCCGGAATGACCAAATTCGCGAAAATCGGACAAACGAGGTGAAATCTGTGCACAAAAACATGCGTCAGAGGACAAAAACTGGTTTGGTACCGTGAATAGGTTTAAAATTTGGCAAAACCTAAGTTAGCGATCAAACCTACTCCCACATAAATTATCTAGATGTGCCATGGAGAATTTATGGGACCACTAAGATCTATTTTTGCTAAAGGCCCCAAAATATAGCAAGACATCCACTTACAATGCATGCGCATCAACAATAAGTCCTAGATTCACTAATAACGATGTATTTTAATTACGTGATGTATGGAATGGCTCCAATTACGTTACAAGACGGGATTTGTTGAGATGATTATTTTATTTTTATTTTCTGCGAGAACATATTATCTGACATAAAATTTGTCATATTATTATTATGCCAGAGAAAAAATGTACTTAATGTGAAATCTTGCTGAGAGAAAGGAAATATTAGTGTGCCAAAATTTAGCGAGTAAATTTGTAATCTTCAAATTTGATGGCCTGGAAAATACCAATTCTTCCAAATTGGCTCTCCATGAGAAACTAGACGTCGAGACGATTCCGGAATGACCAATGTCGCAAAAATCGGACAAACGAGGTGAAATCTGTGCACAAAAACATGCGTGAGAGGACAAAAACTGGTTTAGTAGCGTGAATAGGTGTAAAATTTGGTAAAAGCTAAGTTAGCGATCTAACCTACTCCCTTATAAATTATCTACATGTGTCATGGAGAATTTATGGGACCACTAAGATCTATTTTTGCTAAAAGCACCTAAATATAGAAAGGCCTCCACTTACAACACATATGCATCAACAATATATCTTAGATTCACCAATAACGATGTCTTTTAATTACGTGATGTATGGAATGGCTCCGGTTACGTTACAAGACGGGATTTGTTGACATATTTATTTTTTTTTATTTTCTACGAGAACACATTATCTGACATAAAATTGGTCATATTATTATTATGCCAGAGAAAAAAATGCACTTAATTTGAAGTCTCGCTGAGATAATAAATTTTAGTGTGCCGAAATTTAGCGAGTAAAATTTGTAATCTTCAAATTTGATGGCCTGAAAAATATCAATTCTTCCATATCGGCTCTCCATGAGAAACTAGACGTCGAGACGATTCCGGAATGACCAAATTCGCAAAAATCGAACAAACGAGCTGAAATCTGTGCACAAAAACATGCGTGAGAGGACAAAAACTGGTTTAGTAGCGTGGATAAGTGTAAAATTTGGCAAAACCTATGTTAGCGATCTAATCTACTCCCTTATAAATTATCTAAATTTATCATGGAGAACTTATGGGAACACTGAGATCTCTTTTTGCTAAAAGCAGCTAAATATAGCGAGACATCCACTTACAACACATATGCATCAATAATACATCTTAGATTCACCAATAACGATGTATTTTAATTACGTGATGTATGGAATGGCTCCGATTACGTTACAAGACGGGATTTGGTGACATGATTATTTTGTTTTTATTTTCTACGAGAACATATTAACAGACATAAAATTGGTCATATTATTATTGTGCCAAAGAAAAAAATGTACTTAGTGTGAAGTCTTGCTGAGAGAAAATAAATTTTAGTGTGCCGAAATTTAGCGAGTAAAATTTGTAATTTCAAATTTGATGGCCTGGTGTAATGTGTATTTTTATACACATTTTTAGGGTTTAAATCATCACAAATTCAATCAAATTTCACATAAAACGTATGAAAAAGACTCATAACTCATAAAACACAATTTGAAACCTCTTAATACATTTTTGTGCTATTTTACAGGCGAAAAGGCCATAAAATGAAGAATTGGACAAAAACGTAAATAATGGGCCAATGATGGCAAATTCTCCCTAAAAACGCTCACATTTCCCATACATATAATTTCCTAACCCTAAACGATGGAAAACGTTGTTGGAAAAGAGCAAACATTGGAACGAGTAAGAAACGACCACAAAACGTTATGAAAACATCCACTGTCTCATGACGTTCTTCAGCCAAACCGATACGTGCACCGACCACGTTCGGTCCCAAAACAGAGAAGAAACGTCCACGTTTTTTATGACGTTTCGTATCGGAATGTGACGTTTCGTATCGGAATGTGACGTTCCGATCAAATGGATCCTAACCATCGTTTTACACCTCAACATAAACCTAGAAGCAAAAGAACAGAGAAAAATGACGCATCAAAATTCTGGTCAACCGTCGCAGTCAAAGTCAACTCTTTCTCTCTCAAAGCGCTGATTTTCCGAAATGCTCGGAATTGAACAAACTCACCACCATTTGACTCGTCTTGACAAGACAAGCACAACCGTATGATTAGTCACCGCTGGAACGGCCGGAGCTGGCCGGAAAACGCGAAAAACCTCCTGTCAGCCATGAAAATAGACCGTTTGAGCTGAGGAATTCTCGAGCTTGCCATTCCCTCCACAGACCTCTAATTGACAAAATTCCAACACCATTCTCTTCTTCTTGATCCCCTCTTTCCAACCATATAAAGAACTCATAAAATGATGAAGAATTGAGTGAGATAATCGAGTTTGAAATAAGTATTCGATGAAATTGAATTCTGTTTTTGCTGAAATAACTCAATTCGAGCTGAAACTTCTCAAGTCCATAACTCACTCCACAGAGCTCTGTTTCACGTGAAACTAATTCCATTCTCTTCTTCTCTCTTTCCTCTTTCCATGGATATGAAGAACACCAAAAATGATGAAGAAATGGGAGAGATATTTGAGCTTGAAATGATGCCACTAAACCGTTCGACGAAATAACCAGATTTCAAAATAACCGCCAAATACGAAAATTCGAAATTCTCCCTCATTTTTCAACGGAATACAATGAAATTCGGTCCAGATCTTCAGTACAGTTCCTTGATCCTCCTAAGCCAATCACAAGCCCCAAAATATCCCTCAACTCTCTATATAAAGAACCGTATTTCAATCCATCAAAACACGCTCTTTCATCCATTCTCTCAAATCACTCATTCTCCCACTCTCCTTAACTTATACACCACTCTCCATTCATCTTCTCTAACCTCTAAAATCTCCATTAATGAGTTTCAAGTTTTCTTGAGCTCTAATTTTCGTTTTTGAGTGAAATCATGCAATTTGGGGCTGATTTGGGGAAAATTCGAATCGGTCGATTCTAGCTTGAATCGAGGTGCAATTGGAGCTTCAAATCAACTCAAGGAAGGTCCTAGCTTGGATTTCTCATTGTGGTTTGATTAAATCCTCCTTAAATTCTTTCTTTTTCTCCTAATTTTTCAAATCTAAATTGTTGGTGTAAAATGATGAATTTGAGATCGAATCGTGTTTGTTTAATCATGATTGAGTAGATCTGTGTAGGGATAGATATTTGTGAAGGAATAACTTGAAATCTTGCTTTATTT